>CAXKVW010000144.1:0-600000 GCA_964058825.1 Carex arenaria
ACTTGTCTCGAAAGATCAAATCATTTTCACCTCCCACCAAGACGGGAAGATCCGAGCATGGGGAGCACATCTAAAAGAGAAGGATCCTAAAATGCTCCAGCTTCTTGCGGTCTTACCGACAGTCAAAGATCGACTCTTCAGCATCCTCTCTCCCAAAAAGTATATACAGCTGCGTCGTCATAAGCACTGCACCTGGGTGAACCATGCCGATGTGGTATCGGCACTTGCTCTCTCGCATGATGGCAAGTTTCTTTACTCTACCTCGTGGGACCGCACTTTCAAGGTCTGGCGTACATGCAACTTCAAGTGCATTGAATCCATATCCAGAGCACATGAAGATGCCATCAATGCAATTGTAGTGTCGAAAGATGGTTTTGTTTACACCGGCTCTGCAGATGCCAAACTCAAAGCTTGGAGGCGGCTTCCCGATGAAAAGAACCATTCCTTGGTGGCAACAATGGAGCGGCATAAATCAGCCGTGAATGCATTGGTTCTAAGCGAAGACGGGTTGGTATTGTATTCCGGCGCATGCGACCGATCGGTGGTGGTGTGGGAAGGATGCCATGGTCAGATGATGGCAGTCGGGGCGATCAGAGGGCACAAAAAGGCAGTGTTGTGCTTGGCAGTGAAGAGAGATGTTGTATGTAGTGGTTCGGCAGATAAAACGATTAGGGTATGGAGACGGGAGACGGAGAGAGGGTATTGCTATCTGTGTTTGGCCGTGTTCGAAGGCCATGCCGGAGCGGTTAAGAGCTTGGCAATAGGCCAACGGGATTGCACTAGGTCTAAATTAAGTGATAAGAGAGATGACGATGGCGATTCGTATGTTGTGTATAGTGGAGCAATGGATTGCCAGATCAAGGCATGGGAACTTTTTCTTCCTAACTAAAATAAATAAAAAGGCCAGATCAAAGGTAATTTTTTGTGAGTTCTTAAAATGTAGAAGAGCATATATAATATTATAAATTTTAGAGGAGAAAAGTAAATATATAATTTGGAAGTTTTCGAGGAGTAAACATGAAATCATCGAATCCGTATCCTCCCTAGTATCCGACTCAAACAAATTGAAACGGACGGTTCAGATTTACTCTCAAGAAGAAGAAATCGGCTAGAAGTAAATCAACTAGTCGCTGTATTTGGGCACTTAGCTCACTTTGAAGAATAGGTTCAGGGGCTATATTGAATATTCGCTTTGTATATATATATACATACTAAAAAGTAATAACAGCTTTGGCTTCTCTTCTAAAGCTGAGATCAATTTCTTTCATTGGAAATTTCCCAAAAACTAAATCTTGTTTGAATTGATTGCCTGGTTACTTATTTTAGATAAAGGAAGCACGGAGGGGCAAAAACAAAAGACAAAATAGAAAATAAAATAAAAAAAAAGGTAGCATATCTGGAAAAAAAAAAGGCAATGGGCCAGAAGCACCTAAAATGAGCATTAACCAAGCCCCATAACTAAAAATAAATAAATAGAAAAGCATAGAATGCAGAAATGAAATAGCCCAACCAATTTTCACCCAATAATATATAAAGCCCATAGTTTAAATCTTAGTCCAACAAGAATATTTAAATTAATAAAACCAGCCACCAAAGCATTAATTGCATTATACACCGTACATCTTATGATTATTCCATTGTTAACTTGCCAAATAAAAACCAATCTAATTAACTATTTATCGTCCGTCCCTATCTTTGAAATGCAACATCACCCCCAACCCCTTGTAGAATTTTATCAACATCTTCATCCAACTCTGTCTGCCTGACAGTAATTAGTCTCTCAACCTTGCTGTGCTCCTAACCCAAACAAACCAGCATTTTTTTTAAATTCACCTTTGCTCTGGCTCCTTTTGTGCGTCTTTTGTCGCCTTTTCCTTGATTTATCCACCAAATCAGGGTTTTTCTGACTCTCCACCTTAGCTTCTAGCTATACATTCGCTTGCTCAGGGCTTTAGGCTTTATGATTTAGGGTTTAGAGTCACTACAAGACTAGGGCAGCAAGTGTGAGGATAAAAAAAAAAAAAAAGCTATTCGCGAGGGTAATTCCTGGCAGATAGCTACCTCTGATGCACTAGATACTATTTGTGAGGGTCCCTCGCTATTAACGGATAGTATCCACGAGGTTTGTTTCTCGGACAAAGTGTATTATTCTACATGCATTTTTTACTTTTACCGGCGATGTTTATAACATATCATTGTATACTTACTGACGGAATTGTTATTATCGATTGTGGATATTGTGCTGGACTACCATGGAAGAGTTCACATTAATGACCTAGATATTATTGTGGATGTTATGCTAAACTGGAAGAGTCCACAGGAATGGGCTGGTAATTATCATGGTTATTATACTTGATTTATACAATGAAAGGGTCCACAAGAATTGTTTGATGACTATCATGGATTTTATGCTGGACTTATACCATGGAAGAATCCACATGAATGGTCTGGTTATTATTGTGGAGTTGGACTTCTACCATGAAAGAGTCCACACATTACAGCAGATTGGAAACCGGTCATTGAAAGTATCGTCGCTAATACCTGCACGATGACGTTACCGGTCGCTGAATGACGTCATCCCGGTCGTTGATGCTTTATCAGTGACCAATTTTTTTTTGTCGCTGTTGGATTTTGTTGATGTCATGTAAAGACATCAGCGACTAAAAAATTGGTCGCTGATACTCAAAATCGGTCGCGGTAATTTTTTTTTTTGTTTTCACCAATTGATATGAAATGTACCAAACAAATTAATATACCTATTCTATTCATATATTTTTCCCCAGCCCAATCGGTACAAATCATACCAAACAATCCACTGAAAAAGCTATAGCTAGCTATTTAGAACACTGATTAAAACCAATTAGCCAGCAGAAGTTGGACTGAGACCTCCAACAAGGGAAGGAGGCACATTGTTCATAACAACATAACAGGCATAATTAGGTATAAGAACAACATAGCAAATCTCGTGCTAGGATTGGCAAAGCGACATGGTGCTTCTCCAGGCGATTTCTGAGGCGAATTCAAAGCCCTTCAGAATACTAACCAAACCACCCGGCGAACTATCCAATCAACCAAATGCCACGATCAACCACCAACCTCAGGGAGTAAAGCCCATCCGTTCAGCTACAGTAAATGCAGACAGGACAACTCGGATACCAGAAAGGAGCCAGCAGAATAACATAAATGAAGAGAATAAAGGATGGCAGAAGGTTCAACACAAGAGAAGAAGGGCAAATCAACCACAGGTACGACAAGGATCCAAGGAGGCAAAAGAAAAACAAACACAGATCAAAAGGAGATTTGCTACAGAGGAAATAGAGAAAGCCTATGCAAAAGCATTCAATGAAAGGAGATGCCTAAGATGTCTCTCCAAGGGACACAAACGAAGCCAGTGCCGTGAACCACTTAGGTGCTTTAAATGTTTGGGTTATGGCCATAACTCCGGTAGGTGCCCCACAGGTAGAAATCCACCTATAAAAGAGAAGGTCACCAAAACCATAAACATTCAACTGTTGCAGAGGAATACTGTGAACAGAACATATGCACAAATACTGAGGGGTGAAATAGACTCTGACATTAACACACCTGAAAACGAAATGGAACCTTTCTGGGAAGAAAGGCCTGATGAAATTGATGTTTTCGCTCCGGAAAGAGAAGTGCTTCGACCACAAAATGAGCACCTCGAAAGAACAGGTATGATAGTTCTCATGGGAGCAGCACCAACTCAGGAACTCCCTGGAACAATAGCTCGTTTCTTTGCACACCATTTCGGATGGCAATGGCAGGATTATGAAATCTTGTCAACCATAGAGGCACACTATGTGGTTATATGCCTAGGAGAAAATCTAAGAGACAACCTAGTGCGCAGCGGTCCGTATCAACTGGATAACGGAGTTCGTTTCAGAGTCCTACCATAGGGAGTGGACTGGAATATGGCAATAGAACCACCACCCTACGAGGCTTGGATAAGGCTCCTGGGGACACCGCTTCATGCCTGGAACAACACAGATATCCGAAAGATAACAACTAGGCTTGGTCATATCACGGGAATCATACCATATGGCCGGCATGCCGGAAACTACCGTCACATCACGATGAGAATAGCATGTGAAGACCCGGCACAGCTGCCAAAATTTCTCAAGTACCATGACGGCTTCCTGGTAAGAAGAATCCGAGTAAGGCTGCTAAGGTGGAGGGTGGCAGAGAACACGCATTTCCCACTTAGGCCAGAGGACGAACACCCACCTCACCAGCCCCCAAACCCACCTCTCCCTCCACAACAACCACCACCTCCTCCTCATCAACCACCAGTGCACCCTCTACAGCAAGACCAACAGAGGTCATCCACCACCGATGACGGAGTTCACTACAGTAGCAGCGATGGTTCAAACAGTGTGAATGGCCCTCAAAGAAGAAACAGAGGTTTCTTGCTCAAAAAATCAATTGCTACACGGATGACCACATGGAAACACAACAACAAATCTGAGAAACAAGCACCAAAAGCCACAGACCAACTCATCATCAAGATCAAACGGCGTGACAGTGGGAATTTTCAAATCTCTGTAGAAAGTACTCTTCAAGTACACCCAGGTCAGTCCTCAAACATCATGCCTCGCCTCACAGATCTTTTCAGTCTGAAGAACCTTAAATGCTCTGTACGCCAAAATGAGGAAAAGGGGAAAACAGTACCAAACTCTGCAGCTGAAAACATATTCTATGAGGGACAAGAAGGTAATCTCTCTCCAACTTACTGTTACGGAAACACCTCACATATCCTACTGAAGGACTAGGCCTGCCAAAGAGAAGCCCATCCCAACTCTGAATTACAGGTAATGCAAGCCCAAAACGAAAAAGGAGGTGAGGATTTCATGGAGTCACCACCGGGTTTCCCGGATCCTATCTATAAGCCTAAACCGAAGCCCAACCCAAGAAGGAGCCCAAGAATCTCAGCAAAGGGCCCGAAAAGTTATGCCAAACCAACAAGGGCTGCCAAGGAGAAACCACTCAAAATCAATTTTGAAGGCAGGAAGGATGACATAGATCCGGAGTTGGCAATCCAGATAGTAGAAGAAACAGGGGCGAAACTTATAGATGACCTCAGGGCGGACTTCAGAAGAGCAAATGGATTGAACTATTTGGAGGGGAGCCTAGCAAGGATTGATGAAGAGGAGGAGATGGATGGCGCAGCACCAGGCTGCTAAGCTTCAGAAGCCGACTCACCACAACAGGTCAAGTAATCCATTAGTGTCAAATGGAAGAAAAACAAATTTTGTCTTTTCGGCACTTAAGCTGCTGCTACCTACAAATACTGCCCAACTGGGAGCCATGTTATAGTATTTTTTTGTTTTTGTTTTGGTTTTTGCTTTTTAGATGGTTAGTGTCTTATTTTATTTTTTGCAAGATGTTAGGCAGAAGGGTAACACACCCTTCTAGGAAGGAAGAGAGATTTCTATTTAGTGGTTTGGGTGATCCCCAAGTGTTTAAACTGCATGGAAGGCGCAGGCAGCCTTGCCATATTGTTGTATTTTGGTTTTATTGCTTGTCAGGGACAAGGAACAACAATGTAGTCCTACTATTATCTTATGAATCAAACTAGAATTATAAAAATCTTTTCTTGGAATGTAAGGGGACTAAATGATAGAGACAAGAGAAACACAGTCAAGAGTGTAATCACACATGAATCGCCACATATCGTTTGTCTCCAAGAAACAAAATTACAAGAAATTAATACTAAGATTCTAAGAGAAATAGTAGGACTGAAGTTGAGAGACTATCAGTACATCCCGGCACTCACAACTGCTGGAGGATTGTTGATAGCATGGGACAGCTCACTGTTAACCTACATCCAACATGAAACCCACATGCACCTGATATCCGTTGATTTTGCATCAACCTTGGATAACACAGTTCTTCGATTTACCGGGGTGTATGGACCCTCCACAACCAGAGAAAAGAATGCTTTCTTCACAGAGATTAGAAATGCAAAGCCCCAAATAGACATGCCATGGGCACTGGCAGGAGATTTTAATGTCACCTTACAGCCACAAGATAGGTCAAATAGCTCTCACCCACTGACCTATACAAACCGATTCAAAAATTTGGTCAATACACTAAACTTGATTGACCTAAGATTGCAAGGAAGGCAATATACGTGGTCAAACGAAAGAGAAGAGGCTTCATTTGCAAGGCTTGATAGAGTGTTGATATCTGACACTTGGGCACACACCTTTCCGAACACAACTGAAACCGCCATTCCTAGTATAGCTTCAGACCATTGCCCGGTCATTTGCATAAGCCATACAAAATTCCCAACCACAAACATCTTCAGAGTAGAGAATTATTGGCTCAAAAATGAGGAATTTCAAGATATTGTTCTCACCACATGGAACCAGCAAGCTGCGCCTCAAACACCAAAGGAATTGTACCAGAAACTGAACACCCTCACCAAAAATATAACACAGTGGAAGAAAGATCATAAAAAGATGCTCAGTCACCAGTTGGAGTTGACAAAGGAGTGCCTTGGTTGGTTAGTCAAGGCATCAGAGAATAGAAGGATTACTCCAGTAGAAAAGATGTTGCAACAGATACTCCAACAAAGATGGGCACAACTCATTTCTATTCAGGAAGATAAATGGTACCAAAGGGCAAAACAGGCATGGGTGAAAATGGGAGATAAAAACACGGCATACTTCCATAAAATGGCATCACACAGAAAAAGAAACAACTGGATAGATGTCATAGAACATAGAGGAGTTCAGGTAAATGAACATAGGCAAAAGGCAAAGATCTTTTTTCAACACTTTGTGGGATTGATAGGTACAGCACAAGAGGAGACCTTGCAGTTTAACTATCAGGGGTTTTTTCATCAAGAGGAGCAATCAATGCACTTCTTCACACAACCAATTTCACAGGAAGAGCTCAATCAGGTCATCACTTCAAGTCCAGCCAACAAATCGCCGGGACCGGATGGATACACGGCAGAGTTTGTCAGAAAATTTAAAGAATTACTGATTCCGAACTTACTCACAGTATACAACTCAATGCTGCAGCAACCACAGCAGGATATGGACAGACTCACTGAGTCATACATAACCCTCATACTGAAAAAGAGAGGAACAATAAACCCAGATGGATACAGACCGATCAGCTTAATGAATATCTTCCAAAAGCTCTTCTCTAAAATATTGGCGAATAGGTTACAGACGATTATATCACCTCTGGTCTCACCAAACCAAACCGGCTTCGTCAAAAACCGGCACATGAACGGAGGTTTTCTTTATGCCCAGGAAATTGTCACAGCGGCAACAAAACAAAAAATACAATTGGGACTGTTAAAGGTTGATCTATACAAAGCTTTTGACTCATTATCTTGGCAATTCCTACAAGAGGTACTAAGGGCAAAGGGGTTCCCACAGACCTGGATAGAATGGATCTCACACATAGTACTTAGAGGAACATCAAAGGTCATACTTAACTCAGTGGCAGGAAAGAAAATACACCTGAGAAGGGGACTCCGACAAGGGGACCCACTTTCTCCGTATCTCTTTATACTTGCAATGGATTTTCTAGCGGTATGGATAGAAAAATTAACAGTTGCAGGAATGCTACACCAACCAATTCAAGATTGCAAGATGTGCCTCCTATTCGCAGATGATACACTACTCATCATACAACCAACAACACAGCAGCTACAGATAATAAA
Organism: Carex arenaria; assembly: GCA_964058825.1. NCBI lineage: Eukaryota > Viridiplantae > Streptophyta > Magnoliopsida > Poales > Cyperaceae > Carex > Carex arenaria. Next base: position 7,703 of record CAXKVW010000144.1, read on the forward strand.
GATAATACTGAAAATTTTTGGCATGCTATCGGGCCTCACAGCAAATATCCAAAAATCAGAATTCATCATCTCAGCTACCACACAAGAACACACAAACCACTTGGCGCGCATTATAGGATGTAGAGGATCTCATTTCCCTCTTACATACCTAGGAATGCCCTTGTCAGATAGGAAATTAAAAGCAGTGCACTATCAACCGCTAATTCAGAAGATCGAGCAAAGACTGCCGATGTGGAAAGCCGGTACAATGTCAATTGGCGGTAGAATCACACTGGTAAATGCTGTTTTGTCAGCGATGCCGGTATATATGATGCAGACCTTCATTTTGCCCAAATGGGTAATAAATAAAATCGACCAAATTAGAAGAAAATTCCTATGGCATGGACACAAGGATAACCTACAAGGAAAGAGGTACATGTCTCTGGCATCATGGGAATTAGTAACAAGGGCAAAGAGTCAGGGAGGTCTAGGGGTAAAAAATCTCCACATCATGAACAGGGCACTCATTGCTAAAATTATGTGGAAATGGGTACAACAAGAAAAGTCATGGTGGATGCAACTGGTACCGGTTATGCATGAAACAGCCAGACCATGGGAACTGCAAGGTGCCTCATTTTTTTGGAAAAGCATGAAGGAAAATCAGCATTTCATGGAAATCTCAATTCGGTTCAGAGTATGGCAGGGAGCCAATGTCAGGTTCTGGAAGGACTCTTGGATGAAAGGGCCTATATACGTAAGATATGGGATACTCTATGATCTCACAACTGACAGGGACATTACGGTATAGAGAGCAAATGAGGGGGGTGTCTGGAACTTGCATTTACCAGCAAACCTAACAACTCAGGCTGCGGAACAACTCCAGGCATTGCAAAGGGAGCTCAATGCAAGACAGCAGGATCAAGTGACACTAGATACACCAATATGGAGATGGGAAAGGGGAGGAAATTACTCTGTAGCCTCCTTCTACAAAGTAATGGATCAGGGACCACAAATAGAAAATTACCTTCACAGAATCTGGAAAATCAAGGCGCCGACAAGGGTTCAAATTTTCATATGGCTCATGCTAAGAAATCGAATACTCACGATAGACAACCTGAGAATAAAGGGATGGATCATACCGAATTAGTGTTATCTATGCAGAAAAAATTCAGAATCTGTTGAACACATTTTCCAGTTTTGCCCCTACACAGAGAGAGTGTATGAGCAAATTAATAGAAGGTTCATAACAACAACCCAATGCCAGTATTGGCTGAGTAGGAGGTACAAAAAAGGAATCCTGCATTCATCAGACAATAACATCAGACAAATCATCACCACAATATGTTTTGTCATATGGAGGGAGAGATGCAGAAGAGTATTCAGAGACCAATCCATCCCGCCTAGAATGCTAGTTACTGAAATAATGCGAGAATACACCTCTTGGTTCTAGACTGTCACGCAACAGGCATCCAACAGCATAGCATAGTATCAAATAGGCTCACTGTTGAGCACTTTCAATACTGCAATTTTAAATTCTGCCTTTTTCTTTTTTAGTTCAATTAATTTGCAATTATATTTCTCAGCATTTCCTTATTAAAAATGTAAAACTGGACACTCCTTGTGTCATGATTAATGGAAACTGGAAGCTAGACTTCCACTTTTCTTGTCAAAAAACATAACAGGCATAACAACCAAAAAATGTACCAAGATATTGAGACAGCTAATCTCCAAAAGTACTCTAAATTGGAACTAACTAAGCCACACTTTAATGAGCTGAATATAATAATTAAGGACAAAATATGGTGCTTGTACTTCATTCCTGAGCTATAGTCTCTGGAGGAGACTAATATACCACAATTTCAAGAAGCATGTACTAATCCAAAGGAATAGCAACTTCAAGCACTGTCAACCACTCCTCAGCAGAAAGTTTAGCTCTTTTCTTGAGATTTCCTGTCCAATACATCACCAGAGATTTGATTAATAATATTAAAGACCTAGCTGTTTTGAGAGGACTATTGTTAAAACATATGTCATTTCTATGTTTTCAGACAATCCAATATAAGACACTAAAAATTATTAGAAAACTAGATTTATGTATACTAGGTAATTGTAAAGTAAATTTAACAATGTCATCAAAAGTGTCCCAGTTGTGCATGATATCTTGAATTTTATCTAACCAGAACCACATATCCGTTGAGCTAATGGGCATTTAAAAAAAAGGTGAGTAACAGATTCATAACCAGTGCATAATAAACATGTTTGTGTTCCAGTCCAACCCTTGGTAGCTAGATTATCTCTTGTGAGAATCTTATTGTACTGAGTTAGTCACGTAAATATTCTAATCTGGTAAAGTCCACCACATCAATAGTAAGATTGACAATTCCCATCTACAATTCAGGAATCGATATAGGAATTGAGTGGTAAACTTCCCTGATACTTCCCATCTCCAATACAATTTGTCATGTATAAAAGAAGTGATACAATATATTTATAAGTCCAATAATATATTTATAATACTTTTCCAACAATATATTTATAGATGAGAGTTCAAATATCTTTATTTTTTGTGCTTTTACCATGCCTATATTTCTTAAAACATTAATAACTCAAAACTTAAAACATAAACATTAAAATAAAACTGTTAGATGCGAACTATACTATTTTCTCTATGTCTTCATAAAAATTATGTACTTTTCCAATATATATTCAATATAATTAATATTGTTAAAATATTAATTGTAAGTATCCTACACCAAAATGAATACATAAAATAAAAGCGGGGGCTAATTTTCTCATTCGTTGTAACGGTGCCGTTCGGCAACAACGGATTAAGCCTCCTTAAGGCTTAATCCGCTTCCTTTAGCTTCCTTAGCTGCTCAATTCTGCCGAACACCAATTCTTTAGCGCGGATTAAGAACACCTCATTTAGCCTCCTTTTGTTCGGATCTTAATTTCCTGCCCAGACCTTAAAACACCTATACCCCCTCCTTAAGCACTTAATCCTTCACCCACGGATTAAAACAACCGAACATTGATTCCTTAGCGCTCCTTAAGCTCTTAATCCTTCACTCTTAATCCTTTGTTGCCGAACGGCCCCAACATTCTTCTCTGTTTCAAGTTTCAGCAGCCTGCCCGTGACCGGTCACAAAGAGAAGGGATGTATTATTACAGGTTAGAACACACTGAGAGCGCCGCAAGATTTCTAGTTGGGAACAATCTATCCGTCTTAAAACCAATGACTGTTTAATCAATCGGTTTAACCCAAAAACTCCGATTCAATCAATGTTTCGAGCTCTCTGCTACTGTATCTTCTTCTTCCATCTTATCCTCTTCTCCTCCGTCTCCACCGCCGGCCGACTAATCCGTCTGGCCAAGCCCGACCCCTCCGCCACCACGGCCACCGCTCGATGGCTCGCCTCCCAGAACTCCTGGAGCGTTCTTAGGTTAAAAAAAAATTCGTTGAAATCGAGTTTTATTTCGACAAAATCAGAAGCATCTGATAATACTATCGGCTGTAGCTACATAATCTTTCTTTTTTTTTTGTTTAAAAAAAAAGGATATTTCTATTATTTGGAAAGGAAAAGAGTAAATTGATGACTTTGCATATGGTGAGAGATTCTAAAACATATGTTAGTTATAAAAAGAAAACTATTATTTATGTATAATTCTAAATAGTTATTTCTTCTAGCTTCAGATTGACGTAACATTGCAAAACCTTGTATAGGAGATATAATTTTGTTTTCAAATAGAAAATGGAAAAACATGATTTCCATATTAAATTCTAGATATAGATATTAATTCTGGATTCCTATTATAATTCATTATAAAAACTAGAGGTAACTTTAAATAAATAATCTGTTTTGAGTATAACTAGGGTGCTCCTAAGAGTACCAAGTCCCTTTGTGCTCTTAACTCTAAAACTTATCGGATTAACTTCGAATGACAAATCCAAACCGTTTAAATCCTTCTACTTTACGAGTGATGCGTCTACATGTGAAAATTTTAAAATTTCGAATTAATTTAGTATAAAGTCAAGTGGTCAAAATTAGAAGGTTTCTAAATTAATTCTAATGCATTCATTTTTTAGAAGTTTTTTGACCACTTGACTTTATACTAAATTAATTCGAAACTTTAAAATTTTCACATGTAGACGCATCACTCGTAAGATAGAAGGATTTCAACGGTTTGGATTCGTCGTTCAAAGTTAATCCGATAGATTTTAGAGTTAAGAGTACAAAGAGGCTTGGTACTCTTAGGAGCACCCTAGTTCTACTCATCTGTTTTTCTTTAAAATAGATAAGCATCATGAATTCACAACTATCAGAAACTGATGTTATTAATTTAATGACTTTAAGTACAATCCAAATATGGTTCCAAACAAGGGAAGCCGCATGAAGTGCCACACCATGAGCAGAAGCAGAGTATCCCAGGAGTCACATGTTTATCGGACGTGGCAAGTGGATCCCACTAGACTGAGGTGGGCTCATGGTTGAGGCGTGCACTGCACAGTCAGCACGTGCAAATAGACAGCTTGCACGTTCCCATGGTCCATGTGGACCATGTTCGTGGAGAGATTAATTAAATCTGGGCCTTTGATCTGCTAGACCTCCCATGAATCGATGGCTCAGATTCTCAGCATATATAGCGCGCACTGCAAAAAATCCAAGGTAATAATTTTTTTTTAATAACATTTTCTGTACAGTCTTCTTAAAAAAAAAAAAAAATCTTCAAAATCTATTCTGTACAGAGAAAGAGAATAATAGAGTTAATATGTGCTTTCTACATTTTCATAATTAATCATTCTTCAATTAAAAAAAAATAAGATTTACATATTGTATAAAACTCCTGTAATATATTAGTACGGTGTTTTTATTAGTCAAATAACAAGAAAACCAAAAAAGAAAAAAAAAATGTCCATGTTAAATTTTTCTGTCGAATTAAGACAGCAGAAATTCTGGTTTCTGTGAAAAATAGGCCGCAATGCAGCTCCTTTTGAGAGTACGAAGAGGCAAGGATCGAATTTCTTATTTTAGAAGATTAGATTTCGCCACGTGGCGGTGGTCAATTGGTTGGTCACAAAGAGAAGGGATGTATTATTACAAGTAAGAACACACTGAGAGCGCCGCAAGATTTCTAGTTGGATGGGAACAATCTATCCGTCTTAAGACTCTTAACGAATGAAAATATAAAACCAATGATTGTTTAATCAATCGGTTTAACCCAAAAACTCCGATTCAATCAATGTTTCGAGCTCTCTGCTACTGTATCTTCTTCTTCCATTTTATCCTCTTCTCCTCCGTCTCCACCACCGGCCGACTTATCCGTCTGGCCAAGCCCGACCCCTCCGCCGCCGCGGCCACCGCTCGATGGCTCGCCTCCCAGAACTCCTGGGGCGTTCTTAGGTACAAAAAAAAAAAAAAAATCGTTGAAATCGAGTTTTATTTCGACAAAATCGGAAGCATCTGATAATACTATCGGCTGTAGCTACATCATCTTTCTATTATTTGGTAGAATCATAGTGTGTTTATAAAACCTCACTGCTTAGTAGATAGATTAAAATATTACTTTTGCTAGGATTATAATCTACAAGTGCTGAATTACATTGGAATCTCTTTATCAATGACAAGGAACTCTTATTTAATTTCATAATTGTGGTACGATACTGATTGTAATCATATACTTTTTTTCCAGCACAATCTCAAGTGATTTAGGAGGATCTCCATTTGGGTAAGTAAACCTCACCTTTTTCGAGTTTGTCCGGAGAATTTACCCGATGTGTTCTTAGATGTAATGGATAATTAGTTTTTTTTTTTTACTTTTGTTTTGTATAGAAATGTTGTTTCATATAGTGATGGATTACCTGGGGAAGGCTGCGGAGTCCCCTACTTCTATCTGACCGCACTGGATCCTACGGCAAGGGATGCATTAGAGGATCAGAGGTCTTCTTTCACTCTTAGTGAATTTCCTCTCGGCACTTGTGGCGATATAGACCCTGAAAATCCTACTTGTTCAAAGCTTACTCTTACGGGGAAGGTACCGAATTCAATTTTTCTTAATTGTATAACGAAAGCAGTTTGAGATATTGACAATAGTTACATCAGTTGCATTAGGCCAATAGTGAATTAGAGATCCTGGAAGATAAACTATGTCCATTCTCTATTGTTCTCTGATTTTATTGAAAAAACAATATGCAACATAATGAAACATTTTTTCTTAACTGAGGTACAGTACTTTTGCAGTTAAAGTTGATGGAATTTAATACTACAGAAGGCGAGTTTGCTAAGAAAGCATTGTTCTCCAAGCATCCTGAAATGATAGGTTATAATTATAAGAGCTTTTGGTTTAATTATAAATTTTTTTTTTCTTATTCTAATTAAATTTCTGGTAAATGTGCTTCATAGGTTGGCCGAAGAACCATAAGTTCAGAATCTTCAAACTGGATATAGAGCATATATTCCTCATCGACTGGTTTGGTGGGCCCAAACCTCTTTCTCCATCTGAGTACTTGGAAAGTATGACGTGGTATGTATCATCATAACTATTTTCTTTGTATTTTTCATTGAACTTTCATGGAGTATTATAATTGTTTTTTCACAATGCAGGAATCGTTTTTCTATCTGAGGCTTTATGACTTTGGCCTATTCTGTGTTGGGCACTCAGAACATCCCTTGTTAAGGTGTAAATATTGGCTTCCTTGTCCATAAATTTCATCTGTGAATATTATATAACTGTGACTGCCATAAATAAATATATTGTCATGAGAAGTCAGTGTTACATATTTAAAGAAAATATCTATGATGTGTCATGTGCATCATATGTATGAAGCATGCTTGATCATATTTATAATAATTCAGATTTTTATGTTATTGCCCTTCAAGAGTTCAAACCCAGATTAACAGAAAAATTCAATGGTTCAGATTCAGACAGTGTCTGTATGGCAGTTCCAATGAAACCAACCCCTATTGTTTGACTATTCAATGGTTGTTTGGGTTTGATCAGGCGAATTCAATTTGGATTGCAGCAGCTAACTTCACCTTCTGGCATTTGCTGTTACTTACCAGTACAAGGCTTCAGGCCTGGTACTGAGAAAGGAGATTTGATCAATTTCTAATTATGCCCATGAACTGGAATCTTTGTTTTGGTATAATGGGCTTTTTTAAGTTTATCATCTAAAAGCTTCTCCAAATCTGGACCGATTATCAGGTGGTTATGTTGGTAGTTAAGCTTTATATTATTTTAACTTTTTAAGTAGTAGAATCCTGTTGTTACATTTAAAATAAAATAAATTAAGAAGAGAAGAGACGGCGAGATTCATAATTTTTTAAACAGACACCATTTTGGTTATTGTGAGTATCCCACAAACATCGTTATAAAAAATATAGCTCACAATTCTAATCAAATTTAATAGAAAAAAGTGAGAATTTTCTCAGGTACAGATGGAATACAAATATATTGATAAGACAATTCTTCCATTTGTTCGGTTGCATGCGTCTTTGCTTACTGGAACAAAAATTCGATTGCTTCAAGCCATCTACATTTTTTAAATTTAAAAACTATGTTTCAGTAGTTGAGCTATTTGTTCCCTGAAATTCAAAGGTTGATTAAAAGAATGCAACATGCTTATTGAAAACTATTTGAAGAAAATATTTGGGTGTCATAAAGTTTCTGAAATGTTTTTGTGTGCCCTAGAAGCTGCCCAAAATAATACTTGCTTTTTTCAGTAAATATATTTGAGACCTGCTAAGGCAATTATGTCCGGACTCAGACATCAATAGAGTGCCTCACTTGTGTCAATTATTGTAAAAATATATAAAAAGGTGCAAATTTTGGTTATATTTTTTTGAACAGGATTTATACTTTCATAAATATTTTGTTCAAAGTGCACATACAATTTTTTCGACTTTTTGTCTCATTTACAATGATGAAGGATGAGAAATTCAGAATTGTGCCGATTTGAGTTTTGCAAACTTGTGGTGTTCATTATATAGCTGGCGAAATGGCGATGTATCAGAGAAAGAAACCATAACAATACCATCTCCACTATCACACATGGACCTTGGACTACCATCCGCCTCCCCTGCAATCGACCTGAGCGTGCGTGAAGCATACTCCTTGCAGGGTCCGTTGACAGTAGACTCTTCCACATGCCTCAACACCACCTCTGCACCCGCAGCACGTGCCATGCTTCTAAATCTAATGCTTGCTAGGCTCATCCACCTCAGAGCCCTTAGGCAGTTTTCCTCTTCGATCGACCCCGGCAGCACCTCATCGTCCCGCATCATCCCAACCAGCACCTCCACCGTCCCGCAATCTATCAACACCTCCCTCCCCTCTTTACACTCTGCCACATTAGCTAAGACCATTAATGCGGGCCTCCTCACCTCTGCTTTGTCAGTCGTCATCTCTAGAAGGGTCCTGGCTACGCCACATACTCTCGTTATTTTTGACATGTTTAGCTCATCTAGAGTCAGATAATATAGCCCCATGCCGGCATCCTGCATGGCACGCACACCCTCTGATGTCGTGGCAAAGAGCTTCAAAAGTGGTGGTATTGCCCCGAGAACACCAATTGCTACCCGGTTCTTCTCCTCCACTGCCAAGCTATATATTGCCCCGGCCGCATGGTCACGTAACTCTGAAGAACCATGTGTTAGTAACTCTACAAGTGGTGGACCGACTTCGGCTCGAACCATAGTTATCTTGTTGGAAGGTTCTAGAGAGAGGTTGACTAGAGCAGCAGCATCATTTATCTGCACTGCAGCATTGCGGGAGAGAAGAAGCCGGCGCAACACATCTAGCATGCTTGAAGTGCAGAGAGAGCATCTCCTCTCTTGACTTTCTCTCGTGGCTTCTCGTAGTGAAACCAGTGCAACCACCTGCTCACCTGGCTCTGTGTCAATTAGCTTTACCAAAAAACTGTCTTCTTTTTTTTTTGATAAAAGGCACGAAAGTGCCCATTCCAATATATTGAAACTTGGAATTAATTTACAATGCTGCATAGTTTTAACTGCTGTCAGAGTATAGCAGCATCAAATAGCAAAACAAAATACATATGCTCAGCTAACAACAAACAAAACACATACGTTCTGCGTTTCAGAAGCCACCAAAATATAGTAATAGAAAAACTAATTGATACTCCTAAGTTTTTTTGCATGAAGTCAGCTTGCAAAAAAATTGTCTTCTAAAGAATTGTTGTTCATTGCAACTTGAATTCCTTCAGGTATTAATTCCAAAGAAGGTTGTCTGAAGTTAGAAGAACTTGGCATGTTTTCTCGAGCAGTGGTCGGTGACGGTTGAGATTCTGCAGCGGGGATCATTTCTCTGGCAATAAGGCCATGTACTATCTCGCAGGCTGCTGCCTGGGTGACCGGAAACAGTTTCAGGTAGCCAGTTTTGGTGCACCAATTTAAGATGGCGGTTTTCAGGTTAATGTTAAGGAAGAGCGGTAGAGACGACGGCTTGGAGATAGCTGAGAGGTCAAGTGACGGGGAGAGCAAGGATGGAGTGAACCCGAGGTTGACACATGCAATGATACGTCCTCGCTCAAAGGTATGACCGGAGGGGATGATCACCGGGTCCGCCGTGAGAAGGCTGGATATCGGGCATGTGAATTCCTCCGGCGGCTCCATTGAGGAATACTCCATTAGATTTTGCTGATATTGGTAGAAAAACAAAGGAATTGAATTGAGATGGCTATGATTAATTCCTGAAAGGATTCAAGTATACACTCAGTTACCTTGTTCAATTTGAATACTAACCAAATGCTTACAGAATTTTGTTGAATTTATTTGAAAGTTACATTGCCTGTTGAGTTTAAGGGGAGCAATCAACCTGAGAATTGGACATATTATTTATATTATTTTAATATTATATTTTTTGGCCCTTTTACAGATTTTTTTATAACCATGTGATAACTGCATTGGACTAATTAACAATTGAATTTTATTTGGCTTGCAAGCATTAGTATGGTGCGAATCTTGATTACTGAGATATTACGTTAATAAGAAAATAAATTGGTTTGAAAATGAAAAAAAGAAGGAACCAATGAAATATTTTGACCTTGTTTTTATCTCTACTAAAGGCATCCAATTTTTAAAATATTGTAGACATTTGTACATAGTATTTATCTGTCTGATTAATAATATATCATCATCCAATCTAAAACTGTGTATTGGATAGAACAGGGTCCATTAAAGACTATTTACCCAATGGTTTGATTTTTTTTTTTTTAAATAGAACTCATACAAAAAAAATTAACCAAAGCAGACTCGTACCCATTAAAGCTTAAAAATAGCCTCCACCGATCCCCCAAACCGGTGTAGCTTGGAAATTCTTCAGATCTACAATTTTAATAAGGTAAAAATCCGAATTTTTTAAGCTACACCGGTTTGGGAGACCGGTGGAGGCTATTTTTATAGCTTTATAGAGTACAGTGTTGCTTTGGTTAATTTTTTTAAAATGAATTCTATTTAAAAAAAAATCCTGTTTGATCTACCTCCGTACTTGTTATTGAAAAACATTGGGCAGGATTTGAAGTAATTGTTTTCTAGTCTGACAAAGATAATAAATTAAGTGGTAAACGAGTAATATTTAATAATAAAATATGAAATTTTTTGATATATACTCATTATAAATATATGATTTAAATTATGTTTATTCAAATTAGCTATTTCCTTATCTAAACTCAAATGTTTATTAATATCCCTATTTATTAATTATTCAATAATTTTTTTAGTTAAGGTTTTTTTTTTTTTTTAGTTAAAGTTGGAAGTCAGGCCACCAACTAATATTAATAAGAAATTCTCCATTCAGATTTTAAACATGCGACCTCCCACAGAAAACATTTGTATTTGCTACTGGATTAAATTTTGGTTCTCTTATTCCATAACTTAAAAATACTATATAATAATAGTAAAAAGTTAGATTGCCAGTTTTGTCCCTTATTCAAAATAATGTGTTGCTAACAACTGGCGACGACAAACTTGAATGCGTTTATCATAATCAAGTTTGATGCTTTTGTGCTCTTTTTGTGGTTTACCTGAAAATACTAATCATATGTTTGTAACATGCTCTATTACCTCATCTATATGGAAATAGATTGCTTCTCATCATGGTTTTATTTTTGATTGTGTGTTTGTTGATGATTTATGGATGTTAGATGCATATATATCCCTTAATGAAACTTTGTTAGTGGAACTCATTAGGGCAGCCACACTTTGACTTATTTGGTTAACTAGAAATAAGGTTTGCTTTAATAACTCTTCTATACCCTCTTTTGTTAACTTAGGAACTGTCATTATCGCTCTTACTTCTTATTGGTGTAAGATTAAACATGATGAATTTTTTTTTTAAATTAACCTTAATTTTGCTTATGGATGTCTCTTTTCTGACACAGGTAGACAGCTCGCTCTTCCTTTCAGCTACAAGTACCCCGAGAAGGGTAAATTACCAGCTGGCTTCAGAGGAAGAGGCCGAACATGGAGAAGAATCTGATTTTCTGATTACTTCCAAGATCTGGAGGATATTATGGCACCTAATGCCAGTGTCATTCCCATTTCTTCTGATCTTTCTTCCCCTAGTTCTGCAAATTCCTCTTCCTCTGATAATTGCTCTACTTGTACTTGATATTATTTGTAATTTGCTATGTGGTTTTTTGTTACCTATCTTTGTTAGGCTTTATGGTTTACTTTAGGTTGTTCAGGGACTAGCTTCCCCTTTTGGTTTTAAGACTGGTTTTGTAGTTCTTATTTTGGCTTTATTTATATCCTTTTGTATGAACTATATTGTTTCAATCAATAAAACAGGTGGGCACTCCTCACTTTTATCAAAAAAAAAAAAGTTTGATGCTTTTGTAAACAATACACCTTGCTTCTCACTCGCCTTATTTCCTTTTTCTTTGCTTCTTCCATTCATTATTACCAGTAATAGTAATTGCAAAAAAAAAATGGCAAACAAAAATTGTAATAAATTAAAAGCATAGTAGAAAATTATTTGATCACTAGCAATCATATATGAGAAGGGATCCAATTACACCATTTTATGGTGACACATCCGACACCATATTTTTATAAGTTATTTTTGCGATTTTAAAGTTTAAACAATTGATCCGAATCGCTCAACATGATATCCATATTAAAATGTACTTGGAGACCAATTTTTATATTTTTTGGAAAAAAAATTAGTATTTATTTAAATTTTTTGAAAATCGCTGCTTTTCAATAATCTAGAATTGTCTAAAAAAATAATTTTATACACATCTTAATAAATACTAAAAAATTTCTCTAAGCACATTTTAATATGGAGATCATGTTGAATGATTTGGATTGACTGTTTAGACTTTAAAATTGCAAAAATGACATATAAACATATGGTATCAAGATGTGTCACCATTTTATGGTGTAATTGGATCCCTCATCATATATATGCTTCATATATTTAACGTATTGTGATCACTGATATAAATAAAACTCTGAATAATGCACCATATTTATTTAAATTTCTCCTAGGAACTCCATTTATTGTCTGTGCAAGAAATCGTAATTCCTTACCCCTTAACATTTAACAATAATGAAGTAGAGCGACACGTCCTTTGCAAAAACTTGAGACAAAAAGATAAAAATATGGTGCTTGTTGGTTTTTCCTAGGAGGGATTAATGAGCGAGTTGGAGTATACTCATACTCGGCTCATTAAGTTAACGAGCGAGTTGATAATGGACGACTTTTAGCGAGTTGATAATGAATGAGTTGTTAATGAGCTTTTAGCGAGCGAGTTATGAGTGAGTAAAGAGTTATGAGCAAGTAAAGAGTTATGAGCAATTTACTCATCGATCCCTAGTTGTGCTCATGCTCAGCTCATTGAATGTTCGAGTTGACTCGTGCTTATTAAGCGGCTCGTTAAGAAATCAAGCTCATTTGGAATTTTATTTTGAGTAAGAAATCAAGATTATTTCGACAAAACCTGATTTATTTGGGTAAGAATTATGCTTTAAGAAAAATAGTGCATGTCGGTGCCTTTTCAAGTACAGAACTAAGTGTTGTTGTCACGCACATAGAAGATAAATTGGTTGTTAAGTAATATCACAATAAAGAACTTTAATGTTTTGCTTGTCGAGCCAATTTCAATTTTGATTAAAGGGATTGGATGTGGCATGATTCATGTAACTCAGTTTTTAACGAGCCAGTTGGGGTATATTCATACTCGGTTCATTAAGTTAACGAGCAAGTTTTAATGAATTCATAATGAGCGAGTTATTAATGAGATTTTAACGAGTGAGTTATAAGCGAGCGAGTCACGGTTACGAGCAATTTTTAAGCAATTTCTTCACCTCTGGTTTTTCCCAAAGTAGGTATATAAAGGTAAAAGTATTACGATTTGGCGAAAACCATGATATAATGTGTATATTTGCGTGGAGTGCGGTGGAAGAACTAACTACATTATTTTTATTTCTGAAATGCAGGCCCATGGCCCATGGGCTGTCAAATGTCAATCAAATATAACAAACCAGGGACAGCCAGGAAAACTAACCTAACTTGAACAGCCGATTCAAAAGTCAGCTTAATTCTGACTATGTTTTTGTATAACCAACCAAAATCTTGTTTAAATTTCTCAAAAGATATAAATAATTTAAAACTGAATGAATAAAAATAGGAAACAAAAGCCAACAACATTCATTCATAAAATTACATTGCAATTGCCCTGTTCATCACGTCATACATGATTCTTAGCAAGTAAGAACAAAAGAAATCAACACTACATATTACACAAAAAATATATATATAATGAAACAATTCATTCTGTAATGATCACTTTATCAGAATCAGAACTTGGTTGTGTTTGATCCATAATCCTTTGGCCGGCGCTTGAATGACATCATCCCTTCTGACACAATGTTACCGTCGTCATAGTCTCCCCCGAACACCAACCCGGCAGCCGCCATGGCGGCCGCTGCCTCATCATCCTCTCCCCTCATGGCCCTCAATGTGCGCTTCGCCATCTCCCGTCTCATTGCACCTTCGCCACCTCCCTCTGCCACCCTCATGAGCACCGCTTCTAAACCGGCCGCTCTCGCCAACCCACGAAACCTGAGACTCCCCCTGCTCAGCCCATACAGTGTCGAAAGGCAGTATTCCTCCTCGGGTGACCCGGGACCCACCAGTCCTTCTGTCATCAGCCCCGCTACAACTCCTACAACACCAGAATCCATCAGCACCGCCCTTCCATCGGTACATCCTGCCAGGTTCGCTAGCACCATCAATGCCAATTTCCTGATTGCGGCTGCCTCTGCCGGCGCTGCCCCGTCTTTTATTGATGCTAACCCAATAATAGACCGCACTGCCCCTGTGGCCCGGGCAATCTTATTTCTGTTCATGTCGACAAGCGAGACATAGTACAGGGCCATCCCGGCCTCCCGACGTGCACGGTAATCTGCGGAGGTGTCAGCAAAAAGATCGAGCAGAGGAGGTATTGCTCCTAAAACACCTATTGCGGCCCGATTTTCATCCTCCAATGCTAGACTGTAGATTGCTCCAGCGGCATGGTCCCGTGCCTCCGGGTGACCTACTTTGAGCACTTCGACTATAGGTGAGACGGCACCAGACCTGACAATTCTGACCTTGTTCTCAGTTTCGAGAGACAGATTAACCATTGCCGCTGACGCATTGATCTGGATCCCAGGGTTGTCAGACAGAAGCATCGGTCGGAGTATGGAAAGCAGTCGGGGAGTACAGAGGGACTTGCGGCGAGCTGGGTTTTCCCTGGTGGCTTGGCGGAGAGACATCATTACGGCCTCCTGCTCTGACGGATCGGCATCAGCGAGACTGTTAAGGCGGAGTTCATCAAAGGAATCACCTTTCGTTGGGCTTCTGGGAGGCTGTTGCATCACTCGTGGGGCTTGCTGCCTCGTCGGGGTTTCTTGCGGTGCATACTGATAATTCTGATACTGATTCTGATTTTGATCATCTGTGTGCATTAGCATGAGACGTCGGACGATGCTGTGAGCAGTGTCAGGGGAGATTGCAACGGGAGCGGGGATGCGAATGCGAGCGCACCAATTGAGGATGGCATTCCGGAGGTTGACATTAGGGATGAGGAGGAGAGGCGAGGAGGCAGAGTAGCGGGAGAGGTCGAGGGACTCAAGATTGGGAGGGGTGAAGGAGAGGGCAGCACAAGCTTGAATGCAGGCTCGCTCAAAGGTCTGTCCCGAGGGCACGATAACGGGGTCAGCCATGAGGGAGCACGAGATCGGGCAGATAAACTCCGCCGGCGGCTCGGCCGTGATTCCCATTGAATTCATCCTGCTCTGGTGCTCTTCCTCTCTCTCAGTATTCTTGCAATCGTCGCAATTGCGTGCTTCCCTTCCCTTCCATGAATTGAGAAGGTGGAGGCTTTCTCTGTTTTGTTTGGTTTTAGACTTTGGAGGGTGACTTTGGAGGATAGTCCAGACAAAAAGGCCAAGTCAATTCAACTCTTTCTTGATTGACAATTTGACAGAGAGGGAGAGAGAGAGAGAGAGAGCGCGCACGCAGTTGGATGAATCCCCGTAGGATATTGAATTTGTGGTGATGATGATGATGAGTGATGAATTAATGCAAATTTAGAGTGAGATCCATATCCATGTAAATAAATAAAATACAAGGGAGAATTTCATCTTACCCTTCAAAAACCTCAAAATTTCGTATATTGCCCTTTAAGAAAATTATAATATTATATTTATCGTTGTAGATTTTTATAGGTCAAGTCAATAAATTGAATAATTTGTGAGTTTTAGAGGGAGAAATATATAAATTCATAAGAAGTCAAACTTGTATACTGTTACAACTTACGAGGCAAAGATGTGATATTTATCAAAATCTTTAGAGCGCCGGGGTTGCCAGTTAATAAACTAAATGGGAATCCTTTTGGTGGATTAAAATGTTGACTTTGAAAATTTTGAATTAGTCAACAGCACATCATATTTGTTAACACATATACGGACTGGGTTGCTTTTATTTGATCCCTTATTTTATTTTAATGCAAGTTGCGTTTAAAGGGAATTATAATTTTGTCATTCCACACAATATTTAAAGTATGAATAACACATAATTTATTAGGCATCTATAACTAAATTAAACATGTATTAAATTACATAGTTCAACGGTAGCTCAAGTAAATGCCATCCATGTAGTTCGTCATATATTTTTAATGAAAATTAAAAATATATTAAATTTTTACTTGCTTTCATCCAAATCTTCTTCTAAACAAAATGTATTTTCATCCTGAATTTGAAAATTATTTGTATAGTTCAGCAGAGAAAATTTAAAATTTAAATTGATCAGAAGTGGAAAATTCTGTGCCTGTTGCTTCAAGGCAAGACAGATATGATATCCAACCTCTTTGTTGAATTGCTTCAAGCTAAATACTTCTAGTTAACATGTCACAAATGAATTTGCTTCAAGCTAAATACATTTAAATGTCACTTATGAAATAAGATGTTGACAATTTTAATCTGTTGATAAAAATATATAAGATGTGACAAGCTAAATACAGTTCTTTATCGTTTGATTCTTAACAAACTTAAAAAAAAAATTAAGAATTTTATATCAAATTTAATAACACCAATGAGATTCACTTTTATGTACAACCTATGGCTATTTTTAATTAATTAAGACAGTCAATTAACAGTATTCATGGATAAAAATCATTTACCCAATAACTATAATATTAAAGAAAAATTCAATTTCACAAACCAATGCTATTATATTATAATCTCACTTATCAAGGTACCATTAATAATATTTTCTTGCTTACTTAAATTTAATCCTACACATGAAATTTTTGTAATTAGTTATACTTTTTTTTTTGTTTCTATTGACTGATCATGATCAAGTCCCAAATATGGTGGGGAATTATTCATTAATTCATTTATTTTACTTTTTTTCCTAAAAGTTACCATTGTTTCCAATGTTTATTTGCAAAAAAATAAATAAATAATCAATGTATCAAGTGTGTATGATGCACATTTCCCTTCTGATTGTAATCAGCTTCTTGTTCAGGTAATATGAAAATTGTTAATTATATAATTATTTTTTATTCAGATATATTTTGATATTTCTCTATTTAAATTTGAAAATTAATTTCTCTCTCCCCACCCCCCCTAAACTTAACTATCTTTAATAGAAGATAATTAATTACAATATGGACGACTAAATTCATTAAACCAATAAATGGTGGAATTAGAAATTAAATACAATTTATAGTTATTTCCTGCTTTAGCTACCTAAATTTAAGATTGCGCTCCAGAAAGGGAGGGGAAGAAGAAATCACTGTGCGGGAGGGGAGGGGGAAGGTTCGTCTGACCGGTGCTGCTCACCCGCTCCAAAAGAGGAGAAATCGGAGAAAGACACAAGAAAAACTCTATTGTAGCAAGGGAAATCAAAGGGAATTCCACATATAAAAACGCTCAGGTATGTTCCTTCCAAATCGGAGTGTAAATTCATCGTAGAAAGGAGAACCAAGGCGTCATTCACCTTCCTTCCCTTTCTTTTAATGTTATTTCATCTCTCCGTTCTAGAGCACACTCTAAGATTATATGCGAAAATTTTGTAATTGATTATAACAAATATTACATCGCATTAGATGCATAAAAAAATTAATAATTTACAAGATATATATAAAATAATTTAACCAATAAATTATATTTGTCTAAAAAAAATTTCTAGCGTCTAAAAAAAAGAAAACTGAACAACTACGATTTATTAATTTTTTATTTTCATTGCGTCCACACTTTGAAAGTGGTGACACCTTTTTTTTTTTTCTTTTCACTGCTTAATCCGATTATCTCATTCTTTATTATGTCCGTTGTATTAACTCTCTTTTTTAGTAAAGTTGGAGGTCAAGACACCAAACTATTTAATACATTTGTTATTATAACAAAGAATTTCCTCCATCTGAGTTTCGAACCCATGACCTCTCACATAGAGATCATGTGCCTTAGCCACTAACAGGGGTGGATCCAGTGTGTTCCAGGCCCCCCCCCCCCCCTAGATTTTAAGTTTTAGTAAAGATTTATCAGTTCCGACTGGCATTACCATCCCTTGAAAAAAAAAAATTGCCCTCCTCTTAATGTTTAATTGGTAATTCGGGTTAAATTTATAGTTAAAATTAAAATAAATTTCTTGAAATATAATTGGTAATTATAATTATAAGTCAGAATATCATAAATTACAAGTCAGAGAATTATAAAGTATAAATTAAAGCATTATATTTTATCAAATACCCAATTAGTTAATGGGTTTAAATCCGATTAGCTATTTAAACCTGATTTGATATTGTTTTGCCCTCCTCTGATGAAAATCCTAAATGTACCCCTGGCCACTAGATCAAAAGTTAGTTCTCTTTGCTGTATTAACTCTTGAAGCGTTGGGTAAAAATTAATACGATGCACTTTAATTTAGATATCGGGCTGATAAAAGAATAAAAATGTGTCCGCGGACACCCCAATTTGTGAAAATGCCCACCTGATAAAAATGAAAGATCTAAAAAAATCGTGGGTTATTCAGTTTTTTTAGGTGGTAAAAATAAATATTTCGGTATCCGAAAAAGGATACCACTCGGAGTTAAATTTTAAAAAGGATTTAAAAATAAACACCACTCGGAGTCAGATTTTATCAAAAATAGCATTCCTGTGGACTAAATCCGCGTATCCAGAGGGACCAGATCTGGATCCGCAGACTGAGTATGCGGAACCGCGGATCCGCGGACTGAGTCTGCGTATCCGAATTTTAAATTTTATTTTATATTATTTTTAATTTGCTGTTAAAATTCGGATACGCGGACTCAATCCGCGAATCTGCGGTTTTGCATGCTCAATCCGCGGATCCGGATCCGCGTGCTCAGTCCACGGATCTGGTCCCTCTGGATATGCAGATTCAGTTAACGGGAGTGCTATTTTTGATAAAATCTGACTCCGGGTGGTGTTTATTTTTAAACCCTTTTTGAGAGTGATAGATTAAAAAAAATCCTATTTGATTTGCGTGTTATTGTTGTTTGATTATTTCATATAGAAACTGCTTGATGACATAGCTCCGTTTCAGCTTGCTTGCGTCAGGCAGCCTACCTGGCTTAATTATATATTTCAATAAAATGAAATAATGAAGCAAACCAGGCAATAAAAACCCTGACACTCAAATTTGAGCTGTTTTGCACTCCCTGAATCCATCACAGGTTGCTGCATTCTCTATTTCTCCCTCTTTTTTCATCTCTGTTTCTTATTAGGCCGAGTCCATCTTAAATTAATCATTTTTTCTTATTTATATAATCCCTTATTTTTCTTTCGGACGGTGTGTACTCCGTGATTTTTATTAATATCCAATATTAAATAGAAATTGTCAAATGTATTCAGAAGTGCTGGACATTTATAAAAGTGTCCAAACCGGTTAATTATTGGCCGGTTTCTATTTTTTTTAAAAACTGGCCAATAATTGAAAAAATATATAAAAAGGTGCAAATTTTGTTAAATGTTAAGGAATAAAAAATATAGCTCACAATTCTAATCAAATTTAATAGAAAAAGTGAGAATTTTCTCAGGTACAGATGGAATACAAATATATTAATAAGACAAATCTTCCATTTGTTCGGTTGCATGCGTCTTTTGCTTACTGGAACAAAAATTCGATTGTTCCCTGAAATTCAAAGGTTGATTAAAAGAATGCAACATGCTTATTGAAAACTATTTGAAGAAAATATTTGTGTCATAAAGTTTCTGAAATGTTTTTGTGTGCCCCAGAAGCTGCCCAAAATAATACTTGCTTTTTTCAGTAAATATATTTGAGACCTGCTAAGGCAATTATGTCCGGACTCACACATCAATAGATAGAGTGCCTCAATTGTGTCAATTATTGTAAAAATATATAAAAAGGTGCAAATTTTGTTTATATTTTTTTGAAAAGGATTTATACTTTCATAAGCCCCTTTGATATGCCGTAACAACCCCTTCATTGTTGAATTATATCAAGTATGCTCTGCCCCTCTAATATTTTCAATTAACAGCTCAGCCAGGTACCATGCACCACTATATGAATGACATCGCTAAGCCACTTATTTGATCTGAGCTATCAGATAAAATAGTTGCAGGTATAATTAGACACCAAGATTTTACACCTTACAATATAGGTGTGGATTTTTTTTATTCCCATCTGATGTTTGGAATTGTCAACTTTGATATAGGGCGGACCGGATTGGATAATAGCGTAGTGCCCTTAGCCACAATGACAGTGATTGCCAATCGTGCCACTGCCATCTATGCTACTTGGATAATTTCCAAAGGATTACCTCTGATATTATCAGTTCAATATACTCGAAAATTTCTCAGAAGCATACATTTCAATGAAAACAAAGCAAGCAAGCACACGCAAATTGGAACACTAAAGGAGAATTTCTCAATTCATGAGCTCCATATTGATGATGCATAGAACTATAGGCTCATAATACACAAAAGTATTGTTTCTCTAAAGCTTGGGGTACTCATAAAGGTCATGTTTGGTTGTGGAGTAAAGTTACTCCGAATTAATTTTCTTACTCCAAACTAAGATGGATTAAAATAATCATGTTTGGTTGGAATTTGGTTGAAATTTAGTGGAGTAAGCTAATGAAGAGAGAGAAATTATAAAATGATGTTACTCTAATTGTGGGAGAGTAACTTAATCCGGATTAACTCAAATGCTACTCCATCTTACTCCTTCAAATTTACTCCTCATTTGACTCTTTAAAAATAGATTAAAGGGTTTACTCCACTACTTACTCCACAACCAAACATGACCAAAAGCTTCTTGGATCCACGTGCAGCAGATAAATGATCCTGTCAAAAGAGAGGGAGAGAAGGAGGGGGCTATATTCATAATGAAAATAGATCAAGGGGCAATCGGCTTGGCAGCTTCTGCCAAGTAATTCTCAAAAAAAAAGAAAATAGATCAAGGGGCAACTTGCAAAACAGCAATCACAAAACACATTTTACAAAAAGTTGTTTTGAAATTGAAAATGAACTTGCTGCTAGTACAGCATATGTGGTCTCTTCTTTACCAAACTTATTTTTGGTAATTTTTCTCTTTCCCAAATTGTAAAGACTACTGGAGGATGTCAAGGAAATAAACTTAGCCCTATTAATTTTCTCAATGAATCATTTCAAGCTATCAATGGTCAATATACTTTTAAATGATAGTACTTTGGAAACTTCTCCGGGCTAAATTAATTTTTTTTTTTGATGAATTGGCAGTGGCTGCCAAAATTTATTATAAAATAAGGTTAATTACACATATTACACAAGTCAGGGTTTTCTTAGCTATTACAATTGAAAATAGCCCGCCCCTGCTACCCATCTAACTACATTACATCTAGCAATACTGGTACCACAATTTCCCTATTTGCACAGCTTTGCTAGCTGTCTGTACCGGTGTCGCCTGCTTAGGGCTGTTCATGAGCCGAGTTGAGTCCGAGTTGAGAGTGACTTGGAATCAACTCACAAACACATGAGCCGAGTTGAGAGTGACTTGGAATCAACTCACAAGCACATGAGCCGAGTTGAGTCCGAGTCGATAATTCAGTTCCGAGTCAGAAACCCCGATTTGGAATCAACTCGCAAAAAACTCGAGTCGAAATGAGTCGACTCATGACTCATAATATAATACATAATGAGACAATCTAATTTAATTCTAACAAAAGAAATAGTACATTGTTTATCAAAATAACACAATTAAAAAAAATAGTATATAGTTCACCAAATTACTGAATATTACAAAGTCTAATAAATTTATCAAATTACTAAATTGAATTACCAAAAAAAAGTCTAACAAAACAATACACAATTTTTTCTCTACTTCTCTTCATCTTTCTTCTCTACTTCTCTTCATCTATTGCAGATTGCTCAAAATTTACCAAATTTAAATAATTTCAAAATTTAAATAATTTAACAGTATCAAGAAGATGCATACAGGAAATGAGATTATGGAGCAAGTCTGGCTATTTTTCTAATGTTTTAATAATTGAGTAGTTAATATTTTGATAAGGTTTTGCAGCTCTAGTGGGAAATGTTATATGTAAAAAAATTAGAAATATATGAATTAGGGTTTGACGAGTCCAACCGAGTCGATTCCGAACTGAGTTGGAGATGATTTGGAATCGACTCATAAATTAACCGAGTCAGTTCCGAACCGAGTTATTAGCGAGTTGAATCCGAATTGATTCCGAACCGAATTTCGAGTCGTGAGCTTTTTGTGCACCCCTACTGGTAACCAGTGAGAACTCCGACCACCACCCAAACCTGTCTAGCGTAATTGCAGTCGAAGAAAAGATGGAAAGCTGATTCCTGGGGGCATGTGGTACACATCACACAGTGGCCTGGACACTGAATATTTCTCCTTGCCAGTACATCCCTTGTCAGAATCCTACCCCGTAACAGTAAGAATGTGAAGATTCTTACCGTTTGCGGCGCTTTGTTGGCCCAGGCCTCCATGTACTGCCATCTATTCTGTCCCTCCGCCTTAATGTGCTGATAGAACGATTTGGATGAGTAAATCCCACTACTCTCCAAATTCCAAGTAATAACCTGGCCATGCGTGGTAACTGAGCTGCAGAACAATGGAAGGATGGCAAGTTCGTTCTTCCAGAAGAATGACCCCCCTGTGTTCCACTTCCTGGTACCCCTTGAGATGGAGGACCTTCTCCGGGCTAAATTAATTTAAGGCCTAAAATTTGCATTTCTCAATAGAAATCGTGGAGTTAATTCTATTGTTATCGAATACACGGCACAAATTTATAATAATTGACTTTGGAGCAAATTTAGATATGATGAAATGAACTATGGTTCTAAAATTAGTACTATGATGAAATAACCTTAAAGAAGCATTGTTCTGGACTTTTATAAAGAAAAAACAGTGTACCACTGGTACACAGAAGATCCAATCAGCACCAGCAAACAAAAATAAAATAAAAAGTATACCTAGACTTAGAACCAAGCCAAAATGCTTTACAAGTTGATATAGGATGTCATCATGAGTGCATAGAAACAAGTTTTGCATTTTTCTGATTTTTCTACAATTTTTAGTAGAGTTTCAAAGTTCATATTTTAGAAATCCAATGACTGGTACCATACCAGTCAAACGCTGAAACTTCCCTACATAAATTTCTCAGTTTAACCTAGCTACAAAACCCCAAAATTACTGAAATAAATCATGGATGAAGATTTCATTGTCCTGGAAATTTAAAAAGCAACAACACTCAATTTGGAGCTGTAAATTGATATGTGCAAAAAGGAGAAGACAGCTTAATAAATGTCTAAATTGCCCTTTACATGTGCAGAAGTGATGAAACAGTAAACACAAAAAAATTAAGCAAAGATGAGTAGATAAAATAAATAAGTAAAGATTCTTGAGCCTTCAACCTCAAGAATCAAGTGTGTTTGATAAATAAGTTGGAAGATGTAAACAGAAGGGAAGGAAAGAAAGAAAATCGGATCAGCTATGAAATTGCCGCTGTATGTAGCCACATTTCACTACAGTCAGTCTTATGTATTTCCAACTGTAAAGTATATAGAAAATAAGGAAAATTAAAAGATTGATCAAAAGTAAGGAAACTAGAATTAAAAGTCTTGATAAAAACATTAGTTGAGAGATACTGCAAAATGTAATTGCTATTTCCACATAGAGGTTTACTAATTAAATTAAGCCCGTTTAAACAGTATCTGAATAAAACAGGAGCTAAGGTCAGATCTTTTTTAGATGTCCAGGTCAACATAAAAAGTTGGAGCTGGTGCTATGACAGAGAAATCTAGTAACACATGCCAGATATTGTACAAGGAAAGAGCACAAGTAAGATTAAATATCTATTATTATTTTCCTGAATGGAGAAATAGCATCGAATGAATGAATAAAATCAAGTTCATGCAACTATGACACCTGATAAGTATGATTTCTCAAGGACATTAGCATAGTGCAAATGGAAACTTAAAATTCAAGTAAAATTCAACTGAAACTCAAAAGAAGCAAATTCGAAATTTCATTTGCCTTGGTCCTAAGTCCTAACTGCCTTCTGCTCGGGGTGCTGATTTGCTATATATGCCTATATTATGTCAGAAAATAATTGAAAGGACATATTTTCAATAACAAAGAAAAGATACTAGATTGACATTTTAAATAAATGAAATGAATAAAAATTAAGAGATGGAGCCAGTACCAGTGATGGAAAAGAATACCATTTCTAGCTATTATTAAATCCTCGTTCTCTGCTATTTTAGTTTTTCCTTGAAATAGCGAAAGAGTGCTCTAATTCAAAACTACTCTGAATAGCTAAACTGTATTTGCACATAATAGTATTTTCATTCTGAATAACACTAGAATATAGAATATATAGATAGATGTTCTCAAATTAATGATAGCAAAACACATCCACTATTCACTCGTTCCATCAAACAGAACTCAGAACCATATCAGAAAGCTCTGTAGCAGCAACTAGTTTGGAGTCAATCAGCAAAGGGAGACCCCGGCTGAGTGGGACGATTGGCAAAATTCATACTGTTACGCCAGCAATGTGAATTTATTGTGTACTAGGCATGCTGCCTAGGAACTCTACAAAGAGGCATTCATTAGAATACACAAATGAAATGATTGATTTAAAGGTAATTTGCAATGCTATCTTAACATGCCAACTAAATCAAATGGCATGATTAAAAATTCACATTGCTGAAGCTTGACACGTTCTGGTTGATGGATGCCATGTTTGATGCGTGACAAAATTAATCAGTCATACTCCTAGTCATAATAATGAATGCGATATGCTTCCTATGAGCCCCTTTGATATGCCGTTACAACCCCCTCATTGTTGACTTATACCAAGTATGCTCTGCCCCTCTAATATTTTCAAGCTTAACCATCTATTTACTTTAGCAACTGTATTGCAGAAAACAAAATATTTCTTTCATTTCCGATTAACAGCTCAGCCAGGTACCATGTACCACTATAATGGATGACATCACTAAGCCACTTATTTGATCTGAACTATCAGATAAAATAGTTGCAGGTATAATTAGACACCAAGATTTTACACCTTACAATATAGGTGTGGATTTTTTTTATTCCCATCTGATGTTTTGAATTGTCAACTTTGATATAGGGTGGACCGGATTGGATAATAGCATAGTGCCCTTAGCCACAATGACAGTGATTGCCAATCCTGTCACTGCCACCTATGCTACTTGGATAATTTCCAAAGGATTACCTCTGAGCTAATGCCATGAAGAAGGTAAACTCCACTAAATGTGGCAACAATTTGCTCCTCAATCTGATGAGTAGTTATGTGCTCATCGAGAGCACGTCAACCAGCAATCAACACACAGGTAGCTATTTTACAAGGGTGGTGGGGGGAGGTGAATGACTTTGAGAATTCGGATGGACAGTCCGGATGCTACCCACCCGAGTCACTATCTGATACTCTGTTGTATAGTCAAAGTTGGATTTTCTGAAAAGAACATACAATAATATACATACAAAATTGTTGCATGGAGAAACTGGTTAGAGGCCCAAAAATTGGAAATTCAAAACCTACACCCGTTTGGGAAATAATTCCAAAAATATCAGGCCCGCTGGAAGAACTAATTATCCAGCGGGTCATTTACATACCTATAACTCCCACAAAATGGCCCACGGAATAATCCAGCGGTATTTTTTAAATTCTTCCCCAAATGGGTGTAGATTTTAAATTCCCAATAACAAGCCTGTTATAGATAGAAATTTCAGAAACCAACATAACCAAAATTCTTCTTTACATTATCCCTTTTATATGACCTTCATGCAACAGTTTCTGTAAAATCCTAAACAGAGGAAGCAAACATTATGCTAATAATGTCTAAAGTCCATCATCTAGTGAACCTGACACCTTTCATCAAAGCTTGAAGATCTTTCTATGTTCTTATTCAACACATAGGCAAGCACAATTTGTTAAACAAACGCTATAATTGTTGGTGCATGCCTAATAACAGCCAAGTACAGTATAAATATTGGATAATCTTTGTATTAGTTGCTCATAAGATGATGCTTAAAATCAATTGACCATCAAAATAACCTCTGTATATTGCAATTTAAAAGCAACTTAACAGCAATTCATCCCAAAAAGAAAAGAAAATGAACAAGCTTCTAAAGAGATTACATTATAATAAAAGATTCCTCAGTATTATTGAAAACCAAATTGAGACATTCCAAACTCACCAAAAATCATTTATTTAGATACGGCGTCTCTTAGGCAGGCGGCAACCATTGTGTGGCAGTTGCGTGACATCATGGATTGCAACAATGGGGGTCCTCTCCCTGATCCCTTCGCCTCTATAACCATCTCTCCAACTCATGATCACCCTCTTCTTCTTCCCGAAAAAAACCGAGCCTTTCACCTTCATCACAACTGATTGGACCCCCATCTTTTTTGCCGCTCTCCCCACATGCTCAGCTGTTGCCTCGGCTGCATATCTAGAACTGCGACCCCTTCCCTTCTTATCCTGTGAACCCAAACAACCAGCCGAGGCCCCAGTTTTCCGGTTCCCGGCCACATCTGTGACAGTGACAAAGGTTTTCTTTCTGGTTAGCAAGAAATGCACTAAATCATGTTTCTTCCTGCGGGAACGGAGGAGCTCGTCGTCCTCAGCGAGCCTGTCCCGCACAAAATCCATGTTGGATGTGAAGCTTCCTAAGCCTAAGCCAAACCGATCGGGAGAGGGGGGCACGTTGGATGTGAAGTTTCCTCTTCCTCGGGAGAAGCCCAAGCCCAAGCCAAACCCATTGGGAGCGGAGGAAGTGGGATTGATCGGAGGAGCAGATTCTGTAGTTGGAGGAGCGGTGGGATTGATGGGAGGCAAGTCGGAGGAAGTGGAGTAGGAGGAGAGGCGGAATGGGGATATGGATGGGAGGTGATGGGATTGCGATGAGAGGATGCGTAGGAGGGGAGGGAGGAGAGAGGAGCGAAGTAGAGGAGAAGATAGTTTTAGAAGAGACGCCATTCTTCCGATCTGGTTCTGGTGCGAAGAGTAGAAACCGAAAGGGAACCCAAACCCTAGTTCCTTTTCTTTTCTTTTCTTTTTTTGAGGAGAAAGCCCTTAGGCGGTTGATCATTAATAAAATACAGATTACAACAATCAGTGTTTACTGCCGTCATTTTTATTCATGCCCATCAAAATCTAAATTTCATCAACTCTGCCCATAAATCTGAATTTCTGTCAAAAATGTCCAAACCGGCTACTAAATAGCCGGTTCCTAATTTTTATTAGAAACCAGCTATTAGACCGCCGGTTCCTAATAAAAATTAGGAACCGGCTATTTAGTAGCCGGTTTGGAGTTAAAAATTAGTTTTTTTTTTTTTAGAGAACAAATACGTAATTTTTATGAATTTTAGAGAACAAATACGTAATTTTGAGATTTTCTAGGGGCATTCATGAAATCATGGAACGTTAGGGGCATTCACGAATCATTTGAAATTCTCGTTTTTAAGACGATAAATGTAAGCATCAAATTGTCGTTTGAAATTCTCGACAACTCTAACAATCTAAAAAAGCATGGAACTTTGAGATAAGGAGGGGAATCAGAATCACCGTAACGTTAGATTTTAACATTAAACTTTAATTTTGATGTTATTGTTAGATTTTTGTTGATTGATTTATTTGAACTAAATTTATTATGACTTTAACGAGAAAAACGATATGTAAATGGCAAACATAACAGATCCAAATGACAAACGATAGAGTAGGAAATATAAATAAATAAACAGAGATAATACAACCATAAAATGACAAACATAACAGATCGAAATGTAAATACTACGGGAACAATAAAAGTAACAAACTATCATCATCTAAACGGAGAAGGCGACCATCGCTCGGCTGGCTGTCCTCTATTGCATCTGTAGGCCAGCCCCGTCCAGACCGCATCACTTGCCCTTGACCTCGAGCATCTTGATGGCATGCGCAGCGGCTTTAAGCGATAGTAATATCTGAACAAAAAAACAGGATTAGTCAATTAATTTTTGTAATGACCGTTTAATTAACATATAATATAAAGGTGTTGGATTAATTACCGTGCAAGCCCAGCGACGTCCGGTAGGCTGGTGACCTGATAGATCCTCTTGCAGTGGCTGGCGGAGATATGCACTATAATTGCCCACCAGATATAATGACGCCGCGCCAACCCTGGAGGACCAAGTTCTGTACCTCAGCAGATGAGATCCTGGGGTCTGAGTCATCTCATCAGGCATCTGGTATATCTGAGGCTCAGCCGGAATCTCAGACTCTACATAATAATTTGGTAACTGGAGGCGCCAGTCTCTGTCCATAGCGCCGGCGTGCGACATCCTGCCAATTAAATGTTAGTTGCAATGAAAATGTAACAGATAATTTAGAGGTTATCGATAATTAATTAAATTTCTTACATGTACAGTCTCCTGATCTCCTGCCTGGGTAATGACGGATCCACTGGAATGAATGCTGCAACAAAAGAACCAATGCAGTCTCCTGATCTCCGGCGTGCGACACCCGTAGCCGTGACCAGGACCAATGCTGCAACAAAAGAACCGGCCCGTACATCTATTTGGCCTTCACCTGTATTTCTGAGGTTATTAGTCGTAATTCCACTTGACTGATTGATGAAATAATTAAGTAACAAACAACGTAATAACTAACCTGAGAAGCAGTGCAGAGGCTATGGTACAGCTGTGCTAACACAGCTCCACCCCAGTTGTATGCCAGCGGGCTATCAAAGTCCCTCAGAAGTCGCAAATACATCATGGGGATGCCATCGCTGCTGGCATCAGGAAACATAACGGTACCGAAGAGGTCCATCACGTAACCCCGGGTGTATCTGCAAAAACAAAGTAGATGGTTAGTATTATAATTACATAAGTTAATTAACAGATCAAAAGTAAAAATATTATTATATTATTACCTCCGAATCTCCAGATCACTAGAGGCGGCCGTCAGACCGGGACTGAAGTGCCGCCGCAACTCTGTCCTCTGCATGTGATAACTGGACTTCCCCTTATCGGCCCGTAGCTTTGTCGGATCTGCCCCCAAATACTGATCGATGTCATGGGCGAAGTCTCTGCTGTCAGACACTCCGCCTACGGGAATGCCCCTGATCGGCAAACCCTAGAGGGCACTCACGTCCTGCAACGTGACAGTCATCTCTCCGAAAGGAATATGGAACGTGTGCGTCTCGGGACGCCATCGCTCCACTAATCCTGCGATGAGAGATGCATTGATGGAGGGAATCGTGTCCCGCATGATGGACACAATCTGATATAGTCCCAGCCGGATGAGATATGGGTCCATCTGTGAGAAATACTGCATCCGAGGGACATAAAAATTGACGTCCATCAAATAATCGTCCTGCGTTGAAAGCCAAGGAAAGTATTACATAATGATTTCAACAAAATTTAAATTTCGTATATGGACAAAAACTAGCATACCTCAATGGAAGCCAAGGATACCCTGTGCTCGCGATGGGGTATCCATAAGAGAGGGCTGAAGTGCTCAGTACTGGTGGTGTCAATCGGCGCCTCAACCTGTGGCGCACGTCTGGGCCGTCCTCTACCTCTACCTCCAGCCATCCTAAACTTAAATTATGTAAAAACGCGTTAAAATTCGCTAAAATGCGCTAATTATACTATTTTATACTAATTATTTTCGAATTATGCTAAGTTATATAACTATCCGAAATTATACAAAATTTTACCAAGATAGATAACTATACTAAATTATACCATAGTTTATAACAAATCTTAATTTATACCCAAATTATACCTTAATTTATAACTATACTAAACTATACTAAACTACCTAATTTATAAAAAAAATTGGAACATTTCTAATGAATTTGTAGCAATTTATAACAATTTCTAATAAATTTTAACAATTTCTAATAAATGGTAGCAATTTATAACAACTGGTAGCAATTTCTAATAATTTATAAACAATTTATAAACAATTTATAACAATTGGTAGCAATTTCTAATAAATTTTAACAATTTATAACAATTGGTACCAATCTCTAATAAATTTTAACAATTTCTAATAAATTTATAACAATTTATAACAACTGGTAGCAATTTCTAATAATTTCTAAACAATTTATAACAATTGGTACCAATTTCTAATAAATTTTAACAATTTCTAATAAATTTATAACAATTTATAACAATTGGTAGCAATTTCTAATAATTTCTAAACAATTTATAACAATTGGTAACAATTTTTAATAAATTTTAACAATTTATAACAATTGGTACCAATTTCTAATAAATTTAAACAATTTCTAAACAATTTATAACAATTGGTAGCAATTTCTAATAAATTTTAACAATTTATAACAATTGGTACCAATTTCTAATAAATTTATAACAATTTGGAACAATTCTAATAAATTTTAACAATTTCTAACAAACGGTATCAATTTATAACAACTTTAGCCTACTGAATAATATAAAATAAAATATAGGGACTACTTGCAAAAACAGGCAGAGAATGAAAAAATCTGGGAGAAAGAGAGAATGTGACGAGAGATAGTGTGAAATTTGATAAAATAAATTGTGAGGAAATTTCGGAACAGTGCACACCTATATATAAACCAAATTTTTTTGAGCGACCGGCGGCTAAATAGCCGGTTCCGAATTTTTATTAGGAACCGGCGGTCTAATAGCCGGTTTCTAATAAAAATTAGGAACCGGCTATTTAGTAGCCGGTTTGGACATTTTTGACAGAAATTCAGATTTATGGGCAGAGTTGGCGAAATTTAAGTTTTGATGGGCATGAATAAAAATGACAATGTTTACTGGATAACATGTCCAAGCACGTTGAATTGAAAATTAAACAAGCACTAACTATCCTACATTATGAAATTAATATAACATAGAACTTAGAAGTAAATTAACTAGCTTTGTTTGCCGATTGGAGCGCGTTGAGATGCTATAGTTGAGCAAACATGTACTTGCTCAAATAAGATCAGTATACCATTAGCTCTACAAGTTTAATTCTCCATACACAAGTATTGAACGTCTATCTGGGAACCGACTCCGCTGCTTGCCAAATAGGCAAGCAGGACCCTGCTTTTCCAAATCAAACCATTAAATTTTTTTCATGCACGAATCTCAATACAGATGAATGGTTTGATTTGGAAAAGCAGGGTCCTGCTTGCCTATTTGGCAAGCAGCGGAGTCAGATCCGTCTATCTATGCCTTCAGTGTTGGTCCTTCTTTAAGCGGTAGCTGGTATTCGGTACTGTAAGAGCATCTACATCCCTACAACTCAAATAAGTTTCTAAATATTTGTTAACTATTTTTTAGAAATTAAGATCTTTAAAGTTTCTAATTCTCACATTCCTGAAATTAATTTCGGAGTTTCTATTAAGTTATGTCAGCAGCAAATTAAAAAGGATAATTAATCTGAGCCAATCATTTGATCTACATGAAGTTTAGAAACAGTTTCATAATAAGAAACTCTACTGCATAGTTTCTAAATAAGAAACTCTCACACATCCCTGAAACTGAATTAGAAACTGTCACATCAGATTTGAAACTCTAATAGTTTCAGAGATGTGGATGTTCTAAGGTTGTTGAGCAGTTCTTGCCCAATTCGCTATCCTATCCTGTGCGGCCCACTTAATGCCTCTCTTGGTACATGACGGATTTCCATGAGCTATTGCATTGTGCGTAGCCATCTTGCGCACACTGCGATTGTTTCAGCCGCTCTCCAAGATGGTAAGTTCTGTACCGAATTGTTATTGACTGCTTGTACCAGTGTTTGACAATCTGAGAAAATGTGTATCTTCCGAGGACCTCTGTCTGTGTTGAGCACTCTATATAGCCGGATGGTGCATGCCAGGCTTTCAGCATGTAGTGGATCCTCAGCCACTATTTGGCCATATCCCACTAGTTTGGTCATCCCTCCATGCCCTAAATCCTAAACTCTAAACTCCAAACCCTAGTTCCTAGTCGAGTCTCCTAAGAGAAATCTCCAAGCTGTGATAGCCTAAGATGAAGCTAAAGCTATCTACATGTACCAGAAGTTACTGGTACTAAGTAGTAATTTGTTCGTCCGTTCTGTTGTCGGATTACCCAAGCCAAGAACCTGGGCCCTGGCTCAGGCAAATTACAAACGGACGAACGAACGAACGAACGGTCAATAATGCAATGAGGTCTCTGTTGAAAGTTTGAAACCAACCAACTAATTCAACAAGACATTTTTTTTTTCTTTTTGAAAAGAACCTGGCAGTTGCTAATTCAACAAGACATCATTGTTCAGAACAAACTCAATTTAACACCCTTTCATCTATAAATCAATCATAAAATATATTTAAATTAGCCTTATAAATTAAATGCACCCGGCCTCAACCCAACTTAATTTACACCAATAAAATCTGAGCCGATTTTTTTAATAATCGAAAATAAATAAATAAAATATCGAAAAAGAGCATTGAATTGAGTTTATTTTCAAAAGTAAGAAGAGCGGGTGAATTTTTTCCGTCCCTACGGACGGGAAATTTTTTAATGTCCATGGTAATCTCAATCCTATCTAACTTAAGCACTAATTAAAAAACCGAATCACAAAAAAAAAAAAAAATGAGGGATGCTATTACCCGTCCCTGAGGGATGCTAAATTATTACCCATCCCTGAGGGATGCTAAATTTTTGCCCGTCCCTGACGGATGCTAAATTCTTACCCATCCGAGAGTGTTATATATCCAACCTCCTTCCCTTCTGAGTTCTCTGTCTCTACTCTATCACAAATTTTATTATTTTAAATATATATTATTAATAGTTGGTGTATATTTTTTCTACAAGTTGATTTTCGTTTCAAAGTTTCTCGGTGCTCTGTCGTTCTGTAGTCCGAAAATCTCAAACAAGTAACTTTTTGTATATATTAGTTAATTAATATTTTTTTGCAACAATAAATTATACATGATTTATTCATTATTTTGTAGGCTAGTTGATTAAAAAAATTAATCATGCTAATATTGAGGATTCATTTTGGCAGTAAAATACAATACGGTAAAAATGGAGTACGGTATAGTATTAGTTCTCAATTTGCATTGAGTGTAACTGGTGAACAATCTTGGTACGATGTGAAAGGTGAAATTTATCGACAACTTGGATATTCCGAGAGTGAGTACAACCTCAAAGCACATGCACGGGTTAATGTTGGTACAACAACCGGACGTTATTACGAGAGCATAGAAATCGTGTGCGATCAAACTTGGAGAGGTATTTATAACCAAAGTATGCTTGCCCAGACCCAGTATAGTTATGTCGATTATACATTGAGTTGGTTCCAATTATCGGTGAAAGGGTGGAAATTTTCACATCCCTCACGGACGGGTTTATACATTTATAAATTAATAATTATCGATTTATACATTGAGTTGCTTGCCCAGACCCAATTATCGATTTATAACCAAAGTATAGTTATATCGATTTTCACATCCCTCGCGGACGGGTGAAAATTTCACATCCTTGAAGGATGGGTGAAAATTTCACATCCCTGAACATTTTTTTTCCCATCTGATTCATTTGTTAGGTGATTAAGTTATGATAGATTATGATTACCATGGACGTTAAAAAATTTCCTGTCTCTAGGGACGGAATAAATTTACCCGGTCTTCTTACTTTTGAAAATAAACTCAATTCAATGTCCTATTTCGATATTTTATTTATTTATTTTTTATTATTAAAAAAATCGGAAATCTGAGTGCCATTAATTAATTAGTGCAAACATTATGCGATTGTACCACAATTAGCACTCTGTTGTAAGATTAGTCAGTCTTTAATTGAGCTTCTGACTCGATTTCTGCAACCAAACCTTAAATACAAATAATATATGTAATTTAATTGTACGTACTCACAAACAAGAGAATATCAAGGGCTGTTACATAAATAATTAATTGTAAAATAATAAAAGTGCAAATGAGAGTTAGAGAGATCAGAAAATAAAATAAAATGCAAGTACTCTCGTCTATATCACCCTAAGCAATTTCTATTGTGATTCCGGCTAAGTAAATCTAACCTAAGATGTTTTCTATCCTATCCCGTCGAGGAAGCCCCCTGGGTTCTAACCCTAGTCTTTGAATCACAGTCAAGTCTCGTTAGCCGGAGTTTAACCACTTACATACTATTCTTCTATTGAGTATTTTAAGTATAGAGTCTTGGCTATAACTTTGTACTCGTTTTACTTTTAAATTTATAAACTAAATACTCAAAGGTCGATCAGTTGCAAGCGTACAATCTACCCTTGTAGTATACAGGTATCAATCCAAGAGATAAGGAGGAGATTTTAGTTTTAACTCTATTAATTCAAATCAGAATTGTGTTTTATTTTTTGTATTAAAATATTAGAAATATTTTTATATTTCTTTGAAATTAGATAGAATACTATATAATTTGATTTATTAGAAAAACTGTAACAAATAATCCAGATCAATATTTTTCATACTGGATTTTTGAAAATTTTAAATATTTCTTTTTTGTGTTATTGGAAAAAAAAATGCTTTAAATATGAGTTATCGATCCTGGTTCAAAAGGTACTTCTAGGTAAATGTAAAAAATATTGTGATCTTTCTATTTTTGAAAAAATAAAAATTGACAAATTTTTTGTCAATGTAATTATTTATTATATTTTTTCAAAATAGATACAAAATCTTAAAAATTAAATGCAATAGAAAAATCACAATATTTTCTATATTTACTTAAAAATAACTTTTAAATCAGAATCAATAATTCAAATTCAAAATATTTATCTAGAAGTGCCATTATTTGGGCTTAAAATCTAATCTGCCAAATCCGGCCCTTTAATTAATTAGAGTGGATCTATCTCTCCTCAAATCAAAATGCCTACCCTCCGCCGCCTGTTTCCTCCAAATCAAAATGCCTCGAAAACCCAAGAGCAAAACTAAAACCCAAGCAATTGCTCCAAGCGGATCCAAGGATCCGTACCCGCAGTTCGACGCCCCGACTCCGGACCAATGCCTCACCGTACGAGACTCCCTTCTCTCCCTCCACGGTTTCCCCAAGGAGTTCGCTGAGTTTCGCCGGATCCGCCACGAACCGGGTCTGCAATCCGAATCCGTACTTGATGGCCTTGTTATCACTCTTCTGTCGCAGAACACAACCGATTCTAGTTCACGCAAGGCGTTTGAGCGCCTCAAATCTACTTTTCCCACTTGGAATCAAGTATATATACAATTTTTAAATCTTCATTTAGTTATCTTTTATTTCCTGTGCAACTATATTGTTAGATTATCTTGTTCTAGATCATAGTGATACTGTATCTGTAATAGTAACTGTTCTTGAATAGCTTGCTATTCTAGCTATTCTTACACCATCCAAACATACCCTGATGTCTATTGGGAACAGGGGCGGAGTGCCAAGCTTTGGGGGTCAAAAACACAATACAGGGTCAATCATACAAAATTCTCGAGCTTATGTATCGACCAGTGCTATGAATTCATATCTCTAGCTTTAAAGTTCAAATAGTCGATCCAAACTGTTGATCTCCATATGAAATGTACTTGGAGATCAAATTTTATATTTTTTAGAATTTTTTACTATTTTTTAAATCAAGTAATTTTCTACCTATCTTAAAAAATAGTAAAACAATTCTAAAAAATATAGGCTTCCATGTACATTTTCATATGAAATTATGTTTAACGGTTATGATCAATTGTTTGAACTTTACAAATAGAGATATGGATCCATGGCCATCCATAACATGCATATTAACATAGCCATACTCTTTTTAAGCTACATTTTAATTATCTCTATATCTTGTGCAACTAGATTGTTAGCTTATCTTGTTATAGATCATGCTGTAACTGTTAGTCTAGTCTATTGGGAACATAATCCAAAATCTGACGGTAATCTCTACACTAATAACTGCATGTTCTCCTTTTGGCGCATTTTTATTCAGACGAAAACCTAATTTCCCAATTTTTTGTTGGATTGGAGGTACTTGGTGCAGAGTCAGATGTTCTAGAGGATGCCATTAGATGTGGTGGATTGGCCCGGACAAAGGCAGGTCGGATCAAGAGCATTTTGAAAACTTTAAAGGAGAAAAAGGGTGATTTCTGCTTGGAATACTTGAGAGGCTTGTCGATTGATGAGGTCAAGACCGAGCTATCCCAGTTCAAAGGCATCGGCCCCAAAACAGTATGTATTCAATTCAATAAAAATGTTAATATGATTAACAATTTAGTCCCAAACCAATGTTGCACATTACTTTGCAAAACTGTATCATGTCTTTTGAGTTCTATCAAGAGATAATTAACTTAACCTTTTCATTTTATTGCATATTTGGTCATGGGGCAATCAAGATAAGGTCAAACAATTTCTTATGATATCTGAGAACAAAACAGAAAAGCTCAAATTTTAACGAAAGTTATTACAGGTAGCCTGTGTGCTCATGTTCTATCTTCAGAAAAACGATTTCCCAGTGGACACTCATGTAAGTACTATATTCCCCTCATTTTTATCAAAAATTGCATTTATAATTTTAAAATAGGTGTATTACTTCAGGTTTTTCAGATAACAAAGGGTATTGGCTGGATACCAACGACAGCGAGCAGGGAAACAGCTTATCTTCATTTAAATAGGAGAATCCCAAATGAACTGAAGTTTGATTTGAACTGTCTTTTTGTTACACATGGAAAGCTCTGTCGATCATGTAAACAGCAGGATAACAAAACAATGGACAACTCTAGTGCTTTATGCCCTCTTGTTAATTACACTAATGTAAATAGGCAGGAGGTACGACTCTCTGATTCCAACTCAAACATTTTCTTTTGTTATCAGAAACCCTTTTTGTATTTCTTCTTGTTTATATTTCAGTAGTTTGGAGGGTACTTCAAAACTAAAATCTAACATCATTGAACATAAGGCTTGTTTATATTTTAAGTGTTGCCACTGTTGACTAATGGCATAGAATTAAGTTGATTAAGATAGTGCCCACCTTTTAATATCCTTTAACCATTTTTTTTAAGATGAGAGCTTTGGAAGATACAGTACAACGAATAAGAAGCACTCTCAACAGATTATAAAAGCACTTAAAATAGCTGCCACAATGTTACGTATGTTCTATACTTAATCAGAGAGGCTTAGATACTATGATAGTAATTTGAGGTGTCATTATGCACTCTTGGACCCGTGTCATC
Organism: Carex arenaria; assembly: GCA_964058825.1. Taxonomy (NCBI): domain Eukaryota; kingdom Viridiplantae; phylum Streptophyta; class Magnoliopsida; order Poales; family Cyperaceae; genus Carex; species Carex arenaria. The sequence continues at coordinate 44,876 of CAXKVW010000144.1, forward strand.
GTTTGTCTGTTTTTTTTTTTTCCTGTTGGTAGGTTGCTTTGGTGAGGTCATATTTCTGATCACCTTGATTTATTTTAAAAAATAATAATTTATCAACCTCAGCTAATGGTATATTTAAATGCAGATGCATGTAACAAAGGATTCTTGAAAACACTTACCAGGAAAACTCCAATCACAAAATAAGGCAGTTGAAAAGCACTTTGCATGTCAGTTCTGTCGAAAGGTGTTCACAAACTTGGGGGGCGCGCACATAAAAAAGGGAGGTGAAGAAAAGAGGTTCAAGGTTCAAACAACAAAGGCACCTGCTGGTTTAAACCTTGAGCTGTTTGTGTAGTTTTGTGGTATGGTGGTATGGTATGACCCTTCATGCTATGGGCCTTGATGTGTGCCTTCATCCTTGCGCCACTACTAGCTTGTTTCATTTGGTGGTAAGAAGAGTATGGGAGGAGATAAGAAAGGAAAATGGCTGGGTTGATACGTAATTATTATATAATTTCAGTTTTGTTTGCTATCTCTCGAATATCAATTGCGGCTATTTTTTTTTTACCAGTAAAATATTATATATTTCAGTTCTTGGTGCCAAAGATTGATTCTGCCTTTTCATTCCATCTCATTAGCTTTTACAAGGATGTGTGTTTGTTAGTTTTGCTGAAATCACTCCTCAAAGAAAAGTTCTGCTGAAATCATGATAAACTTGGGGTGTACTCTGTACTATATTTTCATATTTTGAGACGACAAACCGTTTCGTTTGCTCTTATTTTATTTTTTAAACATTCGCAGAGACTGTGAAGTCGTGAGGGGTATCTATCTTTCAAAAGGTCGGCCTTTGAGTAAATAACAATCCTCCCCAGCCAACTGTTTCACCTCCCCTTTCTCTCGTTTGCTCGTTTGATGTGATGGTAGAGGACTCCACATGGCATGGACCATCGACCACATCTGCTATGGCAGCCTGCTGTCATAGCTATCAAAATGTCTGATTCAATTTTAAAGGTCCGGATTATGCAAAATTTATTAACAAAATGTTTTTGTGAAACTCAAATATAGCCTCTTTATTTTCTTTCCAATCCTGTCTTTTACATGGGAAAGATAGAGATGCATTATTTTATTCAAATTGTTTTTTTGGTTATTATTTGTTAACGTTTAATTATCATGGTAGTCCTTTATTTGTAAACTATGAATATGAGTATATCATAAACCAAAACAAAAATAACTTTTTTCTCTGGCACTACCCGGGTGAGAGACGAAGCAACTAGATAGTGGGTAAAGTTGAACAACAAATTAAATTGGCATTACTGTTCAAATAGTCTATCTTCAAATAATATCTCAAGTTTGACAAATTCAGACTGAAAATAATCTTTTGGAAAATGAAATTAATCAACATTATCTTGGCCTCTCTTATACAAAAAAAAAATGCATGGTTTAGCATGGAAAATTGTTGCTTATGAACATGAGAATATTTTAAAAAAATGATTTGATCTGTTCAGTCAATTTATTAATTAGATAGGCATGAACATTTTTGACTGAGAGAGAGAGAGCTTATCAGCAGTTAATCTTACGTCCTTAAAAGATAAAAAACGGATCCGATGCTACTTCAAATTACTATTCAATATTTGAATGTCTTTTAGTTGAATCCACTTGTCGCTCATAATCTTTATTTTTTGCCATTCATCTGTTGGGGTGTGAAAATGTGTTATCCACTAATACTGAGAACTTGGTCACACACTAGTGCTAGCACAGCCAATTGTATTGGAACTATGTTTTGAGGTAGCAGCGTTAAAGGAATAATTTTAAGTATATGAGAGAAAAGGAAAAAATGGATTAACGGAGAATGTATATTTGAGTCCGTATTTTTTTCCAAAAATAGATAAATTGTCTTTTTATTGTGTGTTTTGGAAGGCCAATGCCTAATGGGCAGTTGGGCACAAGGCAACAGCCCTGAACGAGAAGCTTGGGGAAATAAATCTGCTGCGATTCCAAAGAACAACAGGGAGTCAGGGAGCCTGTAATTTCAAATCCACCCATTCACTTGTTTCGAGATTCGTGCATAAAGACTATCTGGTTTTGAGTCGTGCATGAAAAGAAATGAATGAATAGATTTAGAATTGCAACTCCTGTTATTCCAAGGAATAACAGGAGATTCATTTTCAAAGCGTGGTCATTTCGTTTCCAGTCTTCGTTGACTTACAGTCAAAGATTCATAGTGAAATATGAGCGAACATAAAACTGGCCGAGATTTATTTTCTTCTGTTCTGTGATGAGATTTTCAATTTCCTCTAAGTGTTGAATGCGGCCGCACATAGGTTTAGTGCGTCCGTATTTTGCTTGGTTTTTTTCATTTCCTGCTAATTTAAATTACACAAACGCAGTAAATTGATTATAGATGTATTCATTTTCTTTTATATATAAAAATACAAGATATTTGGTGTTTTTTTGTTATGAAAACCAGATCGAACATGTATATAATTTAAGTCTATCACCGCTGCCTTGATTGGCGGACACAGGTTGATATCCGCCGTTCTAACGGCGGATTCATTTTTCCTATATAGCTCCATCCCAGTCGAAATTTTTATTTTACATCTCACTCTTTCTCTCCTGGATAACAAGAGCACCAAACTGCAGAATTCTAAGTTTTCTTTCTTTAATATTTAATTTTATTAATTTTTTAATTAGGTTAGTAATTAATTTAGTTAATTTTTAATTAGGTTAACAATTAATTCAGTACTTAATTTCTACCAAGTTTGTGTGACCTTATTGTGTGAAAATGGCCCTAATGGCATCTGTTTACATTGGGGGTGATGTTTTGACTGGCCCTAATGGGGTTTATTACAGTACCAGACCTGTGGCAGTGATTTCGGTAATACCGGGCACTGATTATATAGATTTGAAAACCATGATTTCTCAGAGTTTGGGTTTGAATCAGGGTCATGACCTCATTATTAATGCCAAAATTAGCATGCCCACTGGTTCAACACAAACATGGTTCCAGTAATTCCCAATCCAGAATGATGGAGTCTGGCAGGTACTGTACAACCAAACAATGAGTTTTTCGGGGGGGGGGGGGGGGGTACAAGGTAATTGACCTATATGTGGATGTGAAGGTACCCCGAGTCCGACGTCCAAACCCATTGATGAGGTTAATCCGGGATAGTAGTCGGGTGCCCTTATCCGGCTTAAGTCGGGCTCCTCTTTAAATTGACCAACCCTCTAGTAGTCAGACCCCAGTCTAGATGGACCAACCGTCCGGTAGTCAGGACATCGTCGGGTCCCAGTCCAATCTGGCCAGCCTTCTAGTAGTTGGGCCTCTCGTTGGGCCCTAGTCCCGGAGGGCCCTTTCTGGGGTCAGTCCTGTGTGTCCAGATTCTGATTAGGATATAGTAGATCTTGAGGTAGTTGAGGCAGAGAAAAATTGGGAGGATAGTGATCCGGAGGGTATGAGTGACCGGAGTGATCAGGAAGTTACGGGGCTTGTGCTAGGAGTAAAAAAGTATAAAGTGGATCAGAGATTTAGGATAATGGATCGCGGGTTGCAGCACCTGATTTTGGCCATCAAATACAAGGTGGTTATCAGGGAGAATAACACGATCGAATCCACATGCCATAAGCCTCAGTTAGAGAGAATACCATGTTCCCATGTACTATCTATTTGCCATCTCCGCGGTATCGACCCAGGCACTTTTGTCCACTGCTACTACCACATCCAGACACTGATCAACACATGGAGTGCTGGATGACATATGTACGACAATCGGTTGAACTGGCCTGCACACGATGTCCCGACCCTTGTTCCAGAAGAGAAGATGATCAGCTTGGGCAGAAGACGGGTGAACAGGATTCCGATGTGGCTAGACTTGCTAAATAAGAGGAGAAGATGACACCAAGCCAACCGGGACACCCAGGAAAGATAGAATAGAGCTGCTCGAGATGCACGAGGTATTTAATTATTTTAATATTCGATTTAATTTTTCAATCTCTTTATTTTTTTCGATAACCTATGGAATTAACACTTATTTTTTGTGTTGTTTGTAAATTTTCAGGTTGAAAATGACAACAATGGAATTTAATGTTTGTTGTAGGACTTAATTTTATTTGTGTGAGAACAATTATTATGTTTTGTAATTTAGTATTACTTTAGATGTTTTGTAACTGTAATGGTGAGAATAATTATTATGTTTTTCTTTAGTTGCTTGTTTTTTTTATTTATTTATTGTTATTTTTAATGAAAAATTATTTATTTTTATTATCATATCACTTCAAACGACATTTCAATAGTTTAGATCCAACAAAACAATAATTGATCGACAAAATACATAAACAAAATCCTCAATTCTAAACATATAACAAAACTATTTCAAATTTAAAAACAAAAAACATGTTTTCTGAAGAAAAAATATATATAACATGTTCGCCAATCAAGACAGCTGACACCATATCTGTTTTGATTGGTGGAAGTGCTCATTTTAGTCCGCCTATTTAAATGGCAGACATGATAGAAATATAATTTCTCAAACAAAATGGTTTTTTGGTTTATTAATTTTTTCAATATGATATAAATAAAAATTTCGGTAAAACTGGATACGCTCCCCCCCCCCCCCCCCCCCCCCCCCCCCCCCCCCCCCCTTTTCTACAAATGGAATAGTTTTGCTCCCAAGGGAAGCAATCCGACCGGATTTTAATCGTACCCATAATAATTAATAACTATAGATCTCCACCGACAACAAAAAAATTAATTGTTAGATCTCATCGAACGGCGTCAGCCACTCTGAAATTCCGGCAAAGATTTTAACGGACTACTTTTGACTCCATGCAGCGCATAGAATATAGAACTAAAACAGCTTTACATATGGTTTATGCGCTGCATGAAGCTAAAACTGCTCTGTTAAAATATTCATATCCAGTGCATTACCTGAAAAGGGAATCTTTTACAATTAGTGAATCCCGACCGTTCTTTTTAGCATGGCACGAATCTCAAAGCCCAATAAAACTGCACTCTATTTTCCCCCGAATCTCAAACCGTAAAGTGAGGCCCATCCTCTAAGGTACCTGGGAGGATATTGATCCAGTTTGGTGACGGTCGAAATGGAGTGCATCTTCACCAACTCGCGCAACGACAGAGAGACCCCGCTCGGTTGGCCTAGAAAATGATGGATATTCTCCTAAAAAAAATGATAGATATCGTTTCCCTCGTACAACCACCTACTGTGTGGATCTTTATGCAAAGCTCCTTCTAACCGTTTGATTACCATTACAAGAGTTAATCAACGGGAGATCTTTGGACAGTTCCAGACCCGGTCTAATAAGTAATAACTCCTAATCAGACAAATCCAGACTATATTCTATGAGAGAGACAGTTAAACAGTTCGCTTATTGAGAAAATATATTGACTGCACATGGATCAGAGATGTATAAATAATTAAATATCAATATCCTGGTAACTTTTGACTAATGTAGTAATTTACGACCTCGGTTGTTGGTAATACGTAATGAAACAGGTGTAGCTATCGTGTTCTCCTGCTCTAGGAGCATAGCACACTCGTTCGGCTCCTCGCCTTCTTGGCTCTTCTTCCTTTTTTACCTCAAAAGTTTCCTTTTAATTCAATTCTTTACAAAAAATAATTATTAGATCGAGCTCTTGAATAACTTACTATCTTTGTCTGGTTTGAATTTAAATTTATCTCCTTTTGATTCGTTGCGTCACCTCCAGCTCAAATGCGAAGATGCGGTGGGGGCAGGGTTTTCCCACCGTCAAATTCTGATCTCTAATCGTGATTTTGTATATTTGTTGTTTTGAGATTGCGGGGAAGGATTCAATCGGGAAACTGAGAGTCTAGGCTTAGGGTTTCGAGGGTTTTTTTTTGCCCGGGAGAAAACAAAATGCCCGGTTCGAAATCCACTTCTTTCAAGTCGGATAAGGGGGATGCGGCGGCCGGCGGGAAGAAGCAGCCTCGGACGCAACAGCAAGAGCGAAGAGATCCGTACGAGGTCCTTGCTGTCAGTCGTACTGCCACAGATCAAGAAATAAAGAGCGCCTATCGCAAAATGGCTCTCAAGTATTATTTTCTCTTTTCTTTCACTTTTCTAATTTTTACCTTGGTTGGGCTGTGTGTTGCTCTTGAGTAATTTGAGATACTTCTGTGCAATTTAAGCTGGGTTGTACAAACAAAATAAATAGGATTAGCCCTTTGTTTGGAAAAATAATAAGAAATAAGGTACTTTATAATTTTCTGATTTTTAAATTGGATTTCAGTGAAATGCAGTATCCTGTGCCTTCTAACTAAGCTTAGGTTTGAACCGTTTGTAATACAAATGCCTATTGAAAAAGAAAAGAAACTTCTTTTTTGTGACCAATTTAAAAAATCATGAACTTCAACAGTGGCAAAACTGAGTTGTTCTGCATTATTGTTTGGTGTTCTATTGTCAACTTTTCTTAGCTTAGCAATTTGTAATGCATGTTGGTTGAAGTGAGTGTTTTGTAGTTTTTCTATGAAAAAAAATACAAGTAGATATTTGAGTGTTCCACCTTTTTCCAGGTACCATCCGGACAAAAATGGAGATGACCCGGTAGCAGCTGACATGTTCAAGGAGGTCACATTTTCATACAACATTCTCTCAGACCCGGATAAACGACGCCAGTTTGACAATTCTGGTTTTGAGGTAATCTCATATCTGACTTCTAAATCTGAATATAATTTTTACTGTTTGCATGAAATGCTGGTTCTGAAGTGATTATTTTTCTTACCTTTGGATCAAGGCTATAGAAGGAGATAATCAGGAATTGGAGCTTGATTTATCTAGCTTAAATACAGTTAATACAGTATTTGCTGCTCTTTTCAGGTAAACTCACTGTAAATCTTTGATACTATCCCTAATTAATTTTTTTTTTTTTACTTTCTTTCACATTAACAATGTTGTTTACTGGTTTTCTTTTGATGTCAGTAAACTTGGTGTCCCAATAAAAACAACAGTCTCAGCAACTGTTTTGGAGGAAGCATTAAACGGAGCTGTTACTGTTAATGAGCTTAAGCTGGGGCAGTCTCTTGTTAGAAAGGTTAGGATTATATCTGTTAATCTGCCAGTTGGTCTCAAAGCTCAAGATATCAGAATAGGTGGTCGTTTTGTGGTTATTTTTCTTTGGGAAATTTCATGCATACCCCCTAAAAACCTCGAAATTACGTAACCCCACCTCTAAAATTCATAGTGTCATATTTACCCTTCTAAATTTCAAAAACTCACAAGTTTTTCCAACTTTATTGACTTTTTTTAAAATTAATTTTAAATTTATTAAGGACTCATTTTACCCTTTGTTAAAAAATAAAAATATGGAACATGTTTAAGAGAAATATTTAGTCTTTTAATTTGTCGGTTTTGAGAGCAAATGGCTTGTTTTCTTACTTGTGACGTACACACGAGCATATGCTCAAATGCCATTGTGCATGCATCACAAGATACTTCCCCCCTTTTCTTTTGACATATTAACTCTCTATTTATTTTTGTTACATCTGCCATGTTTCATATAAGGATATATCACAACTAAAATCTTTGAATATCAATAGGTGGAGAAGCAAACTGCTGATTTCTACTCGGTTCAGATAACAGAAAAGGAAGCTAGATTGGGACTTGTCTGCAGAGTACATTCTTCTAATAAAAGTAAATTTAAGGTATTTCATTTTATTTTTTTGTTATCCTGAAAAACATATAGAGAGATACTCGGTAATCATCTGTTTTGAAGAAATCTATTTAGTGGATGTTTCATGTGCTTAATGTTTGCTTTAGATGCTTTGTAACAAAGTTTATGTTTATACTGACATTATTCACTGGATGCCGCTGATTGCATATGTTCTTTTGTTCCTAATCACTGCTTAAATACTTTAGCTGGAATAGGCACATGATATTTTAGCTCTCTCTTTATGGATTTACTGCTTGGTGTGGAGTTTTATAATAGCTATTTGTGGTTCTATCATGTGTACATTTTCGTAACTACTATTTTTGATCTTTTTTTAGCTGCTATACTTTGAGCAAGAAGAGAATGGTGGATTGAGCCTTGCATTACAGGTAATGGAGTCTAGTAAAAAGAAATGAACCTGGTATATTGATTTTCCTTGTACTATGTAAAATATTAAAAGGAACAAAACAATAGAGTTGGGCTATGGTACTTTGCAAAGTAAAACACTAGTTTTACTTCGCGTCTATATTTTCAATTTCAAACTTCAAAATGTCAATCCAAACCGTTCAATTGATCTTCATATTAGATTGTGCTTGGAGACCAAATTTTACAAATTTTAGAAATTTTTCACTATTTTTTTGGAATTTTTTAAAATCACTGTTTTCAGAAAATCGTGGACTATAGAAAATCAGTGATTTTAAAATATTCCAAAAAAATAGTAAAAAAATTCTAAAAATTGTAAAATATGGTCACCAAGTACAATTTATTATGGAGATCAACTTGAACGATTCAAATCGACGTTTTGATCTTTGAAATTGAAGATATAGATGTGAGTAAAACACTCGCTTTACTTCACGAAGTACCGTAGCCCAACTCCAAAACAATACTCTCATTATTTTTATCATATAATATTTTTTGAGGATTTTGATGTTGTTGTAGAAATTCCAATCTCCCCATGATTGATGTAATTTGTTTATTTATCTCAACAGGAGGACAGTATAAAAGCTGGAAAAGTTACCTCAGCGGGCATGTTTTTTCTGGGCTTCACTGTCTACCGCTTCGACCAAAATAACTCGGTAAGATTGCTACCTGACCGCCTTATCCTTTTTCTACGTCAAAGTTTCTTTAAACGTTGTAATGATGACCATTCTCTATAATTCTTAATTCAGATGTCAGCTGCAAAAGACCCTGACTCGGCATTTTTCAAGAAATTGGATGGATTCCAGCCTTGTGAGATAAATGAACTAAAAGCTGGCACTCATGTATTTGCTGTCTATGGTATACTATCCCCTTTCATTTCTATTATTGTTATATATTAGCACGTGCATTGGACAGTTTCTAAATTTTTAATTTTTTATTAATGCAGGTGATAATTTTTTCAAAAGTGCAAGCTACACGATAGAGGTCATGTGTGCTGAACCTTTTCCAGAGGAGAAGGAAAAGCTAAAAGATGTAGAAGCTAAGATAATCACTAAGCGAGCTGAGCTCTCCAAATTTGAGTCTGAATATAGAGAAGTATTGGCAAAATTTACGGAGATGACAAGCAGATATGCACAAGAAATGCAAGCAGTATGTTCAACCCTTCTCCCACCACTAATTTGTGTGAAGTTGTGAACATTTTATTTAGGGGAATTTCATGTATACCCCTCAAAAACCTCAAAATTACATATTTCCCCCTCTAAAATTGGTAATATCATATTTTTTAATAAAAGGTAAATATGGTAATTTATAAGTTTAAAATGAGTTCTAATAGAAAAGTAAATAAATTGGGTCAATTTGTGACTTTTTGAAATTTAGAAGGGTAATGATATTATGAATTCTAGAGGGGGGAATATGTAATTTTAAAGTATTTTGAGGGGTATACATAAAATTCCCCCTTTTATTTAATTTCATTCTGTGGGACCATGTGCTCTTGCGTGTGGATATTATATTATATTAATACTTGTTATGATGAAATGTACTAAGTGTATTACATAAATTGTGCAGATAGATGAACTTCTTGGTGAAAGAAGCACAATTCATGCTGCCTACACAACGAACCCTGGTTTAAAAAGAAGTTCAAGTAGTATCAAGGTCAAGAACTCTGCAAAGGGGCCGAAGGGTGGAGAGGAGGACGAGGAGAACAGCATAAAGGAGAAAAAAGAGAAAGACAGAGACAAAGACAAAGAGAGGCTAAAGGATCGGCTGAGAAAGAAAAAATGGTTCAACATTCATGTTAAAATGGACAGGAAGAAGCCCTGCTGATTAAATTAAATGTTTTGTAAGTTGACCCTTAGCTTCATTTGTTTTCCTTTTTTTTAAATAGGGCCCCGGTATACACCTGCATCTTCTTTAGGTACTTTTTGCGAGAGTCGAGCCTGCGTCTCTCCGTTGAGATATATCACTTGTGCCACTGCGCTAAGTCTGCTACTCTAAATTGATCCTTGTCTATTGTTTAAACAAGGAACTCGGCCTATTTGTTTTTTCTTCTACAGTTTTCCTCAGAAAACTGTAGAAGCTAAAGCATATTTTCTAAGGACTGTTAGTGTCTGTTGGGTTCCTCCTTACATGTTAGATACATATCAAATGAGAGTTTGGCTAAGGTGCTATGGATAACATAAGATGTCTTGTACTATTGCCTCGAAAATATATCGAATTGACTTTCCGAGATCACAGCCGTCAAACTGTTTTGAGATGCGTGCACAGAAAAATCAGCTGTTTCGAGATGCGTGCACAGAAAAAGTTGAACGACTGGGATCTCGAATTTCAGGGATTTCAAGGGACTCGGATTTCAGCAGATTTAAATCCACTAAAATTAACTTAAAAATCATTTTTGTTAACCGCTTGGCTTTATACTAAATGAATTCGAAAGTTTACAAATTTTGTATGTGAACACATCAATGACGAAGTAGATCAGTTTTAAATGATTAGATTCGTCGTTTGAAGTCAATCCGATAGGTTTTTGAGACAATAGCACAGAACGTCTTATGCTATCCATAGCACCTTAGATTCATCAAATGACCTTTTATAGTTGACTTTAGCCTAGAGAAAGGGGTTTCAGACCTTGTTATATACTTCAAACCATACTACAGTTTTGCACTTTTGTATTGAATATATATTGCAGAAGTATACATTATATTTTAAACATGTAGAAGTAAATTGAAATTTTCAGAAGGATTAATAAGTAAATTTTTTGTATTATAAGTTGTATATATTTATTTTAATCTGTTTTCATTTTTTTTATTCTACTTTTTAGAGGCTCTTTACATCGCAAGTGGCACATTTTGGAATTCCGATGTTTCTCGGCCTTCTACCTGAATTTTGTTTCCTCGATCGGGAGTTTAGCGCATGAAGAATTGATGCAAAGGAAAGTTGGGGGGGGGGGGGGGGGGGGGGGTGCTTTTTAAGATATTCTAGCCTCTCGTTAAATTAAGGAAGTGCTTTCATTGCATGTATATGATATATGATGACTCCTACCTCTCCTACCTTGTATTGTACCAGATCCTTTCATTTAAAAGATGGTAGCGTTAGTTTTGCAAGCTTTCAATTGCAATTTGATTATCCTTCTGTTGCAATGTGTCTCGTTATTGGAATTTGGAAAGCGACGATATCATATAGAAAAGAAGGGTAAAGAATTTAATTGAACAGAACAGTATTATAAAAAAAGAGAATGATTTTGTTTTCCACAAAGAAAAGTAATAGTAAAAGTAACAGGAGATTGGCAATTTTTGTCTGATGTGGTTTTCAAAGATGTTCTTTGAGTTTTCATAATATTCTAATTGTGTTGGCGGGTTTTTTAGATCCTGGCAACTGACTACTGATTATGACCTGGAGAAATTTAATTATGCACGCTCTATCAAGTATAGAGAGTTGTGTTTTTGCAATTTGAGAAATATTTATTTCCGAGTGCTATCTTTATTTGTACGAATTAATCGTGGCTGACTACATGATCAAATGAGCATTCAATTTTTTTTTAATCACAGCGTCCATTTATATAACTAGTTAAAAAATTAATATTTTCAATTCCTTCTGTGAAGGAGGCGGTGTTGTAGGAATAATGAAACCAAAGAAGAAAAAACGGATAACACAGAAAAGCTCGTGTTTCATTAAAACACACACACACACAAACCTTGTGAATTATAAAATTGTAATCCAAGCTCGAAAATGGTAATCTGCATTTCTGCTACAAAAATTCTGAACTAAAAATCATTGATTATTTGCTGCACTTCCGATGTAATTAATAATAATAACGACATTACGCGCAACAATTCACAACCCGATAAACAATTTGAAACATTGTTAGAAAAATATTTTCTTTTTGTCAAATGTTTCTCTTCATGATAATTTATATGATATGCTTTATGTAGAGAGGTGGTTGAAGGCATCGCACCGGCGCCTGACCTCGCCTTTCCGGCCTGTCTTGATACCGAACACACTGAGTTTCTCCATTGCATGTGCAAAATCATTGAAGAAAGCCGTCTGGTTCGATGCATACCGCTGCACAATTGGCTTCGTCCGTTTGTCTTGGAACAAGGCCTCGTCGACTGTCAGAAGACCCAGGCCCTTCTCTATATTTTTGAAGTAGAAATTGTCAAACTTGCCGGGTGTCATGATGTCGTTAAACGTTGCAACTGTCGGGTCAGACTTCCACTTTGCGCATGCCGCTTGGAGCCCCTTCGCGTACCTCGGGTCCATTGAGGGGTCGAAGGCCTTGGGGCCTCCGTGCTTGTAGTTGTATAAGCGGTTGATGTACTCCTTGCAATGAGAGAAACCGATGGTGTGTGCTCCGGTGAGAGCAACGAGTTCTTGCACTGTAAAGCCGTTCTTTTCAAAAACACCTATCATTTCGGTCATGGATTGGTTCGTCATGGGAAGATGGCCTTTCGCGGAGGAGGCAGTTGATGTCAGCGAATCTTTGCGGCCAAGACGCACCATGTAGAAGGGCCCGCCTACCATTGATATGAGATCTCGTGTGGCCAGAGCAAGGATGTCAGAGCAGGAGACAATCCCTGAAGTTAACATTACATAATTAAATCACAAGTTAATATAGACAAACAGATAAAGGATCAAATTGAGTAGTAAGTAAGTACTAAGTACCCGGGCATTCGAGCTCTAGCGTGGTCTTGGCACGGATGACAAGATCAAAGGCATCGCCAGGTAGGGAGAGGTTGATATCAGCATCGCGCTCTGCCGTGTTGAACCGGTTGCTGCTAATGAGAGTAGAAGCATCGCAGCCGGAAACAAAGCAGTCGTGGAAGAAGACACGGAGAGTGCCGGCAGCGGTTGTCGGGTTGGACAATTGCTTGGTAGTCACGGCTTCAGATATGATCTTCTCCATGCTGGGGCAGGTCTTCTTGTAATAGTTGACCGTGAGCTTGGCATCAGCCGAGGAGAGGCAAGCAACAGCCACGGCTACAACGAGCAAGGTCGTGAAGGCGTAGTGGCGCCGCGCCATTATTAATATTAATTGGTTCTTCCTTTTGAGATTGCGGCGTGGATGGGAATATGTTTAGCTTGATCGATGGGGGTATCCTCTCAAGAGGTGAGAGGAAGGGAGAAGAAAGGCGTGTGACAGAGAGAATTCTGTTTTGGAGGTGAGGAGAGAAATAGAAAGAGGAGGATTCAAAGGTCCGGAGTGGTTTAAGGAGGTACAAACTGCACTGCACTGCTTAAGTTTAAATTTAGAGCTCTTCTCGACAGCGCACACACATTTTATTTCATCAATGCTTTCTAACTGTTTTTCTTTCCTCAAATTGGCAATTTAATAGTAAGCTAAGCGGTAAAAAAAATTAACAGAGCAATTTTGGCTTCCTGCAGCGCACAAGTTATATACAATACAACACTTTTTTTTATTCTGTAGTCCGTGATTTAACAAAGTAGTTTTGACTTCATACAATTATCATACATATACAAACTTTTAAAAATGAAAAATCCAATTAAATTTTAATATACATTATTAAATGAACTAAAATTATGGGTGTGATGACCACCTCTAGATAAAAAAATGTAGACCTGTACAACAGTTAAAATATTTACTTAAGTTAATAATTTAACACTTTCACTTGCAATATGTCATTGCCGCTAATAATTAAACATATATGATTATATTTGATTATGGAGTAAGGGGTGGATCAAACCGCTTACTTCATATTTAAGTCGTCAAACAAGAAGTAAAATAGGAATAAGTTGTAGTAAGAAATGAGTTAATCTTAAGTAAATTACTCCACTTTTTCATTTCCCAACATTTTACTTTAGAGATGAATTAATTTAAACAATGATTCATACTACTAAGCAAGATATAAAATATAAAGATTAATATAAAGTAAGCAATTTAAATTTTATTAACTTTACTCCTCAATCAAACATGACCATAACTAATTACCCAAAATTATTCGGTTCTACATCTCCAAATTTATGCGAGTATTTGGACCGTCCATTTAGTTGCAATCATAAATTATGTTATTTCTGTTTCATTCTTCAAAGAGTCTATGGTGCATATTACCAATTCATTACGATTTCATATTTCTATCTTTAAAGTTAAAGTGAATCCAAATTGTTAAACATAATTTTTATATGAAAATGTATATGAAAAATCAAACTTTACATATTTTATAATTAATATACTTTCACTATATTTTAAGATAAGTAGAAAACTTTACTTTTGAATGGTCCATAATTTTTAGATCAAATAATTATTTACGTATTTAAAAAATAGTAAAAATATTTAAAACAATTATGAAATTTGGTCTGCCACACAGTTCATATACAAATCATGTTGAGTTTGTTCAGATCGATTGTTTGAACCTCAGTAATAAATATACTGTTTAATATTGGTATGATTTACCAAATCAAAGGTTCATATAACTATACCAATGCAAAGCTAATGAATCAATAATAAATTGATAATAATCAATAAAACAAATATTAACAGCAGAAAAAGATATATAAAGTTTAACGTCTATTATAAACGACTCTCGCTCAAATTTAAAAATCAAGGCTCAACACATAAAATATGAATTTAAATTCTTGAAAATAGATAATAGCAATGCGAGCAACTCTGATTTCTCATATTTTAAGGAAAAAATGAATTACCATAAGTATTAAAGAACTTATAAAATAATAAGTTTACAAAGGGTAATATAGTGATTTTCAGTTTCAAATTCAAAAATGAAGAAAAATAAAAACGTTCAGGTTATTATTCATTTCAACAGAAAATTTTGGATATTAATGAAGGTTGAATAAAAGAACAACTATTTTATTTATATGGATAAAACACCTGGTATAATAGAAATTGGCAATACACGCGTCATTTCCCTTTATTAATTTCATGTATATCTCTCGAAAACCTTAAAATTGTATATTTCCCTTTTGAAAATTCATAATATCATATTCATCCTTCTAAATTTCAAAAATTCACAAATTTATCCAATTCAGTAACTTTCTTTTAAAACTTATTTTTAAAATTACAAAGTAACTATTTTATCATTTATTAATATAACAAAAAACATGGAAGCATGTTTAAGAGAACTTTTTAGTCTGCTAAATGTTCGGTTTTGAGAGTAAAGTGTTCATTTTCTTATTTGCGACCCACACACAATTGTGCATCACAGATAGAGAAATGAAATATCTGTTTTCAAAAACCAATTAGTTAAAAGACAACATTTTTCCTATACAAACTACGTATTTTTATTTTTTTAATAAATGATAAAACATATAATTTATATTTGAAATGAGTTTTATTTAGAAAAATATAATAAGTTGGGTAAATTGACGAGTGTTTGACATTTAGAAGGGTTGAAATATGATATTATGAATTTTTGATGGACATTCATGAAATTCTCCCTAAATAGAAAATGAAAAATTTATTCTGCAGGTGGAAGTAGGAGTGTCAATGGCACATTTTTATTTTTTTATTGATCCGTACCGTATCCGATAAGATGGGTACAGATAAAAAATAATTTTCGTAAACTTATCGGATACGGGTACGGATAAAGACTTTTTTCGTTATCTAAACAGATAAGGGTACAAGTAAAATCTATTATTTTTTTATTTACTTGAGCTTAGCATGATCAAATTTTTGTTTTCAACAAAGTACAATAGATATGTAAAATAAATGTATAGTTTTAATGTTTTATTTAATAAATAATACAAATAATTATTTTTTGGTTAAAAAGACCAGAGGTCCTGTTTCATTAATAAACGAAACGTCGAAGAGTCACATACAAGGATAATCCAAAAAATGGAGTGTGATACTCCCTGCCACCCATATTGACACTGCCTGGAAGTGACTCCCCGGAGTGATGGATGCATGCGTTATATTGGTAGCTGGTTAACAGTCTTGTTTAAACTGTACTCTAGTATAAAGCTAATTTGCGTGCCCACGTCAGCAGCCTTTCAAATTCGGATCCGACTCTGCTGCTTTTAAAAATAAAAGCAGGGTCCTGCTTTTACTATCCAAACCATTCAAATATTTTCATTCACGTATCTCAATAAAGAAACTTTTTCATGCACAAATCTCAACAAATTTGAATGGCTGAGATGGTAAAAGCAGGGTCCTGCTTTTATTCCACAAAAGCAGCAGAGTCGGATTCTTCAAATTCTCATTGGCTGTCTCTCCGCGTTGGCGTCACTGACTCTATCGTCTGGTCCCTCTCGCGGTGTTCATTATCAATTCGACAAGTCACATTAGAAGTTGTAGTCAAATAGTTCATTCTTGGGCGGGGTCCACTTGTCAGTGACTTATGCCTACCACCAGTAAGACCAGTAAAGGGTCGGACATGGACATCTATCGGGCAAAGATTTTAACATAGCATTTTTAGCTTCATGCAGCGTACAGACAATAGAATAAAACAGATATGCATATGGATTTGCTCTGTTTGAAGCCAAAACAGCTCTGTTAAAATCTTAACCCCATCTATCTATCATCTATTCGAATTTGACGAAGCAATCGAAACTTCTCTTCTTTCTTCCCGGCACAATTAAGGCTTCAAGGAAGAACAAAGGAACATCGATCGGTCGGTTAATCTAAGGAGAGAGAGAGAGAGATCGAATTACAGCGATCCATGGGGTCTTCTCGATGCGAGAAGAGATTTGTTGTTGCGTTGCTTGTGTTACTTCTCTTTGCATTTGAAAATAGCAGGGCTAGTGCCTTCACCCATGAAAAGAAGGTGCAGATGAGGGAGAAGGTTAGAAAGATGTAAGTTTATTATTCCATTTTCCTTCTCTCTCTCTTTTCTAAAACAAAAAAATAAAATCCCGAAATGGGTTCTAATTGTCAGTACGATACGATTTCTTCTTTTCTCAGGTTTTACCATGCTTACGATAACTACATGACACATGCTTTTCCGGTTTGTATCATTCTTTTATAGCTATTGCGCCAAAAAAATTGTGATTGATGAGTTGATCTCGTGCTAATTAAGTGCTCTTTTTGGTTACAGCATGATGAGCTGAAACCACTTACGAAGACTTTCACGGATTCCCTCAGTGAGCTCGGAAATCTAAATGTAATCAGCTATTCACAGTTAAGATTTTGCATTTCAAACATAATTAAAGTGGGCGGATTTTACTGGGGAATAACTGAATAGGCAAATTGGTATAAAGGGTTGAATGATGATAATGCTAGTATACTTCCATTTGATTCTGTTTCTGTTGTTGTTTGATGATCTCCCTGTTTAGAGACAAATAAATTACTACAGGAATGGGGATTCAAACAGGATAGTTCCAAATAAAGACTGAAATTCAAACTTTTTGAGCAATTCTTCCAAAAATTTGTGTGGTTGCAGTCCCTTCAAAGCTTTGTTAGCTAAACTAAAACACCAATTTTGGAACAGTTGCTCAATTAAATTAGGGTAATCCAGGGCTAATCTAGACCTGACCTGGTTTATTTCCCAATTAAATCTGCCTTGAGGAGAATTTTTGTGATGCTTAAAACTTATTTTCCCTCTTCTCAGCTTGAGTACCTGCCACAAAATTACAATGGATCAGCCTTGTCCTTAATTGAATCATTGTCGAGGTATACTTTCAGATGAAACTAATTTGCTTAATCTTATATGAGTAGGGTTAAAATACCCCATTGTTTTCGTGCCCCAATCACACCTCACATCCTTATCTTTGTTTTCAAAGTCCAAACAGTCGATCCAAACCGCTCAACATGATCTGCATGTTAAAATGTACTTGGAGACCAAATTTTATATATTTTTTTGGAAATTTATTATTATTTTTTTAGGTAGGTACAAAATCATTGTTTTTGGATGGTCCATATCTTGTGAAAAACATTGATTTTGTACCTATATAAAAAAATAGTAAAAAATTTCCAAAAAAATATAAATTTTGGTCTCCAAGCACATTTTAATATGGAGATCATGTTGAGTGGTTCAGATCGACTGTTTGGACTTTGAAACTTTAGATAAGAATGTAAGGCATGATTGGAGCACGAAAACAATAGGGCATTTTAACCCTACTCATCTTATATTATAGTTGTGTGATATGTGTTTCAGCTTGTCCCCCACACTTTTCTTTCTTTAGGTGATATAGCTTTTGTTTGGCTTATGCAGTCTTATTGTATTAGGTAACTTTACTGAGTTCGAAAGAGGAGTTATGTGGCTGTCAGAGAATCTTACATTTGATGTGGATGCTCGTGTAAATTTGTTTGAGGTAAATATGTCAGGGAACCTTAAATTGGCTGTCAGAGAACCAATGTTTTTCCAACTTCTTGTTAAATGTTTAAAACCACAGTTGTAACAAACTGGTAAATACCAGTACAACACCTGTTAAGTGTGCAGTTAAACAGACCATAATGGAACATAAATTTGATTAACAAATATAGCTGGGAAAATATTGTAGCATGAAAGCCTATATGTAACAGTTCGCACTGGTGCGTGACCTGACCAAAACAGTAGAAGATTTTTGGTATCTCACCTGACCTTGCTGCCAATCAAGCTAAATAAATAAATAAATAAATATTTTCTTATTACATTTCTTTGGTTTTTTCCTTTTCCTTTTCTCTTTTATGAACAGTGTAACATAAGAGTTCTTGGGGGCTTAATCTCAGCCCATATTCTTGCCTCTGAGAATAAAAGTTTGTTTACTAATAGTTCATATGATGAACGCTTACTCCATCTTGCTCAAGATTTAGGCCAGCGGTTCCTACCAGCGTTTGAAACTCCTACTGGCTTACCATATGCATGGATTAATCTCAAGGTGATTTTATGAAATATTAATACATCTCATTTTATGAAATATATGGTGAAATACATATTTATAAAGGTATCTTGTGCATTGGGTTTTTAGACTAATGTCAGTAGTAAGGTGTCACTGAGCTAGTAGATATCAATATGGGGATAGTTCCTTCTGTTGGCAAATATATTTGAACAGTATCTATGTACTTTTGTTTATTTTGCCTTGTATTTACTTTTTCCTCTATAGTATAAGTTTTTTTTTTTTCTTCTTTGTTTATATGTAGCATGGTGTTATAGAGAATGAAACAACAGAAACGAGCACATCAGGATGCGGTAAGAAGATTAAAACACATAATTACATGAATTTCATTTAAATCTCTTTTGATTTTCTGAAAACGGTAACTAATTTTTGTAGGCTCTCTGATCCTTGAAATGGGAGCACTGTCACGTCTAACCGGTGATACTAGATTTGAAAGAGCAGCTCTTCGTGCCTTGCGTAAATTGTGGAGTATGAGAAGTTCTTTGAACCTCTTAGGTACAACTCTCAATGTTTTAACGGGTGAATGGATAGAGTACTCATCAGGCATTGGAGCTGGTATATTTCTCTTTCTATGTTTAATTTGGTACTTTTGTTTCTGTAGCGATAATTCTACTTTATATTTATTTTCTTGCATTTGACTTTTAGGAGTTGATTCATTTTATGAGTACCTGATGAAAGCATACATCCTTTTTGGAAGCGATGAGTTTTGGGATATGTTTCATTCGGCTTATCTTGCTGTTCAAAAGTACTTTCGGCATGGCCCTTGGTATATATTTCTCTTTTTGATTAAAAAGTCATTGTACTTATTTCGGATGAGAATGTTTTAATTTTTTTAAACCAATATTTTAGGTATCATGAGGCTGATATGCGGTCTGGAAAAGCAACTTATTGGCAACTAACCAGCCTTCAAGCATTCTGGCCTGGGCTTCAGGTTGTTAAAACAATTATCTTAGAATTGAAAATTTAATAATTTTCATATGTCTGTTCTAATTTTATATATTTCAAAAATAATCAGACTCTTGTAGGAGACGTGTCAGCTGCTAATTTATCACACCGAGAGTTTTTCTATGTATGGAAGAAGTATGGTGTATTACCTGAAAGGTAATTTAATATCTATACTGACCACATTAACGGCTGGCAATAATGGTTGTCAAAATGAAGATATAAATTTTTTTTGGATATATTCTCTATGATCTTGATAAGTCTGTTTGATGAATTTACTAATTGGTCATTAATTAAGTTGCCACAATATGAATTCACATTTGCTGCCATAGTGCCCCCCCTCCCCCCCCCCCCCCACACACACACGCAAAAAAAAAACACACACACACATCAAGCCGCCTGCTTTCGATCCAAATCGGACAGTCTAGATAGTATGCGAAAGTTGCTCTGCCATCACATTGCAACTGTGACAGCGAATGCAGACACCAATATTCCATTCCATTTCTTGTTTAAAAAGTACCGAAGTAATATGTGATTATAAACAATTTACTTATTTTATAGGTATCTTTTGGAGCATGCTACATTACATCCGACAGAGAAATACTATCCATTGCGGCCAGAATTTGCTGAGTCTACATATTATCTTTATCAAGCAACAAAAGGTGCTAAGTGCTAACTATATCCGTATTATTTGTTACTCCTTGATTTTTTTTTACCCTATTTGTGGGTGACCATATGACCTATAGTATATTTATTTAACAGATCCATGGTACCTGGAGGTCGGAGAATCAATCGTCTCTTCTTTGAATGACCACACGAAAGTAGACGGTGGTTTTGCAAGTGTTAGAGATGTTTCTACAATGAAACTCGAAGACCATCAACACAGCTTCTTTCTCTCCGAGACGTGAGCTATATTGATTTATGTATTTTCTTAAAACTGAAACAAACTTGCAGTTCTGTTTATATAATTTAAATTTTTTGGTTCAGATGCAAGTATCTATATCTTCTTTATGATGATTCATTCTTGGCTGGTCGAAATTTTGTATTCACTACTGAAGGCCATCCTCTCCCAGTGAGAAGCTTGTGGCATGAGAGACTTCCTGTAACGTATAATCCAAGCAACTGGACATCATCATTTATGGTACTAGTTCGAAACTCTTCTTTCTGTACCTAAGTAACACTCAACATTGCTTGTACGTGCGCTTACAATCCTAGTTGACTTGTTAGGACAAATATGTCAATGTTTTTGCATGAAAGCAGTTTTGCTGTTATAAAAAAAAATCAAATCCAGTTTTTCGTGTTCCCTGTTTTACCGGCATGCCGCGCAAGGGTGGGGGATTCATATCACTTGAGGTAAAAGAAATATGAGTTTAGATCTGGACTGTTCGATCTGTTTTGGCACGAATATTAAAAGGGGCCCTGAGCATTTTACCTCAGGCTGGATTGTGATCGGACGGGCCGGATCTAAACTCAAATATTCTCTCACCTCAGAGGATATGGACTGCTGGGGGTTGGGGGTGGGGGGAGGAATTAATATCAGAAATGAAGGGTATATGACTAATTAACGACCCTCTCCGAACCATTTTGTTTGTACTTCAATTTGTACCATGCAGTTACATTGTGCTTCTTTGTAACCTCTCTTTGAAAAGATAAATTACATTTGTCTTTGTTATTTTGTAATATCTGACTACAGGATGACAAGAAGGCAACCCGAGTAAGCGCTCTGCAATCACAAGTTTGCCCAGAAACGATGTACGGATCTAAAGTTGTGAGTGCATGTCATGTGCCTGATCTGCAAGTAAACCACAGATGCACAAGCGATGCTGAGTGCGGGATTGATTCAACCAACTGTAGTAAAAGGACTTGCAGTGCAGCAGGCTATTGCGGCCTGTGGCGCTTAGTACACTAAACTGATAATACTTTATATTAGGACATGATTTTGTTTTCTTTTATTTAATTACATAATAATTCTTTCTGTATAATTAGATGATTAATAAGCAAATTGTAGTTAAAGAGAAGATCCGGGCAAATTTTTTTCCTTAATAGTTAATTTCAAGCGTAATTCCAAATCCAAATGGTCAATACCTCTGTACTATTTTCTAACGGGAGCAGCTTGGGTCCGATGCCCATCGGACTCAAACTGAGTTACATGGGTTCCATAACCGTTTGATCCGTTTTAAGATATGTGCGTATCGCTTTAATATCCGTGCACACACATTGAAACCCATCAAACTCAGTTTGAGTCCGATGGGCATCGGATCAAAACGATGATATTTTATCGATGTTCATATTTTTTTTTTATCAAAATTCATA
Source organism: Carex arenaria (assembly GCA_964058825.1). Taxonomy (NCBI): domain Eukaryota; kingdom Viridiplantae; phylum Streptophyta; class Magnoliopsida; order Poales; family Cyperaceae; genus Carex; species Carex arenaria. The sequence continues at coordinate 66,987 of CAXKVW010000144.1, forward strand.
GCATTAAAAAATCTTCCTTAAAGTTTACAAAGTACACGGACTTCACTTTTTACGAATATTTTATAAGATTATGGGGTTTTAATGAATTTCAATATTAATTTTTATAATTTTATCGACCTTCTGTTGATCTCTTGATGAAATTTATATATATATATATTTTTCGGGGAATGCTATGCAACGTATATTCCTTTTATTCTTTTCATGTGTTGCAAATTTGTTGAAATTCAGGAGTAAAATGTAAAAGATCACACTGGAACAATAATATACAAGTACTTTAAAAACAAACATACGAGTTTCTTTTGCTTTGAATTTCTACTTCATTACACTGGCAACCAAATATATAAATAATATCTCTTAGCCGAGGTAAGAAAGAAAACTAAAAATAAAATATTGAAATTGCTTTTTTGGAGTGCTTATATTAGTTCTGAAAATTTTCAAACCTTTTTAACAACATAATTGATAAGAAGTTTAATACCCTTTGCTTTTGCAAAATTGTGTTTTGAACTCTTCAATTTAAAAAAAAATAGTAGACAAAAATAAGAGTTCTCATGCTTGTTTAGTGTCCAGATCCACTGAATGGTCCAATGGAAACCTTCATTTATCATATAATATATATGACTCTTTAATCATAATCTTGATAAATAAATATTTTGTAATTTCATTTGATGAGAAGAGCTAATAATGTGATATATATATATTTTTTTATAAAATTAACTTTTTAAGGGACAGCTGAAAATTTTTTAATTATAAAAGGTGTTTGATACCCTTCCTCTCTATATACCTCTGCCCCTGATGACTGATGTTGCACATGTTCGAATTCTGTTTTGATATCCATTTAATTTTTTTTATTCAGATTAGGGAATTTGATATTCATTTAATTACCTCTTGAGAGGTTTGATCTCCATTTTGAATTTTGTATTCCGATTAGGGAATTTTGTATTCAGTTTAGAAATCATCCAGCTGAAAGCCCATCTGATTCCTTGGGTAAAGATTGTAACAATTCTGCCTGAAACCCAAAATTTTATGGGTTAGAAAAGCCCAATATTTTATGGGCCATTCCTTCGGCCTATTTATAAACCTCTGCTCTCCCCTGCCCCACGCTACGCATCTGATGCGTCTCTCTCTCTCTCTCTCTCTCAGCAAAACTCTAGATTACTCTCCCCGCTCCCTCTCCGTTCTGAGTGTTCTCTGCAAAAACAAAGAAATATGGAATCATCATCCCTTCTCTTCTCCTACTTCAAACCCTCTCCTCGAATGGCCTCTCCCGTCGCCTCTTCTTCTTCCTCTTCCTCTTTGCAAGTATCCCGCCGTTCGATTTGTCATCCCTCTCGCAATCAGCTCTCTCTTTGGAGGAGCAGAAGGAAAGGTTTCGTCTCTCTTGTGTCCAGAGCTGCACTCGACGGAGGCGGTTCCCGTCGAGTCTATGTCTTTTCTCAAGGCCAGGCGACTTCTCCTTCTCCTTCTCCGTCTCCACCCCTACAGGACTTCTCTACCTCTCTTCTCCCTGCTGGAGCAATTCTCATTTTCTCTTTTGGTACGGTGATTGCTTGCTGTCAATTGTTCTTTATTCTTCTTCTGTGTTTAAGTAAATTAGTTGCATGAATAGGAGCTTACATCAGTTAATTCTTTTTTTAGCCTTATCAAGCTCTAGAATGTACATTTTTATGATTTATATTCCCTTTTGAACCAATGTACATAACTCAACCAGAGAAACCAGAAATTAGGGGTGTCAATGGGTACAATATGGGTCGGATGGAAGTATTTTCATACCTGTACCCATTGTTAATGAAAAGAACTTTAAGATTACCCACAGCCAATAAGCTAACGAAAAAAAAAATTAACCATACCCGTCTTATTGAATACGGTATGGGTTGGATGGATAAAAGGGTGCCATTGACACCCCTACCAGAAATCATGTATACTTCAATAGTTGAATATTCTGGAGAGCTACTAATTTGTTCTTCCAGAGTACAGTGGCATGGAAGGTGATCGGCAATCTGCTCGTGACAACAACAAAAGTTTCAGCTCCCAAAAAACGTGTATCTCGAGGGATATCATTTTCATTTTCACCAGGGTCAAACCTGTCTCCTAGCCCTTCCATGAAGAATGACGGGGAGTCAAGGAAGAAGCTAAATGAGTGTGCACAAGTGCTTAGATACTTCCAAGTAGTTAACTTGTCAGGTGAGTTAATTTATCTATATTGCTATGGAACATTTTGATGCATTTTATATGAAATAGTATAGAGATGTGCACTGAGCTCTCAATTCTCACCGTTGATACTTTTTATTTTTATGTGATATTTGTTTCAAGCACCGGCAATTTTGACCTTTTCAACCTCTTTCTAATGTGGATTTTTTTTACTTAATTTCATTTTTAATTGCTGTGATGCTTGATTAGAATATATTATTGGCTTATCCCAAAACCCAAGATCCTCTTGGGGTAGCGGTTATAAATTTGATTCTGACATTGCATTGCTTGTACAGGACATAACTTTGGGGATGATGGTTTTTTCTTCCTTGCTGAAAGCTTGGCTCAAAATCAGGTCATTATTTGGTCTCATCTGCCATAAAGCTAGTAACTTTTTGAAATTGTGTGCAATACAGTTAGCGGAGGTTTCATAAATGTCCATGTTAGAAAATTTAAGATGGAAAAATAGAGATGGAAGACCTTTGTAAAGTAAATTTGATTATGTTTTGTGGGTTTGGTGCATCTGAGCTCTCATTTTTCACATTTTTAAAAAAAAATTCAGAATGCTGAGGATGTAAACTTATCCGGGAATGGAATCACGGCAAATGGACTGAGAGCATTTGAAGGTGTTCTTCAAAGAAACACTTCCTTAAAAGCTCTGAATTTGTCTGGCAACCCTATTGGTGATGAAGGAGCAAAGGTTCCTCTCTCACTAACTTCTCTCTCTCTCTCTCTCTGTCTCTCTCTCTCTCTGAAACCTTGGCAGATGCTGCCAAGTGATATATTAAATGAAAAAAGAGTATTACAACCTGCATCATTACATCTCAAAGAAATTTACCCTACCTCTGATTCCTGCTCTAATGAAAACCATAATATACAATTCAAACCATGCTCTGTGTGTGTGCATGCGTGTATTTTAGAAGAAAAAGTGAAATATCATTAAATGTGCCTGTGATCATGATGAGAACGATTGTTCTAAGTAGAATAACTGTTGAGGAAATATTTTATAACTTATTTCCTATTCCTTCAATGAAATCTTAATTCGAAGTTAACAAGCCTTAGTATAACACTCATAATGCTCTCAGTGTCTTTCAGATATGTTGATATTAAATGGAGGCATTCAAAAGCTGCAACTGAATGCCACTGGCATTGGAGACGAGGTTTGTTTGAATTATTATATTGAATCAATAAATGTAGTGAAAACATTTTCCCAATTTTAAGTGAAATGATATTTTATTATACCTTTTGCAGGGAGCAAAGGCCCTTGCAGAAATGCTGAAGAAAAATGCAACAATTCGTGTCTTAGAACTTAACAACAACAATATTGATTACCCGGTACAGCATTCTTACTTATCCTTTCAAAATAGTAAAATTGGTTAAATTTTCTGACATGATTTTGAATACTATAATAGGGTTTTGCGAGTCTAGCAGGAGCACTGCTGGAGAATAACAAAATTGAATCTATTCATCTCAAGTTAGTTCCTCTTTTGTTAAATAATGTTATTTCTCATTGCTGTTATAGCTGGGATGCTTGAGTGATACGTTTTGAAAAATTATTTAGTGGTAACTACGGGGGACCGCTTGGTGCTGCTAGTATAGGGACAGCTTTGGAATTAAACACTTCTCTGAGGGTATCTGTCTTATCTTTTGTTATTCTTTTTATTTCTCATTTTTTGCTTTTTAATTTTCTTTTAATAAAATGCTGGGTCATTGGTAGGGGTGTAAACGGATCGGATATTATCCGATTATATCCGGATCCGAATCCGGGAAATGATGATTTCGGATATTTGGATTCGGATGTTACCGGATACGGATGCGGATCCGGATAGTTTTTTAACGGATACAGATGCGGATACGGTTTCTGATATGAAACCGGATACGGATCCGGATTCGGATAATTATCTGCATCCGATATTATACTCCAATCGGATATCCGATTCTGTCTCTCTCCTTATGCCTTATCTCCTATGGGCCGGTCTATATGGGCCAATCTAATTCGAAACTCTCAGCTAGTATATATATACATGTGGTTTAGTTGTAATTTCTATGTGGGACTAATACATTATGGCCTATGCTCCGGATTACCATTCATTCATTAATTTTTTTTTTTTTGCGTTGCCAACAGTTGTCGCTCGGACTGCTCTGATTGAACTATATTAATTAACCACATATTAACAACTGTATGAACTATGAACCACATGTATTCTTCGAACTATTTTGATTTGTTTACTGAGCCGCGGACCCACCTTCTAATATATGTAATGTGAGGGTCCCACAATTCAATCAAATGGTCTACTTTGTAATAATTGTATTATATTGAGTTAAAATTACCTTAGCATAATATTTTGACAAATCATTTTTCCATCAAATTTTTCCTATATTTTTGTACAAAATAAACTTCTGAAAAATTGACCGACTTATTCAATTTTTGATTTCACGATCAAGTAATTTATTTTTAATTATCCGAATTATATTCATATCCGTATTCGTATCCGTCCGATATCCGATCCGAATCCGAATCCGTATCCATTTAACATCCGATCCGTATCCGTATCCGTATCCGTATCCGAAAAAATATAACGGATAAGGATACGGTTTGATCACTATCCAATCCGTATCCGACCGTTTACACCCCTAGTCATTGGCCTGTTTTATATTAAAACTCCATGCTTATTAGTTCAGAACAAAGATGAGGGTTTAAATGCCTCATGTCTTTCATTCCTCAATCGTGCCTCACATCCTTATCTTCGTTTTCAAAGTCCAAACAGTCGATCCGAACCGCTCAACATGATCGCCATATTAAAATGTGCTTGGAGATTAAATTTTATATTTTTTGGAAATTCTTACTATTGTAATAGATGGGTACAAAATCATTGTTTTCAGAAATGCTGGACCATCCAAAAACAGTGATTTTGTACCTATCTAAAAGAATAGTAACAAAATTCCAAAAAATATAAAAATTGGTCTCCAAGCACATTTTAATATGGAGATCATGTAGAGCGGTTCGGATCTACTTTTTGGACTTTGAAAACGGAGATAAGGATGTGAGGCACGATTTAGGCATGAAAGACACGAGGCATTTGAACCCTACTCCAGAGCAACACATGTAAGGTTGCATTTTTTTGTTTTGACAGCAACTCCATCTGCACGGGAATGGCATTGGAAATGAAGGTATTCGATTGATCACAAAAGGACTGGCACATAGAGGTGAGCTCCTTACAGTTTTTTTTTTTTTTTTTTTTTTTTGCATTTTTTTAGGAGATTGGTTTTCTTTTCTGCTACAACAGTTCACTGTTTTCTAAAGAGGAATTACTGTAGGAGATATGAAGCTTCTAGATTTTGGGAACAATGATATTGGCTCGCAGGGTGCCTTTTATATTGCTAAGTATATACGGAAGACCAAGCATTTAATGTGGTTGAACCTTTACATGAATGATATAGGTGATGAGGTAAGCACATAAATATGTGTCCTTTTTTGTTTATTGTTCTAGGTTTGTGTATTGATTGATTTATTCGATACTTGTTGAACTTGAGTAGGGAGTTGAAAAGATAGCTGATGCCCTGAAGGAGAATCAAACTATCACTTCTCTTGATTTGGTAATTAGTGCCTTTACCCATTTTTAGGTCACATGGAAAATAAATTTACCACTTCTAGCTGCTTTTTCAGAATGTTGTATTTTGGCAATGCTTTTAATCTTATTTCCAATTGTTGTATGTTCTTTTTGAGTACATATCTACCATTCTACCTACAAAGTAGGTATAATGTAAGCATGTCATAGAAAAATGTTAAACTGTACAAGGGAAAAATAATGTTATTTGGTGAAAAAAAATCATCACTCTACGTTAGAAAGGAATATCTGTTGTCCCCAGTATACATCTAAACTGAAGTCTTTTTTTTACTTTTTCTTTTTTATTAGGGCGGTAATAATATCCACTCAAGCGGTGTTATTGCATTGGCTAAGGTTTTGAAGGATAACGCTATGTTGAAATCTGTGAGTTTAAATAATTGTCTAATGTTTTCATCTTTTTTTAATCACTAGTTAAATTACCAAACTGATGTGAAATGGATTGCATGCAGCTGGAGTTGAGTTACAACCCGATAGGAGCTGACGGGGTGAAAGCTCTATGCGATGTTCTCAAGTTTCATGGAAAGATAGAAACCCTAAAACTTAGCTGGTGTCAGGTATTCATTCTTCCCATTTCATTTCTTTATTTTGTCTTGTCTTTAGACAATAAAGCTCTTTTTTGAATGTGGTACAGAATTACTAGTACTAACAAATTGCAGATAGGTGCCCAAGGTGCACAGTATGTTGCCGATTGTTTAAAGTATAATACAACAATTTCTACATTGGATCTACGGGCTAACGGCCTTGGAGATGAAGTAATTTTCTAAACACATACTTGGGGATATACCTAATCAAATAGTTGTGGAGTGAGGCTATGGTAATATGCATATTATGGATCGACCCATGCTATGGATCCATAACTCAATTTTTAAAGTTCAAACGGCCAATCTGAACCGTTAAATATGACCTCCGTATAATAATGTACTTGGAGACCCAAATTTTATGATTTTTCCAAAAATTCTGGACCATCAGAAAGCAGTGACTTTCTACCTATCTAAAAAAACAATAAAAAAAATCTAACAAATGTAAAATTTGATCTCTAAGTACAATTTTCATATGGAGACCATTGCATATTACCATAGCCTCACTCATAGTTATTTTATGATATCTGATTGTTTTTCTTTTATAACTTGTTGTTCCCTATTTTCCTTTGCAGGGAGCAATATGCTTAGCACAGAGCTTAAAAGTTGTTAATGAGGTTTTAACCTCTCTTGATTTGGGATTTAATGAGATAAGGGTATGGCAAGGAAAATATTATTTGTCCCAAAATAAACCCAATTGAACAAAAACATATAACTTGTATTATTCATGCATTACAGGACAAAGGGGCATTTGCCTTGGCACAAGCACTCAAGGCTAATGAAGATATTGCGGTCACTTCTCTAGAACTCGGGAATAATTTCTTCACAAAATACGGACAGGTCAGCTTTGGGGGCTATTTTCAAAAGAATCCTTCTTTTTACTGTTGTTCACATGATAGATATCGTGGAGTTAAACATGTTTTCCCGAATAAATGCAGGTTGCTCTAACAGAGGCTATAGATCATGTGTATGAAATGAATGACAGGGAAATCGATATTTCCTTCTAGCCCCCATTTGTTTTATTACCATTTTTGCCTTTTAACTTCACAGGCACAAAGGTACAAGCTAGCAAAACACTTCTTTTCAGTGATCAGTAGATTTTAGTTTGGATTTGGGGGGGGGGGGGGGGGGGGGGGGGGGGTGTTGTTGTTTCAAGAGCTTGGTATTTGGATGGTTAGGAAAATTTTGGTAACTATAATTTTCTGGTAACTATAATTTTATTTTATATATCTATATAAATGGTGGCTTAGCAGCAACTGGAATACCTATATAAAGGGATCCGTATCCTCTGCTGCACTTTCGGACGGTCCAGATTTAATCTCAGCCAGTGAGTGCTCGGATGATGGAGGGGGCAGTATTAATTTTGCTTTAAAACTCGTGCAAAAATCTTATTTCGTCCGTCCGATAAAAAATTAACGGACCAGATTAAAAGTGCAGCAGAGGATGCGATTCGCTATATAAAGAGGTGCAGACCTGCGTCAGCATTTTAATCCCACCATAAAAGCATCAATCCAAGGCAATTAGGTTGAGTACTTCCAAGAAAACTATGTAAAAACCCAACTAAAACCCAATATAGGCCTAACATGAAAACAAAGTACTTAGAAGCCACGAAGTTTAGACTAGAACCTTGATGCATGTGTTCATTGATCTGATATATGATTCAATGGATGCATCCGAGGCCAACCTATTTAGTTTTTAAACACAATTAAAAACTATTTCAGCGCAAAGAATTGCAATAACATTAACAAGTGTAAAATGATTCATGCAACTCACTATTTAAGACTTCTAGTTGGTTGTCCAAATGATACTAGCCGAATATGGTACATCCCGAAGCAATTGCATATCATTGCCAAAAAAAAATGTAACTTAGTTTTGTTAATTGATGCTCCCTTAATTACCAGTAATGGCTAATCTTATTCTAATTAATAAATAGAGGTGTATTTATTAGCTAAGATATAACTTGTGTATGTTCAACAATATATAAAATAATAAAAAATAAAAGACAAAACCGGAAGTATTTGTATAGACATGTTGGACATGAATAACATTGCAAGTCAAGTATTCACTAGCGAACTATCCTTTGATGATTTGATCTTTGATGATGCATCAAATCATTGAGTTCCTGTGTTAATTTTTTTTTAATTACTCGATGGATGTTAAGAGGACGTGCAAAAGGCGATCAAAGAGAAAAGGAATGTTATAAATGCTTGCATCATCACAGGAGTGAGGACCACCTCTAAAAGTACAAAATGGGAAAAAAGAAAATGTCAAGATAACTATGAGTAAAGCGAGGGGTCGAGCGTATGAAGATCTATACCAAAAGCTAAGTACGAAAGAGGGTGTAAAGTAGATCTATAAGATAGCTATACTCTGCAAGAGGAAGACGAGAGACTTCAACCAAGTTAAATGCATCAGTGACGAGAAATGTCTAACTACCGAAAGATTTTTTTTTTATATTTAAAATTGAAATGTCTGATTTTAATTTTATATAATTTTACTTCGTTTATAAGAAGTAACGGGATTACCAAATTAAATTGACTCATCACTACTTTTTTCCGATAAGATATATATATATATATACATATAGTGTTGGGCTATGGTACTCTATAGAGTACAACGGGTTGGTACTCTACAGCACTATATTTTCATTTTAAAAATTCAAACACCCAATCCGAACCATTCAACATGTTCTTGGAGACCAAATTTTACATTTTTTGGAATTTTTTTATTATTTATTAAGCCACATTGAAAATCACAGATCCGATGATCCCGAATTTTTTACTGTTTTTTACTGTTCACAGTGAATCTGCAATTTTCAAAGTGGCTTAATAAATAGTAAAAAAATATAAAATTTGGTCTCCAAGTACATTTCAATATGAAGAACATGTTGAGTGGTTCGGATTGGCTATTTGAACTTTGAAAATGGAGATATAGCGTAGAGTACCAACCTGTTTTACTCTATAGAGTACCATAGTCGGACTCATATATATATATATATATATAGAGTAATGCTATTATGCATTGCGAATTAAAGTGAGTGCTTTAATTCGCGCTCATATCGCGATTTCCAAAGTTCAAATAGCCGATCCGAACCGTTAGATGTGTTCTCTATATTGAAATGTGCTTGGAGACCAAATTTTTTTGGAATTTTTTTACTATTTATTAAGCCACTTTGAAAATCGTTGATCCAACGGTTTCACTGTTCAATATGAGCCACCATTGGATCAGCGATTTTCAAAGTGGTTAATAAATAGTAAAAAAATTCCAAAAAATGTAAAATTTGGTCTCCAAGCACATTTCAATATGGAGAACACATCTAACGGTTCAGATCGGCTATTTGAACTTTGGAAATCGCAATATGAGCGCGAATTAAAGCATCCGCTTTAATTCGCAATGCATAATAGCATTACTATATATGTGTGTGTGTGTGTTTTTTTTACTATTTCCTAGTGTAGCATTACGGGTCTGTATCCTTTGAGACATCTCAAATTTTCATTTTATCTAAAGTCGGACCAAATTTTTTTCGGTGGTTATTTATTTGGAATGCAGAGGTTAGTATTTTTGTGCTTTGAGATCCGTGTAGAAAAGATTTGAATGGTCTGGAATTTTCATAGATTAACTGAAAATTTTGAGATATCTCAGGATGCGAATTCTAGCATTGATGGCTATATATATTAGGTAGCAGTGCCACACCACAGGTATTGGCATCACCCCTCTAAAATTTACGCGTCCGGATGTAACCCCTCAACAAAAGCCATCATACTAAGAGATTGAAAACAATTGGTAGTATTTCGTTCTCGGCCTTAATGGATAATGTAAAATTAAAATTATGAGACCAAAAAATAGGATAATAAAGAGTCTGGCTAGTATAACATCAGTGTCATTTTAGCATACAAAATACAAACTCCAAAACCTATCTACTCAACTTCAAATGGTGAATCCAAACCGTTCAAACCGATCTACTTTGTTGGTTGTGCTTTTACATGAAAATTTTATAATTTTTCGAATTTATTTATTATTAAGTCAAACGGTCAGTTTTTAAGTTAATTTTAATGCATTCAATTTTCAACATTTTTAACCGCTTGATTTGATACTAAAATAATTCGAAAATATACAAAAATTACATGTAAACAGATCACTTATAAAGTAAATCGGTTTGAACGGTTTGGATTAGTCGTTTGAAGTCTATCCAATCAATTTTGAAGTTGGTGTCATATGACACCGATGTCATACTAGCCGAACTCGATAATAAATGATTGTTTATGAGGAATATCTATTGTGAAAGATGGACAGCTGTTTGTTTTGCTTAGGAAAATGATACAATAACAATGATGTAGGGTTGGAATAAATGAAAATTTTGTTCATCAATTATTTTTATTTGTTTATTTTTGTCTTGTACAAGTGGAAGAATTAATAAAGACTGGCGGTCGTGTGTCGTTTTCAAATTAAGTTGTCATTGTCAATAACTACATATTCTGATTTCATCATATCATGGACCATAAGCAATCCATACATGTAGTCACTCCTATGCAGTGTTTTAAAATTCGGTCTATTCGGCCGAATATTCATATTCAGTTGCAATATGAATAGAAAAATTATATTCGGTCCGAATATGAAGTTTAGAGCATATTACCGGTTTAGAGTATATTAATAGTGATAAAATACCGGTTTAAAGTATATCACTGCAACAGATTTGGGTATCAGCGACCGGCGCTCTACTTGGTCACTGATTCCTTTTTTTTTTCTTTAAAAAAAAAATCAGCCAAAAAAAAGCGACCAGCTTTTTCAGCAACCACTATCAGCGACAGGCGCCATTAGTGGCTCTGAAACACTTTCAGAGACCGGCGAAAATACTATCAGAGACGAAATTAGCCCAGTCTCTGAAATTTTTCGCTGAAAACCTCCGTGAAACCCTTCCTTTTTCTTTTCTCTGCCGCGCGTTTTCAAATTTTAGGTCAGAGGCCGACTCCGCCGATTCCGCCGATTCCGCCGTTTAGCCACTGCCTATCTTCTCTGTCGGTATGATGTTGTCCTTACACCGATTTTCTTTCATTTTTAGTTTCGTTTTTAGTTTCGTTTTTTATTTTTAGTTTTTAGTTTAGTTTTTAGTTTTTAGTTTTTGATTGTTGTTTTTAGTTCCTTTTTAGTTATTTTTTTTGCATTATTTCGGTTTTTTTGTTTTGTTTACTGTTTTTCTCTTCTTTTTTTGCTGTTTTTTTATTTCTGTTTTTAATCCCTTTTTATTTCTGGTTTTTTCGTTTTTTTTTTCTGTTTTTGTTATTTCTGCTTTTATTATTTCTGTTTTTGTGATTTCTGTTTTTTTTTTCATTTCTGGTTTTTATTTCTGTTTTTTTTATTTTTCTGTTTTTCTTGTGTTTTTTTCCCTTTTTTAGCTGTTTTTCATTTTTTTTTTCTGTTTTTATATTTTTGTTATATTTTTTCGTTTTTATGGTGTTTTTTTTTCTTTCTGTTTTTATTGTTTTTCTGTTATTTTCTGTATTTTTTTCTTTTATTTTTTCTGTTTTTAGTAAAATTGTTGATGTTTGTTCTTTTTTTTAGGAGAAGACCAAGATATTCACCCGCTGCCACTCGCTTGCGCCGTAGGAGTTCGGTACCGCTTGTCTCCTTCGTTGCCACTCGTGTAAGTATTTAATTAGAATTGAAATATATTGAAAATATTTGGAATTGAATTAGGATTAAATTGAGATTAAATTGGGATTGAATTGGGATTAAATTGGGATTAAATTGGGATTGAATTGTGTGAATCTATGTTAATATTAGTTTTCTATAGATGAACATCACACTTTGCTAAGTAAACCCACATTCTAAGTAATATATAGATGAACATCACACTTTGCTAAGAGAAACGTTGAAGTCGAAGGATTACATGATTCGAGACCTTATACCTGTTTCTATTTATATATTTATCTAGGAATAACTAATAATTTTGATTTGTATTAATGTAGGTATATGACGTGATGCAATCCTTAACAATGCCGGTCATGACGTGAAAGACTGTAATTTTGGAATTTGGTTTCAATTTATATTTTCTAATATGAAGTTCTAAATATACAGGATAACTTTGTCAGTTAGTTTTTGCTTATTTTATTTCATGACTTGAGAATTTTGAGGAAATTATAATTTGGTACTATGGCAAAATTAGAATTGTTGTATGTCGATGTTATTACTGTTGTATCTCAAAACAGAATTGTAATTTGTACTATATTTGATATTACAATCGAATTGATCTATTGTGTGTTTTGAGAAAAGTAAATGACAAAAAAAAATCATGCTGACAGGAGCTTCAGCAACTGGTTTTGAGTATCAGCGACCAAAATTTTTGGTCGCTGATGCCTTAACATGACGTCACCAAAAAAAAATCAGCGACCAAAACAAAATGGTCGCTGATGATGTATCAGCGACCAGGATGACTTCATTCAGCGACCGGTGACGTCATTAGGTAGGCATTAGCGATAGTACTTTCGGCGACCGGGCATCAGCGACCAAACTGAGTATCAAAGACCAGCTCCCTCACTATCAAAGACCGGATGCACCGGTCTCTGATAGTGCATTGTGCTGTAGTGTATTAACAGTGATTTATACCACATATTACTGGTTTATAGTATATTAACAGTGGGTCATACCACATATTATTATCATATGCATGTTTATATACATGAATTCTCATTTAAAATCTGTATATATAACCGAATAAAAATCCGCATATGTGGCCGCATACCGTATATGCAGTATGCGGTGACCTTCCGCATACCGAATGAAAACCGAATTTCAAAACACTGCTTTCATCATAGATATGAGCATCTTATCGGATATACAATATAGAGACGGTCGTATAATAAAGATACGATCTATTTTATATCATTCCATGCAAGTATTTAATTATTAATATTTCATACATAATAGTATAAAACAAAATATGATTTAAGAATATGAATATGTTTACTGGTGTTACAATATAGAAAGTTTTATAGAGATTTTTAAATAATTATAAATATAATCTAAATGCGTTGTAATAATTCATATATAGTTTATTTTCATTACATATTAATAAATTTGGAAAAAAAATATATTAATGATGATCTTAATAATCATATCGTCATTGTCGTCATTATATAAAATATTATTATTATAACTATTAAGTTATCTCGATTATTATTGTCGTTGTTATTGCTATTTGTTATTTAACAATAATAACCACAGGAAAAAATTTAAATGGAAAGTATGATATATTTTTTTAATTCCTTTAAAGAATTAATTATTTTTCCTTTCAAAACAGAGGTATCACACCATTACAAAAAAAAAATAAGAGTGAATAAATTATTTCCGAAAATCGATGTACCAAACGCAAAACGACACCTTATGTATCAGCAATCAACGAACTGTTACATTGGAAAGTTTAATAGTTGCACTGACCACAGAGGAGAGAAGGTTGGGGCAGAGCAGTGCAAATTAATTAATCACTACTATATGGAATTAAAAAGAGCCGCTCGTGTACAAACTACAAATTAAGACGGGTGGATCAACCGAAAACATACAACCAATTAATTAATTACGTAGAAAAGGATATCGATCGATGGAGAGCTGAAACGAAAGGAGAGAATTAAGGAATTGATTGTGTGGATGCATGGATGGGAGGTAGATATCAAATGTTAGTCATACAGCTCACGCCCAACTCTGTGTCTAATTGGTACTGACCATGACGCCTCTACAAACCATCTCTCCCTCTCTCTCTCTCTCTCTCTCTCTCTATATATATATATAACTATATAACTAGAGAGAGGGAGAGAGAGAGAGACTCACACTGTACGTGTGGATTAATTATCGACCAGTGCGTGCATGCTTACTAAGTGGGACAAAGGCGCGCAGAAGCTAGTTTGACATATATAATTTTGTATACACACACACACACACATCATATATATATGGGTTTTGTTCTTAGTTGTTGGATGTGTCTCATCACATCATTTATTGTGAACCTCACGTGTTGTGCGAGTGAAAGTGCGACGAGCAGAATATTATCAGGTGCTGGTACCGGCGCCGGCATTAGATTCAATGAGAACTATGTGGTCACATGGGGTGGCGGACACGTAGCGTATCTCGACGGAGGTAGTGAAGTTCAGCTCTACATGGATCAAACTTCAGGTATATATCTATCTATACCACTCTTCGAGTGCATGTATTTTGTCTCTAACAAATTCGTTAAATATCTTTAAGCGTAAGAGCTAGCAACGCATGTATATGCAGTATGTTCTTGCTGTCAAGATATATATATATATACTAGTTCGCAAGTAAATAACCTTCACATGTAATTAAGATACTAGTTTATATATCAAATTCAAATTAATTAATTAATTACAAGTCAGAACGTCAAACTATGAAGTTAGTGACGTAGCCACTCGCGTATTACAAGGATAGAAACTAATTAACTAAATCATTTCTGAATAAAATATTTAGGTGACAATTTTAAATTCATAACTAGAACTTATAAATCGTAGGAATTTTTTATTATTTAATTGAAACCTCACAGAGTTTCAAATTAGTCCAAAGTTGATATGCGTCTTATATAGATGCAATAAAAACCACGTCTAGTCGTCGTCTACAATTTTTAAATTCTTAGTTTAAATAATAATTTTAATACATCAAATGAACGTAACACAAAAGACCGAATTACATTAGAATTGGTGAGTTCTTCCATCACCTTATAATAAAAAATAAAAAATAAAACTCTTTTGATACATTTACATTGGCTACCTTCTCTGTTTGTGAATTCGAAATTCTCATTTCTCAGGTGCGGGATTCAGCTCGAGTTCTTCGTATAGCTCTGGGTTCTTCCACATGAGAATAAAGCTGCCCAATAAAGACACTGCTGGAATTGTCACAGCCTATTATGCAAGTTTCTCAACTTTATATAATTAGTCAATTATTAGTTTTGCCAAAAAAAAAAAAAAAAAAAGAGAGTAAACTGAATTTTCTTATAAAATTTCAGTTGTCATCGAGCACAAATAATCATGACGAACTGGATTTTGAGTTCTTGGGAAATAAACAAGGGAAGCCCATCACTCTTCAGACCAACATCTACATGAATGGCCAGGGAGGCAGAGAGCAAAGGCTCTCTCTCTGGTTTGACCCCGCCGCTGACTTCCACGACTACAAAATCCTTTGGAACCCCTATCAAGTTGTGTAAGTCCCTGCTTTCATCTACTTGTGTATACATGTCATGCACCGTCACTAACAAGTTTTTAATTCTCTACATGATACTGATGAAATCAAATCAAATGCATCACAGGTTTTGGGTGGATGAAACACCTATCAGGGTTCTGAGGAACTTGACAAGCAAAGACAAAGGGACTAAATTTCCATCCCAACCGATGAAAATAATAGCAAGTCTATGGAATGGAGATAGTTGGGCCACAGATGGAGGCCTAACCAAGACAAATTGGTCCAATGCACCCTTCACGGCCCATTTTCAAGGGTTCGACGTAGCAG
Source organism: Carex arenaria (assembly GCA_964058825.1). Lineage (NCBI taxonomy): Eukaryota > Viridiplantae > Streptophyta > Magnoliopsida > Poales > Cyperaceae > Carex > Carex arenaria. The sequence continues at coordinate 82,888 of CAXKVW010000144.1, forward strand.
GTTGCATCACTTCAGCCTACACGAGCAAAGACAACTCGTGTGCATCTCCCAGCCACTGGTGGAATACAGGCAAATATCAGACACTTACCCCAGCTCAAACTGCAGCTTACGAGAATGTGAAGAAAAATTACATGACCTATGACTACTGTACAGACAAAGCAAGGTTTCCTACCCTGCCACCTGAATGCACTCTGCATTAATTCAATGCTCATGATTACCTTCAGGAACTCATGAATTGAAAAAAATATTGTACTTCATTTGTATTAATTATGCCCGAGAACTTGTTGAGTAAATCGAGCACGAATGTGCAATATACATCACTAGTGGTGCAAACAAGTTTTAGAACACAATTGAGAACAAGTCGATATTGCAATTAAGGATATTCCAATAAGAGCACACAAATAGCAGCATCCAACAATTTGTTAACACATTTATAACAAGCGACACAGAGACATTTAGCGCAAGGCTTCCAGAAATTAGACAGATCAAAAGTACTTCACTAGTTTCTATGTCAGCAAGTAATTACATACACTGATGCAGAATGAACAAGTACTAGTTATTCACCTAAATATCCCAATCAACTCATCAACCCAAAGGAGATGAACGGGAAGTGCAAGAGAACAGCAAGTGTAGTAAGACACTCGTCAGAAAACAAGAAGGTGAAAATTAGAGAGAGTGATCATCAAAGGTTATATATAAGAAGGTCAAGAGGAGCCCCTCTTCCTCTTGAGAGCCTTCCATTGCTTGAGAATGTACTGTATGACCTCCTTGAGAGTTGCCTTGTGCCCCTCCTTGTAGTTCCACAGCTCTGGGATGGTGTAACGGCCGCTTGGATTGTATTCATTCATCTCCAGTAGAGCAGTTGTCACTGTTTTGTACACCTCCTCCCCGAGCTCCTCCCTCAGTTCCCTCAATTTCTCATCATCCTCTTGAATCACCTCCTACAAAACAAACCAGTTGGATACAGTGTGCAAATGTCAATGCTTGCTAGCAACAAATGGTGTCAGTGAGATGGTACTACTGGTACCAGTAATTGAATGAATGTTTTTTGTAATAATTTGAAGGGTTGAAGTTGCTGTTTTGTTGTGTTGATGCTTTAGTTGTTGAAATTCTGCATGAAACAGATATTGTGAAATTGAATTTGAGGGACACCACTACCAATGATGCAACAAAACTTGATAAAAAGTTAATAACCTTGCTACTACATATCTGTTCAGCCAGATGTGTTCAGTAGCTAGTTTGTGTGTGTGTAGTGAGGTTATGCCAAAATGGTGTCCCATTGGGTTTTATTAACTGGGTTTAATTTTTAGTAAATTAGTTGTTAATGTAATACTTAACGAATTCATATCCTCTGCATTAACACACCATTTGAGTTTAGATCTGATCCGTTCGTTACATACTAGCACAAATCTTAAAGAGGCCCTGTGCATTACAGATGTGGGCCGGCCAGATAGGCCCGGATTCTGATCAGACGCCAGACAGTCTGGAGATAAACTCAAACGATGCGTTAATGCAGAGGATGCGGATTCATACTTTACTGGTAATGCAATTGTGCTTGTTGCCTTTCTCAAAAAAACAAACAAATAAATAAATAAAAGGGAGAATTTCACGTATGCCCCTCAAGGACTTCAAAATTATGTATTCCCCCTCTAAAGTTTGAAATTATGTATTCCCCCCTCTAAACTTTAAAAACTCACAAATTTATCCAATTTATTGTTTTTTTATATTAGAACTCATTCTAAATTTATAAAATACCCATTTTACCCTTTATTAAAAGCATATAAAACCCATCGGACTCAAATTTGAATCTAAAATATTCCTCTACAGTCCAATCTGTGCACATTGCAATAAGATTTGTGCTCATCGCTTCAATATTCGTGCTGATCTAACGTGCACGGATCTTAAAGCAATTCCGATCAGCGCATATCACATTAAGATCTGTGCATGTCGCTTAAATATGCGTGCGTTTTTGCATCAAGATTTGTGCTGATCTTACATGCACAAATCTTAAAAGCAGCTCGGACGGTAGAGGAACCGTCCATATTCAAATTTGAGTCCGATGGGATTTATATGCTTTTAATGAAGGGTAAAATGGGTATTCTATAAATTTAGAATGAGTTTTAATATAAAAGACAATAAAATGGGTAAATTTGTGAGTTTTTGAAGTTAAAGAGGGGGAAATACATAATTTCAAACTTTAGAGGGGGGAATACGTAATTTCAAACTTTAGAGAGGGGAATACGTAATTTCAAACTTTAGAGGGGGAATACGTAATTTTGAAGTTTTTGAAGGGTACACATGAAATCCCCCCTAAATAAAAATTAACCTGTGCTTTGTCACCGACAGTGACAATCTTGAAGGGGTGCCACTCTGGGTTCTTGAGCTCATCCTGCCATTTGGAGCTTACCACGGCAGCTTGTAACTCAGCATTTTTCTTGGGAAACTTGCTCCTGCACACCTCAAAAATAACCTTCTCATCAATCTCGCCCATCCTTTTGATGCCAATAAATGCCCGACCAGTCAGCAGATCAGCCAATCCCTGCATCAGCAAAAATTTCCATTACAAAAGGAGAAAATAAAATGGAGCTTGCTACAAAAAGGGCTGATCTATGTATGGTTTGGAATGCATGGTGTTTTGATAACTCTGTTTTTCGGTATTCTGGATTTATGTTTGTTTAGGTTACTTTTACTGATACTATTAGGTAAGTAATTAGGAGTAATATTTTTAGCTTTAATGATCCTTCTTCTTACAGAGATAAGCTCCTTTCTGGCTTCCTGTAACTCGTCGTTGCTTTTCCTCTCTTTGACAACAAGGGTTTGGTTCAAGGCCTCCATGTCTTCCATCTCCTCAATCTTCTCATTCAACTCACTAGTGAGTTCCTCCATTTTCTCCTTGACAGTTGAATCCTCATCGCCTCCCATGTGCTTCATGACTTGGAGTTGTCCCTTCAGTTGCTGGATCTCTAACTCCAACTTTTGCTTTGCATCCAGTTGCTTCTCCAGCTGAAGAATCTTCTTAAGTGCATCCTCCTTCTCCTTCTGCAATTTAATCAATAGGCAGCTTTTAATTTAATGGTAAAATAGTTTTTTGTTCTGGCCTTGCAACTCGTGAAATTGCATGAAATAATTAGTAATTGCAGTCGACTACTATGTTGTCATTCCATGATGGTAAAAACTGGTAAAGTCGGACTCGAAACTTGTACTATTGTGGGCATAGTGGCAAATTGTAGGGCCATTTACTGATCTTACAGAAAGAATTTACTTATCTGTACATCCCAACAATTAGAATCCAATTGTTCACTAAACAAGTACAGATTTTATACTGACTACACATGCTGAAACAAGTAGATTACCAATTTTCAGAGATGTAGCAAAAAAACAAAGATTCAATTTTTACACTGGAGCAAGGCTGATTTCAATTTAAGGTTCATTGTCATTCTCTACCAAAAGCAACATAATTGCAAAGTCCCTTACACACTACTGTACCTTATGCTCCTCAACTAGCCTGAGCACATTTTCATCAGATTTCTTTTGCTCCTTCTCCGCCATATCAAGGGAGTTGTTTTTCATTGCATTCTACAAAATTAATAAAAGCAATAATTAGAGATATTTACAAATTTGTTGTTAACCAATGAATATAAACAGCTAAATTTAACAGAATCAAAAGAACACATGGGTTTTGCTAAGAAAGGACTGCTACTGGAGTTTCCACCAATGATGATAAGAGGGGTCAAAAGGCCAGTAATGCTTTAGTAATTTCACTCAATAATTTCACCAGACCAAGATAGTGCTAGGTGTCTGCTGACTACAAATTTAACCTAACCAAGATAATGCTTTAATAAAGTAATCCATACCTTGTTTTTCTCATCCTCCAGCATTCTCTTGTCAATATTATTTTGGTTGGCCATTTTGTTGAGCTGCCGAGACCTCTCATCTAACTCCTTTCTCTTGTTGTCCACCTCTAACCTCAACGACTCGTTCTCCTCAATTATTCTTCTTGAATGGTCCCGAGCCAGCTGCTGCATCTTCTTTATCTCTACACATTGCAAAAAAAAAAAAAAAAAAATAGAATGTCATTAGACATGCATAAAAGAGCAAATGGTTTCTGGTTTGTATGATAAAACTGAGAAACATTCAACGTCTACCAAAATAACCCCTAATCCCCTAGTTTTGGCTTAAAATAAATAGTAAACACACAAGTGCACATAAAGGATAAATGAAAGAGCTGCTGACCCTCATTATAAGCAACAAACAGCTGCTCTCTCTGCTCCATCATAGTACTGAGGGATGAGGTGGTCTCATTGTACTTGCACTCCAACTCATGTAAGTGCCGGTTCTTCGCCTCAATCTGGTTTGCAAGGTTGGTAACCAGCTTTTCCGTCTTGCGGGATTCCTCCACTGCCAGATCATTGACCGTTTTCAAATCTCCGTTCTTCCTCAAGTGATCAGCAATGGGGCCCACACCGTTGTAATCATCCTCCCTTGCAACCCATGCATAAAGCTCAATTGTCTTGGACTTCCTCTCCTTCCAGTCCCTCTTGCCGAGCCTCTCTGCCTCAAAATGGTTCTCAAAGGACATGGCGTCCTTGAAACCATTCCAGTCCTTTGAGAACTCAACAATGCAATTCCCAGTATGCCCTTTGTAATTCCAAAGGGCATGAACCCTGAGAGGGTTAAACCGGGAAAGTTGCTCCTTGAGCCGGTTTCCACTCTCACCAATGTGCCTACCATCTTTGAATTCAGTTGGCACATTGACGACTACACCTTTCCAAGGCCAGACAAACTTCTCATCCCTGTCTCTCGAAGGATGAGCGGGCGGTTCAAACACCACCATCTGAAGAGAGAGTGAGGGATCCACAATATCAGTCTTCATGTATTTAGCAAGGGCTTGGTGTGTGGCCTTCTCTTTTGCTTTCCTGTTGGATGCACTGATCCCAGTGGCATGTTGAAGGAGGTCCTTGAAGTTGTAGGCCTGCTTCTTCTTGCCAGTGCAGAAGGGGCACTTGTAAGCACTGTCCCCATACTTCACTTTAAACCCTCCTTCCTTCAGGTTAGAATATGCTTTCTCAGCATAGTCGTCGATCTCCGATTCACTGACCTCAGATTCTTCCGAGTCACTATGCGCCATCTGATTAGAGAGAACAAGACCTGGGGGGGGGGGGATTAGACTCTAATCAGAAGCTAAATCTGCCAGAATTGAATTGATTTCATTAAAATAAAATATAATAAAATGTAGTTTACTTCAAATTGACTTAATTTGATTGGAAGCTATATTAAAGATGCTTGCAACACTCATTTGTTTAAGAACTAGTTATACACTTATACCACTAAGATGCACTAAAGTTGTTCATAGTTGTGGGATAATCCACCAGAAACTAAAATTTTGCATGTATGAAACAGGAACCAAAGGTAGACTAATAGAACTGAAAATAAAAATTAAGCATCTATGCTTTATCAATTAACAACTAACTAAGATATCAATTTTGTCCTTCATCTACACTTTTATCTTTCATTATTACTTCCTTCAGAGTTGAAGTCTTAATTGCAATAATGCTCTAAACTGGTACATTCTTCCATTTGCCAGAAAACTGGTTTTCGGCCAAATAAGAAAATATCCTTTTCCAAGTTCAACAATGTACTATCCCAACTCTTTTAATATAAGAATTTAGATCCTCTCCACTCAGATTTGTAGTCCAAACAACAGTGTACTATCAATCTAAAATTCTTTCACACAAACGATACAAATCTAAAGCAAAATTTACTAATCTGGCACCAGATCGGGTACATAGTCAGTTAATTGAATGAATCTCAACAAAAATTGCAATAAGTGATTGACTTAACAAATTAATTACATAAATATTAAATACAATAATCGATTAACCAAATAGAAATAATGAGGGATAAGAAGAGGTGTTCGTACCTGATTAAAGAACCACACAAGCTGCTTAGAAGGGTCTCTCGCTGGTCAGGCTCGTAGGATTCTTCCCAACTTCTTTCTCCTTGCTGCAATCAGAAACTAGTAGAAGGGAAGAAAACACACGACAGAGCGAAAGGTTGCAAGGGTATCGCTAGAAATAAAAAATAAAAAAAAATGAGCGTCAGTTTTTATTGGGGGATTTGAGGTTCCGATCACAGTATTTATCTAATGAGGAATATTCAGATAACAAAATTACTACCTGGAAGGAGGAAGGAGGAGGAGAAGAAATAGACAATGTTATCGGAGGTTATCAGAAGCTACAATCGTGGGGAAAGGTCGCCCCCACTGAAATCGTCTCCCTCCCTTTGCTTCCGATCAGGTAATAAGGGTTTTAAGTAGGTTCATCAGGCGAGTAGAGTGGAGAGGGGTTTTAGGGGATCCGAATTTTTTTTAGGTTCACCGCGTATCCTCTGAGATATCTCAATTTTTGCGTGACCGACGTGTCCGGTGCCTATTCGGGGGAATGTAGGGGGCCAGTATTATTTGAGCCTTGAGATTCGTTCAGAACGTATTTGAACGATTGAGATATCTCAGAGGATGCGAATTCCGAGGCGAGGAGGCTGTGAGCCTGTGACTGTATTCATGTCGGTGGAGTTTTCTCTGAGGTAACAGAATATTTATGCTAGATCGAAACCGTTCGATCCGAATCAGGGCCAATCCGATCCGAAGTGGAAAGGTCCGCATATTAACAGAAATATTATGTTACCGTAGGTTATATATGAAGAAGTCCATATCCCGAGTAAACTGAGGGGATTCTGACGTAACAAAATATTTCTGTTTAGAGCCTGATTTTCTTTTATATACATGGCATTCCATTTGGTGCACCATTATACCTTCTGAGAAGTGGGTCCTCAATTTTTAATGGACGCGGTATATGTAGGTAGTGAAATTTAAAAGTGCATTCAATAATTCCTGTCTCAACGGAATTCCCTCTCCAGACGAATTCGGAGCCCCCCAGGTACCTGAGGTGCAAAAAGTAAATCTTCACCGTTCATTTAACCTGGCACGATTCTCAAAACTGACCCTATAATTCCATAAGTATCGAATTGAGTTTGACCCCGCTGGGAGTAATCTGGTCCGTCAATTTTTATTGCGTCCCTCGGGTATTTAAGGGGGCACGTACTTCTCTCCGGACGGGATATTTTTTGGGTTTTCTTCTGTCCGTTTACATTGAAATGGAGGCTTCAATTTCTCGGTAAATAAAGATTCCGCTAATGAACACATGTTACAACATGCTGCAATAATTAAACTTGTTACAAATAAACAATAATGAATGTATTTGCAATTATTTTGTTTAGTAACTCTTAACATTAATCTAAAAAATTTCCCTCAAGCTCAGAGTAATTAATGTTTCTCTCTTCATATTTTTTTACAATTTGTAGTTTATAGGTAGAAGCTTTGTAAACTTGTATTATACACATAAAATACATATAAAAAATAGTCATTTTTTATGCATTCTCAATATCTTGTTTATTTTTTATCTTTAATTTATAACAAAACATTTTATTTTTGTTGGCATATGTAATTGTGTAATTAACAAATGAAATTCCAATTCTCATACGGAATTAAATTACATATAAGAAACTTCTTTGCATGACACAACAATATCAAGATTTATAGAAATATGAAGGAATAAACTTATTCACCTATTTTATCGGCAATTTTATATGCTACAAACCCAGCAAAACTTTTTATTTAAAAAAAATATATATTTCAAAATCAAAGTTTCCAAAATTGCAGGATAGAATTTCAAAAATGGAATAGCTGCATTAAAATTTTGATTTACAGAAATAAATTTTTAAATATTAAAAAGGTACATTTGCAAATAACAAACAACCCCATAACAAATTGAAATTAGTGTCTAACAAAGCCATAACACATTTTTCAAGTAACAAAACCGTTAAGTTCACCTCGTTTAATAATAATATTTTACAGCACTGAAAATAAATTTACTAGTCCATGCTAAAATTAATTTATGATGTCGAATTCTACAGCAACATAAAATTATTTTGACAACACAATTGAAACCTGATGATGAGTATACTCATTTGAGTTCAATACAGTGTTTAGTTGGTTGATTAAAAGAAGAGTATTTCTGTTTTGCTCACAACTAGTTTTTTTGTTTGTTTTTGGTGCTATATAGATAGTTGTTCAGGGGTTATATTGTCATTTTTTGTAAGTTAACTCCTGGTTTCGATCAATGAAATGGACATTAATGCCTTCTATCAAAAAATGGAAACACGTGAATAGTTTAATTGTGTTATAAAATAAAGATTAACAAACATAAACAAGAAGAGAGAAAGTAAAAGATGACAATCTTTTTATTCATATATTTCTCATGTATTACATCTCTATCAAATACAATTACAAAGCCTCTATTTATAGGCTACAAAATGTAAATCAAAAGACATACAAAATAATAAATGGAGAAATGAATTCCAATAGTAGTGGGATATGAATTACAATAGTAGTGGGGTAGTGGATAATTGAATGAGTATTAATATTGGGAGTTACAAAATGAATGGCATCCACATATTATAATATATTCATAACACTCCCCCTTGGATGTCCATTTCATAAGAATATGCCTCATTAAAACCTTACTAGGAAAAACCCTATGGGATAAAAACCTAGTGAAGGAAAAAGAGTACAATATTCTTCTAAATACGCAACTATAGCCTTACCCGTAAAACCCAGTGGGAAAAAACCATGGTTAAGGAAAACATAGTGCATATTAACTCCCCCTCATTATAGCATCAATCAAGACCTTTAAGTTGACAAACTCCAATATTACGAACTAACTTTTCAAATATTGCCGTAAGGAGCGCCTTAGTGAATAAATCTGCCAGATTCTCACTTGAACGGATTTGTTGAACATTAATAACATTATCCTGATTTTATTTGAGTAATACATGCAATATTATCTCCATATATGATCGTCAGGATCATTTCTCCATAAGACAAGCCATATGTCTGACGAATGTGTTGAATCACAGATCTTAACCAAATACATTCTCAGCTTCGTGTGTTGCTAGAATAATATATATATCAGGTATTGTATGTTCAACAAAAATATAAGTACTCATATTGCACTAAGATATGGTTCTTCAGGACCAAGTAATTTTTCTTTCAATACACATGTAATATACTTTTCTTGATGTATAAAAATATTACTTCTCAAATGTTCAATTTACAATCCAAGGCTAAAAATTTATTCTCCCAAAATATTTCATATCAAATTCTTTCTTTAAATAAATTATTTATTTTAGAAGCTCTTCAGAAGTTTCATCTTTCAACATAGATTGCAATCATAACAAAATTATTTTCATACATTTTCACAAAAATACAAAATATATCATTTTTATATCCATATTGCTTTAATCAAAATAAAAATGTATTCAATTTAATTGAATAATGTTCTCGAGAACCTAAATTACATGCTTCAGGCATCTTAAATCCTTCAGAGATTTTCATATAAATATCATTCACAAGAGAGCTATATAAATATGATATAACAATATCCATTAGGTGCAAATCATGTCCTTCATGGACTGCCAGACTATTTATATATCTAAAAGTTGTTGCATCCACCACATGTGAGTATATTTGTTTATAATCAATTCCAGGTGTTTACGAAAAATCTTGGGCTACAAGCCGCTCTTTATATCATATAATTTTACACCTTCAAGTATTGGAACTTCAGGTCCAAACACTTTTCGTTTTTCAAGAGAGTTTAACTCTGCTTCAATTGCACCTTTCTATTTTGGCCAATCATTTCTTTGTCGACATTCTTTAATAGACTGCGGGTAATGATCCTCACTATTTATTATATTTAGCGCTATATTATATGCAAAAATATCATTGATATCAATTTTATCTCGGTTCCATCTTATTCCATTCATGATATAATTTATTGAGATATCTTTATTTTCATGAATTTCAGATATTTGAGTTTCTGCTGGAACTCCAACATTACTTATAATTTGATTCTCTTCTGGAGTTTTATCTGAAATTATTTTATCCTCGACTTGACCATTTTCATTCTTTGCTCCTTTTCTTTTTCGAGGATTTTTATCTTTGGAACCGATTGATCTTCCACGCTTCATGCGTGCTATAATTTCATTAGTCTGTCCTACAAGGACATCGACTTTAATTGGAGCATTAGCAGCTGGTACATGTGATCTAGTCACTTTCTTTCAATCAATAAATGTGTCTGGCAATTGATTAGTAAATATTTACAAATGAATTATCTTTTGAATATTTAATTCACATTCTTTAGCATGAGGATCAAAATGAGACACTAATAATTCATACTAATATATTTTTCCAGCTGATTTTGTTTTTCTCCCCCCAAGGTTGGAAATATTGACTCATCAAAATGACAATCGGCAAACATAACCGTCAATAAATATCTTGTCATTAGTTCTATATACTTTATAGAGATTCAAATCCAACATAAATTTCCAACATTCTTTGAGTTCCCATTTTAGTGCGTTGTGGTGGAGCAATTAGAACATATATCGCACATTCAAAAATTATTATATGGGAAATATTAGATATGTGACCAAAAGCTAATATCAAAGGGGAGGTTTTATTATAGATAGTTGGCCTGATGCGAATTAGTTTTGCTGCATGCAAAATAACATGTTCTCATTTTGTGTATGAACATAAGCTACAGGATGTTCAACATCAATTCTAATATACATGCATTATATGAGAAACAAATTCACCAGCATTGTCTAGACGTATATTCTTAATTGAATAATTATAAAATTATGCTCTTAATCAAATAAATTGAGCGAATAATCTTGCAAACGCCAGGTTGCGAATTGATAATAAACATACATGTGACCATCTAGTTGATGCATCAATTATAACCATAAAATATCTAAATGGTCCACAAATGTCACCATGTATATGTTCTAAAAATGTAAAAGATTTATTTCGTATTTTCGCTGGTGATGGTTGAATAATCAACTTTCCTTGAGAACATGCTGCACATGACAATTCATTAGATTTGAAGAATCTTCTGGTTCTTTAATGAATGCCCTTATGAATTCTCTATTATTATTATTTTTTTTCGCATCATTATTGATCCGGAATGGTCCAACCGGTCATGCCAAACTATAAACATATTCTTATATGTAAACTTCTGGTTTACAATAACATGTACTTCAATTGTACTAATATATGCGTAGTAAAAGCTGGAGGAAATATAGGCAATTTCTCTAATATGTATTTTTAATTAGTTGTCTCAACATGATACCCATTTCGGCGGATATCCTTAAAACTTAACAAATTCCTCCGAGACTTAGAAAAATATATGCACCATCAATATAAATTTGTATTCCTCCATATAACAACAATGTAGCTCTTCCGGAGCTTTCAATATATTATTTTTATTAATAACAATTGCAATTAACAAAAAGTAAGAAATAAAAAAATACCACAATGAAATCATAATTGCAATATTATGGTAATGTATCAATTAATATGAATATTGTGCGGTACAGGTTTGTACAACGGCTACTTTTTTCTTTTTTTATTTTTTATTTTTTATTTTTTTTATAACCAAGCAAATCCAAGACAGGAGACCAGTTGCACTTATATGAGTTTATGTTAGGACTAGTTTTTTTTTTTATTTGGCTGGTTTGGTATCATATTAGTTTTGCCAAATGGTCGATAAAGCATAATTTCACCTGATTAGCTAAATAAATTTGATCTTTATCGACACTCTAACTGTACAATTTGACCTCAAACTAAATCTAAGACTGTATCAATCAAAACCAATAGACTAACAAAACTTAAAATAAATACGACTTCAACAATTGCAATTTTTTAAAAAAAAATTAATAAAATCTAAATGAATAACTTCAATTTGAAAGATAAAAATCACATTCACAAACAAAAACTTTCTCGATATTTTGTCTCCTTATTATGAGTAAGTCAATAAAATATTACGGCGTACGACAGGTACGTGGCCAATAACATTTATCACCACAATGATAACATAAATTCTCTTATTTGCTATTATGTCAAAAAAAAATTCTCATTATTTCTCCATTTCCGGTGGAAAGATGTCTTTTCTTCATTATCATATTCACATCTAAGAATTTGTGGACAAATTATTATCATATTATTTTCACTTCTAGTGAAACTATTATATTGTTCAACCATAAGAAGAGAAGAAATTTACTCAAACTATTTCTAGAAATCTTCTTCAGGAAGATTAATAATTAAACATAAATTTTTGCACTATTTAATTTTCTTCAAGAAAATTTCTTAAGATCTTCTTAATATTTTCCGAAATCTTCTTCGGAAAGATCAAATTATATAAATTTTCTTAAAATCTTCTTCCGGAAGATTGAATTTTTGAGAAAAAAAAATTAACATGAATATGTTAAAATTGAATAGTATGACATAATATTTTCTTTTTAATAATTTAGTACTATGGCTTCGGGCCAATTGAATAGATATCCGTGAATGTCAATACTATGGCTTCGGGCCAATTTCATTTCACAATACAACTTCAATTTCTCAATCACGTCATAACAAGAGGCCTTTTTACGGCTTAATTAAAAATATAAAATTAACACGATATATGATACAAAATTTTATGATCCTATTGAAAAAAAATACAAGTCAGATCTCAAATTAATATTGAATATGTCTATATTTAAGAAAATTTCGTTAGATCTAAAATTGCACGTTATGAAGAAAAATAAATTTCACATTATAAATTTTATGTTTAACATATGGCTTCGAGCCATTTGACATTAACATAATATAACATGAACTTTGATATACATTATTCATATGGCTTCAGGCCATTTCATCAACATAATTTATATTCATATGGCTTTAGGCCATTTCATCAACATAATTTATATTTATATGGCTTCAGGCCATTTGATTAATATAATGTAAATGTAACACATAAATAGTCTTAAAATTTTATTGAAATCTTCTTCAGGAAGATTCTTCTTAATATTTCTTGAAATTAATCTTCTTCAGAAAGATCATAATATTTCTTAAAATATTCGTCAAGAAGATTAAATTATTGTAAAAAAAAAAATTACACATCATATAAATCTTGTTGAAATCTTCTTCAAGGAGATTTATTGAAATACTCTCAATATAAAATTTGTATATCATGTAAATCTTCTTCAGGAGATATCTTCAAATCTTCTTATATTAATTTTGTACATCATAAAAATCTTCTTCAGAAAGATTTCTTTAAATCTTCTCATATTAATTTTTTTTTTATATCATATGAATCTTCTTCAAGAAGATTTCTTGAAATATTTTAAAATTTTCTTAGAATCTTCTTCAGGAAGATTAAATTATTGAAAAAAATTGTACATCATAAAAAATATGAACCATATTGCACATCTTAAAATAAATATACATAAATTGATAACTGATTCCATTTAACAATTACTTATTATAAGAATTATTTATTTAAATGGAATTGAAATAAGAGATATCAAAGTTACCTCGAATCTTCAACTAGTAGAGCTCTCGTGCTGATAACGTGTTATAAAATAAAGATTAACAAACATAAACAAGAAGAGAGAAAGTAAAAGATGACAATCTTTTTATTCATATATTTCTCATGTATTACATCTCTATCAAATACAATTACAAAGCCTCTATTTATAGGCTACAAAATGTAAATCAAAAGACATACAAAATAATAAATGGAGAAATGAATTCCAATAGTAGTGGGATATGAATTCCAATAGTAGTGGGGTAGTGGATAATTGAATGAGTATTAATATTGGGAGTTACAAAATGAATGGCATCCACATATTATAATATATTCATAACAAATTGTGAATTTTCTAATTATAACTCTTCTACATCCTTGAAACACAAAAAGTGCTTCCTTGCTCTCACGATGTGGCAAAAAACTCAGTAGAACTAGGTAGCAAAATACTATAGATGCTTTCGAGGAGTTGCACCCAATTTATTTTAATTTTCATCTCAAACACAACAGAAATTGAACTTTGTGTTGTCTACTTAATTAAAACGTTGGGCTGTTTATTTCTGTAAAATTGGAGAAGTCTTACTGTGAATGTCGAAGCTATGCAATGGTAATTTAGTTTTTGCTAACTGCATCACATTTTTAGGCTTTTTTTTTTGCTTAGTATTGTAAATCCGTAACAATGGAATCTCTCCCAAATCCTTAGTCCAAATGCTCTGTTAGGACTAACTACTGAGGTTTCATTTCATTTATTAGAGCATCTTCATTGGTGCAATTGATTTGCATTTGCAAACACCTGTTTACAGCTGTTTTGAAATTATGTTACTTCTAATTTCAAATGTGCTGCATTGCTGAAATTGATTATAATTTTTTTTTGACTGCCATGTCAACGATATTTTCTTCTTTTTATTTTCACTGACCTATTTCTTTCTCCGTTAGAGCGCTTTGCTCTTTTTTTCTTCCTCACAGCGATGGCATCAATTGATGTGATTCTCCTCTTTTTTTTTTTGTTCGTTTTTCTCCTACTACCATTAAATGATCAAGTTTTTTCTTCTATTGAAACATTTCACGGAGAACCAAGACAACCAAAAGTAACTTTTAGGGTCTGTTCGGTGGGCCATTGAGAATGGACATGGGCATGTGAATTGAACTAAAAATTACTGTTCACGTGGAGAAAAAAAGTTCAGTTGAACTGAAATTTTTTTTCCCGCGGAAACAGTGGAGCGGCCGAACATAGCCTTATAGATAAATTGATTGGCCAATTTGGAAAACAAGACAATCAAAAGTAATAATTTTTGTCATGAAAGAATACAAGCTATTCACGGATGAACCAACAGGAAAACATTAAATAATTTTATAAATATTCAAATCAATTTATCTTGGATATTAATGAAGTGTTGTCAGATATTAAGAACTGGATTTTAATTAAGACGGATCCGATTAAACAAGTTGGGTTTGCAAAAGAAATCTTAGATCAAATAGGCAAGAAAATTAAGCTGAAGAACACCATTGATCAACCAAATAAAAGCAAAAAAAATGTTGAATTCAAGAGAAAAAAATTGTTGACCCATAGCATTGTTGATTTCCTGTTTTGATACCAGTGCATTGAGGTGTTAATATATTAGATAAAAAAACAAAATACATCAAGTTCTTCACATCTCATATATCATACCAACTAGGGGTGCACAAAAAATTCGTAGTTAGTAATTTGATTCGAGTTTGATTCGGAAAAGTTCGAAAAAAATTCGATTTGAAATTAAATTCGATTCAAAATTATTCAAACCAGTTCGGTTCGAAATAATTTCGAACCAAATCCGAAGCTGGACAGATTCGGTTCGTAAAGGTTCGCGAACCTGAGAAGTTCGAAAATAATGCGGAGATCCGCGTAATCCAGACTTCAGAATTAATTTTTTATTCTTTTTATCTTTTCGCTCCTCTCTTTCTCTCCTCTCCGTCTCTTCTTTCTCTCCTCTCTCCTTTCTCTCCTCTATCTGTCTCTTCTTTTCTCTTCTTTCTCTCATTTCTCTCCTTTCTCTCTCTTCTTTCTCTTCCTTTCTCTCCTTTCTCTCCTCCCTCCGTCTCTTCTTTTCTCTTCTTTCTCTCCTTTCTCTTCTTTCTCTCCGTCTCTTCAATCTCCTTTTTGTCCTTTTTCTTCAGTTTCCTTCCTCCACTCCGACGATCTATCTCCGGCCACCTCTATCCTCCGCTCCTCCACTCTGTCTCCTCCGTTCTCAGCCGGTTCGACGAACCAAATCGAACTAGTTCGAATTTAAACGAATCAAATTCGAACCTGGGCCTATAGTTCGAAACAAGGTCTTCGAAGCGAACCAGTTCGATTCGAAACTTAACGAACTCGAATTCGAACCTAGCTAAATTCGATTTGGTTTGGTTCGTTTGCAGCCCTAATACCAACTATAGAATTAGTGCTGAGTTGCTATAGAATTAGAAGTTGTGCATCTAAACTCCAGTACCCAAATAAATTACATGAACTCACAAGAACGAACACAAAACAGCTAAAACAAAGAACACACAAGAAATTTAAGTAAAAACTAAAGACATCAAACAAGAACAATAAAAACCTTTGTAGGGAAGATAAATCAATCAGTACCCTTCCTTATGAAATTGTTCCAACTGAAGATTGTCTGGTACCATAAGCTGGATTGATACCAATACTAGCTATGCTTGGTATTGGTAAATACAAAGAGTTGCTAAGACAAAGGTAGTACGTACCTGGGATTTTCTCCATATGTATCGTCTTCACCAAGTACTACGGCTCGAAGCACCGTCTCTAATATACTAGCTATTTGGTACCTGAGAGAGTATGCTTTCTCTTTTGAAAAGAATCCAATCTGTACAATATTAAATAACATAGATCATTAGCACTGAGAAAAAAGAATTGCTATTACTATGGTTAGAATCCATTGGCTATTTGAAGATCATTCTAAAAGAATTCTACATCTGAAATTCAATGCATGTTTCACCATCCATTGAACGACTTTCAATTTTTAATTGTCTAAATTTACGGCCAATGGTTCATTATAAAATAATATTGTTTAACATGGAGATAATCCAATGTTTAGACAAAAGGCACTGCCATTCACTAAACCTGACGAATAATAAGAGCAAGGGTAAGAAAGTCTTACGCTTGAATGAGGCTGATTATACTTGATTTGAAATTGAGCACCAAAAGAAAGTGAGAAGATGTGTTAAATAAGCAAATTGATTGAGTTGATTAAGTCTGTAATTAGTCTACAATCTACATACTTCACAGGAATATTTATTGGCATAGATTTTCAAAATTCTGAAATTCAAATGCAGTAACTTCAACCAAAAAAAGAGAGCTGCAATGGAATACCCTTGAAATGCTGTCTCAGTAGCGAGCAAAGCTGCCGTAAATCTACGGAGGAACGAGAACGACGGTGATTGATGAAATTCAGCGAAGTTTAGTTGGATGGATCATGGAGTGACGAAGGAGCAAAATTCAACAAAACGAGAGGCAAATGAAAGCTTTCAATTTATGAAATTCCTCTTCATCGGTGATTGATGCAATCCAATTGTCACGTCGGAGTCAACGTGGATTTACAATTCTATATGAAAGCCGATGAAGATGCTCTTAATCTTATGTCGGATGCACAAGTTCATTTTTGTTTTGTTTTTAAAAAACGAATCAGAAATTTTGATATACATGTTAAATGTCATTTGTACAACTTTCTGGAAAGATGTGATTTAAAAGGAATGGAGTCTAGATTAATTTTTTGTAACTTTCCTTTTTGTTTTGTTTGTATTCAGGTTTGTGCTAAAAGTGACAAAAAAAAAAATTAATTTAAGGTGCTCTCTGTCTTTTAAATTTACGCATTACATGTGAGCACAACATGGGTTAAGCAAAAATTTTGACTAGCTATTTTCACATAAAGAGAAACCCAAAAAAAATGAGTGGATAGTTTGATCAGATATTTGCAATTAAAATTTATTAAAGTAAAAAAAAAAAAGACATTATCACTTGGAGCATTTAAAATTTATTAAAGCAAACTGCTCTGTTAAAATCTTTACCCAAAAATACTGGAGACTGGTGTAGAAGTAGAACATCGTAAAAAAACCAAAAACAAAATTGGAGATGCGGGGTATCGATCCCCGTACCTCTCGCATGCTAAGCGAGCGCTCTACCATCTGAGCTACATCCCCTTTGTTTTATTTTAGAATATATTAAAACTTTTAATAATATAACCGTGAGGCCATATCAGGATAAGAAATCAAACCAAAGCAAGCGCCGCTCCTTCGCGCGCGCGCAACTCCACCTCTCTACCACTTCCAATGGCGAACCTCCATCTCACAGGCCTCACTCCCTTCCTCCACAAATCCACAGCAACTAGAAGACCCTTTTTCTCCCCTCAATATAAACCCTTCAAATCATTCTCCTCCGCCAGCGCCATTAAAGCGCCTCCTCCAATTGCCCACAACCAGAACCACGAAATTCAGATCCTCTGCAAACAAGGAAACCTCTCACGTGCACTCAAGGTCCTCCCTCTTGAACCTAAGCCGACACAACGCACATTTGAATCGCTGATTCTCGCTTGTTGCCAGTTGAACAATCCCTCTTATGGTTCAGTGATTCATCGGTGTATAATAGATTCGGGTTTTGACACAGACCCATTTTTATCTACCAGGCTGATTGATATGTACAGCCAGTTTGGTTTGCTCTCTGTTGCTTGGCAGGTGTTTGATAATACTCCCACTAAGACTATATTTGTATGGAATGCGATGCTAAAGGCGCTACAAGCAAATGACCAGGCAGAGGAAGCACTGTTACTTTTCAGTGAAATGAATTGGACAGGTGTAGAGCTCGACAGTTTTAGTTACTCTTATGCTCTCAAATCTTGCATTGCGTGTTCAGCTGATTCTTCAAGTGCCCCGAACCGGGTCAAACAGATCCACTGTGATGCGGTTAGGAGACGGTATGATTCTCACATCAATGTGGCAACAACCTTGCTCGATTGCTATGCAAAACTTGGGCTCATATCCTATGCTGAGCAAGTGTTTGATGAAATGCCTGTTAGAAATTTGGTGACATGGAGTGCCATGATTAGCTGCTATGTAAGGAATGAACGACCGTATGATGCATTGAACCTCTTTCGTGAGATGATGATGAGTGGAGACATGAACCTCGCTCCCAATGCGGTTACTATCATCTCCGTTTTACTAGCTTGTGCGGGTCTAGCAGCACTCAGTCAAGGAAAAATATTACATGGTTATATTTTGCGAAGGGGGCTTGAATCAGTTCTCTCTGTTAACAATGCTCTAG
Source organism: Carex arenaria (assembly GCA_964058825.1). Classification (NCBI taxonomy): domain Eukaryota; kingdom Viridiplantae; phylum Streptophyta; class Magnoliopsida; order Poales; family Cyperaceae; genus Carex; species Carex arenaria. The sequence goes on from CAXKVW010000144.1 coordinate 101,650, forward strand.
TATCCATGTATATAAAAGCTGGCAGTACTGTTTTGGGACGTCGTATGTTTGATTACGTAAACTCGTGTAAAAGAGATGTTGTCTCGTGGAACTCATTGATCTCTGGTTATGGAATGTATGGCTTGTATCACGAAGCCATTCAGGTGTTCGATGAAATGCTGCAGTCAGGAGTTGCACCAAGTGTTGTCTCCTTTGTTAGTGTTTTGGGAGCTTGCAGCCATTGTGGGTTAGTAGAGGAAGGAAAGAGGATTTTTCATTTTATGACTGAGAAATATAATGTGGTACCACATGTAGAGCATTACTCATGCATGGTAGACTTGCTTGGCCGTGCTGGCCTGTTGGATGAAGCTGTGAAAATAATAGAAGAGATGCCTGTGGAGCCTAGTCCGCAGGTGTGGGGCTCTCTCTTGGGTGCATGTAGAAAATTTGGCCATGTAGAGTATGCTGAGTTAGCATGCTTTCATCTTTTTGACCTCGAACCTAAGAACTCTGGGAATTATGTGCTTTTAGCAGATGTATACACAAAAGCACAGATGCCAGAAGAAGTTGATCGAGTCAAGAAGCTTCTAGAAGAACAATCATTGCCTAAACTTGCCGGTTGTAGCTGGATTGAGGTTTTCAACAAAGTCCATTTGTTTGTAACCGTAGATGAAATGAATCCACAGAGACAAGAAATCCATGCATTACTTGTAGAGCTTGTGACCGCCATGAAAAGGCATGGTTATGTACCAAATACCAAAGTGGTGCTTTATGATCTTGAGCAGGAGGAGAAGGAGAGGTTGTTGTTAAGGCATAGCGAGAAATCAGCACTTGCATTTGGGTTGGTTAATGGGAAAAAGGGCGAGGTTATTAGGATAACCAAAAATCTAAGGTTATGCGAGGATTGCCACTCTTTTACAAAATTGGTTTCCAAGTTTGCGAAAAGAGAGATACTTGTCAGAGATGTTAATCGGTTTCATCACTTCAGTGATGGTGTCTGCTCATGTATGGATTATTGGTAAACACACAAAAGGAGATATACGTAAAGATCTCTGATTTCATGCATACTTACAGAGACAAATCTAGCTCAAACATTACAATTTCATCAGGATTTTACAATTTAACTGACACAATGCCTCCGGTATCATCCCATTTGTTCATAGATGCTTCCCCAGGGATATACTTGTTATCCTCAGACCTCAGATTTAATTTATTTTTGGTTTTTGCTAAATTTCATCCAAATTACTATGTAGACTAGAGAATAAACAATTAAGAACGGTGGCTGCTGTGTTTTTTTTTTTGGTTTTATTGGTCTGGCATGGTCCTGGCATATACTGTGTTGAATTTAGAGCACCAAAAAACTGAAAAGACCCCGAAACTAATGAAACTAAGATATGGCATGTATCCGACATTACGGGTTCAGTATTGATAGGTACATGCACGTGTGATTTTGGGAATATGTTCATTACCTGATTTTATGGGTTCAGAATATTTAACTCTCTTTTGTTTATACAATGGTAAATTTCGCAGCAACGGAGGTTAAAAGAAATCTTGCCCCTGCTGCTTTTAGATTCAGCTTTTGCTACCTTGCTATAATACACTGTATGCATTTTTCCTTATTAATTTAGATAATAACTGTGCATTTATATGAGAACAGATATTTGAGAGCTTTGCTGAGAGAGTATCTTTCAAACTGCTAATAGAATCTATAGGGAAATGGTTGTATACTTTCTATAAGATCTAAGTGTACTCCTCACAAACTCATAATTTACGGTTATTTTTTTGCTGGTATATATGAATTTTGTTGGAAAATGTTTGGGTTTACAAGGTGTATCTATCTGACTAATGCTGCATCACTGAAAGCATAAAATTCATTATTTGATCTAAATAACCACTCAAAAGGATAAACCAACAAAAATAAATTTAGTCAATTATTAAGGGCATTGCCAAAATTTAGACAACAATTCGCAAAATGAAAACACTGAACTTAATTTAGTGTGAATTGGGCAGATTGGAATACTAAATGTCAGAAATTGGTACAGTGCAGTAGCCGTTGGTTTATATTTATAATTAGTTAAGAGAGGGAATCAAATTGATAATTAATAGGTGACAGTATATACAAACAAGTCCCGATGCCATATTCTAAAGCAAAATTTCAATTTGGGCGTGCGAATTTGCATTCTTGATCTGAATTTGCAACTAAATATGCAAAAGTTTGATCACATTAGGCTTTTCGGGGAAACTTATTAAAATATCGAGTTGTTTCAATTTTCAAATATCGAGGTGCTGGTAAATTAAATTTACACATAAGGCTGTTAAAACTTAAAACCGTTCTGAATTTATAGTTTTGAACCGGACCGATTAAATTTGGATAATTAATTCGGTCTTTTTTTAAATAGGCTTTGTTTGTTGTTGTGATTGAATCTTCTCGTTAGGTTTTCTTTTTCTATTTGGAAGAAAACACATTTATTAGTATGTTAATTTACTTCTCAATTTCGTATTACCTGTGCTTGTGTATGATGCAAATAGACAGGGAAAAAATATATTCGATCAACCATACAGCTTTTGCAATTGTAATGTTTATAATAAATTCAAATAATTTATTGGATTTGAATTTAGATGCTGAGGAATTTTGGTAATTCATGTTATGAGTTTGTATTTATATTATGGTTTCACTATTATTATTTTTCTCCTTAAATTTCTATAAACATCCGACGTGGCTCTATTTCCAATTTATAACTTAATAATATTAAGAATGGGGTTAAAATGCATCATTGGTTTTGTGCCTCAACCATACCCCATGTCTTTATCTTTGTTCTCGAAATTCAAATAGTCGATCCGAACCGCTCAACATGTTCTCCATATTAAAATACGCTTAGAGACCAAATTTCATATTTTTTGGATTTTTTTTACTATTTTTTTAGATAGTTACAAAATCACTGTTTATGGATGGTCCAGATGCAGTGATTTTGTAACTATCTAAATAAATAGTAAAATAATTTCAAAAAATATAAAATTTGGTCTCTAAGCGTATTTTAATATGGAGAACATGTTGAGCGGTTCGGATCGACTATTTAAACTTCGAGAACAAAGATAAAGATATGGAGTATGGTTGGGGCACAAAACCAATGGTGCATTTTAACCCCACTCTAATATTAATTAGCATTCATAAATTTATGGAGCGAGTTATTTACAATTGAAGCTAACCCAATTTAATTGAATAAATTATATCACAAAACTATAAATCTGAAAAATACCACTCTAAACTTAGTTAATTCTTAAATTTACCACAAATACACAATTTTTATATATTTTTTTATTAAAAATTAACTGAAAAATAAAGTTTTGAGATACATATTTATGTATTTCCCTATATGCCCTTCAGATCCCTTATTATATGTATCTCAAAACTGTATTTTTCAGTTAATTTTTAATAAAAAAGTATAAAAATTGTGTATTTGTGACAAATTTAAGAATTAACTAAGTTTAGAGTAGTATTTTTTAGATTATAGTTTCGTGATGATATTTTTCAAATTTGAAAGTTTTGGAGTGGCAAATAACCAATTTTTCCAATATTTTAACCTATGAAGTTATAGGTTGACATGGGAACAAGTGTAGAATTGAGAAAGAAAGAAATCATACAATTAGGTTTCACCCTCATTTTTTACTCAGAAGTTTCTATAGTTTTTTCCCATCACTGTTTTATTCAAGCTAAAATTGTGGGATAAAATTTATCAAGTCTGACTCAATATTTTTTTCCCCAATCATATCGCATGCTCCTGATTAGAGCAAGATTATGAACATTCTTGGATAAACTATGCGCGTTGCTATTATATCTAACATTATATATAATTAACTATAACGTGCAAAATAAGATGTATAAACCTGATCAGTTCTATAACGTCCAATTAGTTACACTTACACACATGTATATAAAAGTAATGTTATGTTATTGTTTATTTTATTTTATTACATTATTCATAATTTTATCAATAAAAATAATTATATAATATCCAATATTTTTGAAAGAAAAATAAAAATTCCCACCACTAATATTACGGTCCAACCGAACACTTATTCAACACATTCCCACAATTATTTTCGTGTGTATACATGAATGTGGGTTCCCATACCTGTAAAATTTCACCCACATAATTCCGTGACAAACGAACACATCTTTAGTGGGGAATTGGGGATCATAGTACAAACTTTTTTTATTGAGACAAATGGAGGACTGTGCGGTTATTCTTGTTTTGTGTAAACCGGATAAAACTGTTCTCGGATTAGATGCGAACTGAACCTAAACGAACCGAAACGTAATAAGCATAACCGCCCACAGGAATAAAAGAATTCGTAAATAATCCTGTATAATCTTTTCTACACAACACAACCCAGTTGGTGCGGTCCCCCCAACACACGCCTTCCTCTCCATTTCCGATCAGCTAAGCGCTCTCTCGCTCTCTCTCTTCTCTTCTCTCAATCGCCGACGACACGACACGACACGACATGGTTGCTCCTTTCTTCTCCGCCTTGCGCTCTTCCTCTCAGGTCAACTATCAATCTCATTTATTTACGCTCCTCTTCCCTTCTCTTTCGCTGTTTCTATTTTGAGCGAGTGTTGATCTGAATTTCTTTTTTTACAAAAGGTAGAGAGGCCTCTTCCCAATTTCCCACGCCGCAATTACCATGTTGAACTTGGAGCTCGTGAGAAGGCGGTTCGTCCCTTACTTACCCTTCCTCTTTCCTTTTCTTCACTAGTTTACAATTTCTCTTTTCTAAACTCGCTGTTTTTGACAATTGGTGTTCTAACGAATAGGTTCTGATGATCTGAGTAATAGATATTTGTATTGATCCCCATTTATGTGATCCCCTTTTTGGACGAATTCACATCCCCTGAGTATCTCAAATTTTGGAGTTGATCTGTGGAAATCCTGGACCGTTCAAATCCTTTATGCACGAATCTCAAAGCACAATAATACTTGCCTCCTTGCATTCGAATAGAAGAATAGGTACCGAAAAAAATTTGGCCCGGCATTGGATAAACTGAAAATTTGAGATATCTCAGAGGATACACTCTTTTAGGACATTATAGATGCTATGATTTACCCGTTTACTCTTAAACTGTGTCATATGACTCATATACTATGCTAATTTTATCATTTATCTGAAAATTTTGGTTGTATTTAGGTGATTAATTAACTTACTATACAGGCCTTATTCTTTCTTTCTCTATTTTTTGCTTATATTTTGTTTATTACTTAGTCAATCTCATATGAGATATTCTGATGTGCCCCAGATTTTAACATTAAGTCTACAAAAGTTAAAAAAAGCAATCCAGGAAATTTTGCATTACCAAGATTAAATTGAATATTTACCGTATGCTCGAGTGGTAGAAATGTAGATTTCCGAAATATTAAAATGCACATTTATTGTATGTTGGTGTGTAAAACTTCTAACTTGTCCTTTATCAACCTACATGTTATACAAAACTCGCATGATTTCTTCAGGTTGCCTATCAATAAGAGAAATTTCTCACATGATTTCTTTCCTTTGCATATAAATATTAGGTACTTTTTATTCTTTGTAGTGACAGAAATCTGATTAATTGGTGCGTTTTTGACAGCTCTTGGAAGTGGATCCAGCTCTGAATAAATTCAAATCATACAAAAACAGTATCAAGGTAGCATCGAAAATAGGGAATGTACTGACAGTTGTCGCTGTTACAGGTATTTTGTCTTCTTCCTGCTTTGTCTTTGTTTTTTTTTAATAACTAATTGCATATGACTCAGAACTGGAACCAATAGGAATGATCTTCTGTATTATATAGCACATTTTTAGGAGTGATTTAACTAAGCTTACCTGTCCAGATATAATATGAAGCTGATCTCAAAAGTATCTAAGTCCAATGTTGCTGTTCATACTATCCGCACGAGTAGCGGTGGAACTAGAAAATTTAGATGGGGAGGAACTGAAACGTAGAATGCAAAAAAAATATTGTGTGGTAGGTGGGATTTGAACCCAAGTCTCCACAACTAAAATGAGGAACTCTAGCCACTAGACTACAAGCATGCATTTGAAATTTCATGAGGGGGCTGAACTATATAAAAACCTGTGAAAAAAAAAATATATAATTCAATTTCAATATATATTATTAAAAAATTTAAAACCATAGGGGGTCGCTAAGCACCTTTGGGTTGCATTAAGATCCGCCCCTGTGCATGAGAGATAGCTTTTTACATGTTTCAAATTGTTAGCTAAATGAAATATATCAATGTACCTCCTTTTTTCTGATACTCAAAACCAAACTACAATTTTATCTCCAGTTTTTGTTATTATTTGGTAGTTTTATGAGCTCTATTATTATAGCCTTGATAAAGGATATGCTTTCGAAGATGTTATGCTTTGTTGCATCTCAATCGAGCATTTGATACAACAATTTTGGCTAAAAGAATTAAAAAGAAATAAGATTTAAAGGTGTTGCCCATTACATATTTTAATTTTTTTAACCTGTAGTGCAAAGTTTCTCCATTTTTCTAATTCCTTTAGTTACTTCTCTTTCAGCTTGCAGCTACCAGTTAGTTGTCAGAGCAATGACCAAAAATTGATAAAGAAGACGTATGAATCTGATATGCTGTGGCTGGATAAAAAAAAAATTGGCAAATTCAGTCAAATTTGTTTCATTTCTCCGAATATGTTTGAAAAGCTTTGTTGTTACCCTTTGTAAATGGGGCAAACCTTTAGTTGTCTGGTTATGCAGAAAATCTGCTAGTTTTGAACTTGATAATAAAAATTATCTCATTTGCTTTTTTGTTTGATCATATACAGTTATATCATTGATATATGAGGCTGCTCTGGTTATTTAACCTGTATTATTTCCCTGTCTACTCATATTATCATTTTGGGTCTGTGCTTAACAAATTCCATTGTTCTATCATCGGGCCTATAAAGACCATTGGTGCGAGCTGTGATATGAATTCATATCCTCTGCATTAACACATCCCTTGAGTTTAGATCCGATCCATTCGTTACATGTTAGCACGAATCTTAAAGGTCACACCGAGCATTACATGCATGGGCTGGATTAGTTCGAATTCTGATCTGATGGTCCGGAGCTAAACTCAAACAGTCCATTAATGTAGAGGATGCGGACTCATAGTGTCAAACTTTTAGTTCTATCCTTTATTCCCAAAATTGTTAATTCTTTTGTTCTGCGACATTCATCTCTCTGTTGTACAGTTATTAAGTTTTTTTTTTTTTTGTTTTTAAATACCAGCATAGGCTGCCGGGTCCAGTACCGAAAGAAAATTACATCAAAAGCACATCAAAAAACAAAAAGTTAGAAAAAGAAAATTGATATGCAGCATTGCTTAGCAAAATTGCATCCACAACTTGGCATCCTGCCACGTTATTTCTTCCAAAACTTTGAGTGGCAGCTCTTTTCCATCAAAAATCCTCATGTTTCTCTGCTTCCAAATGTTCCAGCAAGTTGATGCAAAAAATACACTCCCCTCTCTTTCTCAAACCCCCTCTATTAGCATTGTTTAGTGAAACTATACCGCACCAGCATCTCTCATTAGCTGCACACCCATAACCTCAGCCATCCTATTTCATAGCAATAGTGCCTTGAAGCATGTAAAGAATATATGAAAAGCTGACTCGACCTTCACTCCACCACATACCTGACAATTAAGCTGGCAATTGAAACCCCTTCTCGACATCAATTCTTGTGTGAGCACTGAGCAACCTGTTTTTGAGTAACAGGTACAGAAAAATTCGTACCATTTGTGGAATTTTGAACCTCAATGCATCATTAAAAGGTCATGCTACCCTTTCCCCACTTGTCAGAATTTCATATACCGACTTGGCCGAATAATTGCCATTTCCTTCCCAGCACCAAATTATTTGATCTTCTTCGTCGTTATTGTACTGAACTGATTGCAATTCTATTGAACTCAGGTTTAGCACCCGAGCTTCAGCCAGTGACACATATCTGGTCTCATTTCCCAGCAAACCCGGCTGTCTTGCTAGAGGTGTATCATTCCAAGCATCAAACCAATAAAAAATTAGTTTACGATTGCCAATTATCCACCTGTGTTGACAACACGAAAAGCGGGTTAATAGCTAACAGGTTACTCCAGAAAAAAGATCCCTCTTGCTGCCAAATTTTCGGACCTAGTGATCTTCTTTGAGTTCTCTTCAAAAGTGTCACTGTTTCAGTTCATAAGCTAATCTGTTACTGTGTACAATCGCCACCACCATCGAAGTAACAGGGATATACTGCGCACTTGTAAATTGGAGACTCCCCCCCCCCCCCCCCCCATTTCTTCGGTAAGCAAACCGTATTCCAATTAATCAAAAAGACACCTTTCTTGTTATCCTCATTCTTATCCCACAAAAAGGACTGTCTAATTTGGTCCAGCCAATTTGTTAACCACTTTGGTAATTGGAAGCAAGCCATGAAATAAATCAGTATAGATGATATAATCGAGTTGACAAGTTGCAATCTACACCCTCGAGAAATCAATTTCTCTTTCCACCCTTCCAACGTCTTTTCAAATTTCTGTACCAGAGGAATACAGAGGTCTTTTGTTGGCTTCTTTTAAGGTGAGAGGCAAATCTAAATAAGAATAATTATATAGAACCCTTCCATTCCCATCTCCCTTCATCTCCGCAGTCTCAAAAAAAAGAAAGTCGCTAACTAATCTATTTTTTTTTTGTCTTTTAGTGGGGGTATATGGGGGGACAACATTTTTCGCTGTTGGACGCCAATGGTTAATACTATAATGAACAAAATTAAATACTAGATCGATGAACGGTAAATACACTAAAGACTGAAGTTAAATACTGCAGAAAATTTAAACCATCAAATTGTCGGTAACTATTTTTTTTTGCCTTTTAGTAGGGGATATGGGGGGTGGTGGTGCGGGGACAATATTTACAGATTGATACTAATATATGTTAAACATTATTACCACTATCTCTAATTGTTAAGAATAATTATATAGAACCCCCATTCTCATCCTCCTTAAATAATAACTCTCCTAAAGTTAAATACTAAGATATAGGATGCTAAATAGAATCCATGCAACTTATTTATAATTTTAGAGATTAATACTTTTGACTTTAAAGTAAATGCTAACATTCATAAAGTTAAATACTAACATTCCTAAAGTTAAATACTGATGTGCGGGATGCGGAGACGATACCAATTAGTTTGTTATTTTTGCGGGGACAGATTGTGTCGCTGTTGGACGCGGACGGTTAATACTCTAATGAATAGAGTTAAATACTTCTTCGATGCACTATTAATACACTAAAGATTGAAGTTAAATACTGCAGAAAATTTAAACCATCAAATGTCGGAACCTAATTTTTTTTGTCTTTTAGTGCGGGGACGCGGGAGCAGAGATTGCTTCGCTGTTGGACAGACGGTTAATACTCCAATGAATAGAGTTAAATACTTGTTCAATGCACTGTACCATTACATATAGATGCTAAATATTTGTGGAAATTTAAATACCCAAATTGTTGGAACCATATTTTTTTGTCTTTTAGTGTGGAGATATGGGAGGGATGGGAGTGTGGGACAATTATCTGGGTCCTCTAAATAAACCGTAGGGAATTGTGATTGTTGACAGCCGAGTATGGTATTTACATGGCTAAATTCTTCTTCAGCAACATTAATTGGAATCCACAAAGTTTTCTTGTAGTTGATGTGCAAACCTAAAATGGCCGTGAACATTCTCAGAATGAGCTGAAGCGAAATTAAGGTCTCCTCATCTGACCTAGACCTAGACTAGTTAACAACCAAACCTACCTAGACTAGTAAAAACTGTTATAACTTAATACACTATTTCTGTGGATTGATACCCTGATTATACTATGCGATAGGATTGTATACTTACAATCTGAGTCGAAAGTGAAATTAAGGTAAAAATGTATAGTCTACTATACTTAAACTTTGTGTAGTCCATTTGGACGTCATCATTAGCACACCAACTAATTTGAAATTTGGTCGAATGATGGATATGCTAGAGAGAAGAAGGGTAATTTGGTAACACAAACTAAAGTCCGTTTTTCAAGAATGAACTCTCGTCAAATCCCATTGTTTTGTGCAAGAATTCGCTGGTGCAAAATTTATCTCCAAATTGCGCCAAACGAAATCAACTCTCGTTGGTTGTGTGTTCTGATTAGAGGATTTGGAAGTTCGTCAATTCCATTTCACGTTTTTAGGAGTATCCTTTGATTCCATCGAATCGTGTTTGGTTGATAAAATTATGTTAGAGATGAATGGTACACGAGGTGAAATATTTAATCTTGTATTATTGTAATTAATAGAATCGGTTTTCCTCTCAATTTGAAGTGCAATGGATAGAAATAAATTTTGTTGCAAATATTTTTTGAAAAAATAACTCAAATGCCCATCCCTACATCTTACATATATAATTCTCATACAATTTTTTTGTTACAAACCTACAACAACCACTGAATTTCTCATTAATTTTCTAAAGTTTAATCAACCAAATAAGAAATAAAAAGAAAATGATAGTTAAATTTATTTTTCCTTATTAATCATTCAAACACAAAAAATTAATTATGTTAATCTTCCTTTCTATTCCATTCAATTCCCTTCTATTCTTCACCTCTCCTTTCTTGGATCCATATCCTCTCCATTACTAGGGGATGGACCTCACTTTACGGGTTGAGATTAAATCTCAGCCAATTTTAAATTTGAGGGACATAGAGGACCGTATTATTGGACTTTGAGATTCGTGCCAAGTTAAAATGAATAGTCCGGATTCACTAATTGTAAAATATTCCTAGTGTTGTAATGGAGAGGATGTGAATTCCCCTTTCTTGCTCTTAGAGTGGACAAAACGTGCTGTGACTAACACGCCGTAACTTTGGTCTCGTGCCGTGCCGTGACCAAGTGAACAGTCACACGTGCCGTGCTATGACTAAAATATGGAGGGGTGGTCACAGCCCGCGAGTCACGCCGTGACTCCCGTGCCGTGACTATTCGCGTGCCGTGTCCAAACGTAACTGGTCACGTTTAAGGCTGCTAACGAGCCGAGTTAGCTCAAGTTATGAACAACTCGAACTCAACTCGAAAGAAAGTGAGTTGAGTTGAGTTGACTCAAGTTGAGAATAGTGAGCCGAGATGGCTCGCTAACTCGAACTCAACTCGCGAGTAACTCGAGTTGGCTCGTGACTCGTGAGTCAACTCGTTTAAAGTGTTGAAGTGTTGAACACTTGAACTGATAATTGTTGTTATGTAATAATATGAGAAGTAAATATTGAATTAACAAACAATCCACAACGATTTAACAAACTAACAAATTTAACAAAAATTCTACAATAATTTAACAAAATAATTAAACGAAATGAGTCCACGAAATTATAATTAATCAAAGGAAACGAGTCCACGAGTTGAGCACAACTTGAACTCAACTCACTAGTTAAACGAGTTACTCAACTCGAGTCAGACTAACTCGAGTTTTAAATGAACGAGTTATTAGTGAGTTTGTTACCGAGTTGAGTTCGAGTGGCTCACGAGTCGCGAGCTTTTTGTACAGCCCTAGTCACGTTTCTCATATTTAACTATTTTTTCATAATTTAAGTTAGTCTATTCAAGATTCATCATTTGATCAAGACTTAACGGTCCTAATTACACGTGACTCGCGTGACCACGTGCCGTGCTGTGACCAGATCTTTCGTGTGATGTGCCGTGTCAAATTTTCAAAAGATGGTTACAACACGCGAACAGTCACACGTGCGGTGCCGTTCCGTTCCGTGACGGAACCTGCTCTGCCGTGCCATTTTTTCCACTCTACTTGCTCTACTCTCAATCCAAACGGGCTTGTTCGGTAAGCGTGGATTCGTTTAGCTTCCTTAGTCGCTTAATCCCGTCGAACACCAATTCCTTAGCGCGGACTAAGAACACCTCCTTTAGCTTTCTTTTGCCCGGATTTTAATCCCGTGTCCGAACTTTAAGACACCTATACCCTCTCCTTAAGCACTTAATCATTCACCCGCGGATTAAGACAACCGAACATCGGTTCCTTAGCACTTCTTAAGCTCTTAATCCTTCACTTTTAATCTTTTGTTGCCGAACGGCCCCAACAAGGTGTTAATTTTTCTGCCCATTTCCCTGCCCTTGCTGCCCTTTTCTTTTCCTTCCTCGCTGAACCAGTCCGAACCCTCAAAATTCATTTTTTTGTGTGCCTAATTCAATCTGTGTGCTACGACAGAAATCAATCCTCGATGGCCGCGATCGCCGCTTCCTCCACCACTCCACGCCCTCCCTCCGATCTCATCTCCTCTTCCTACTCTGACGACGACGACAATAATTCCACCACCACCAGTGACAGCGACACCTCCGTCGCTCTCTCCCAGCCCCGCGGCCGCTCCTCCGCCGTCGAGTTCTCCATTCTCTCCGCCTACCTCAACGCCTCTGGCGAAGCCCTCTCCTCCGCCTCCCTCTCCAATCTCATCCCCTTCCTCTCCTCCGCCTCCGGCCTGGGCGGGACCCACTCTTCCTGTCTTATCTGCCTCTCCCGCATCCGCCTTTCTGATCCCGTCTGGTCCTGCACCTCCTCGTGTTTCTCTCTCTTCCACCTCCCCTGCATCCAGTCCTGGTCGCTCCAACCCCTCCATTCCTCCAATTCCTCTATCCCCTCCGGTTCCACCTGGTCCTGCCCCAAATGCCGCTTTGCCTACCCCAGATCACTCGTCCCCAGATCCTACCGCTGCTTTTGCGGTAAGCTTGAAGATCCACCGTTAGATCCATGGCTCCTCCCACATTCCTGTGGAGAAATTTGCAACCGACCACTGGGTGTGCCCCACCCGGACAGCACATGCGGTCACAACTGCCTCCTGCTTTGCCACCCGGGTCCTTGCCCTCCCTGTCCCCAGCTGGTCCTGGGTGCTCGATGCTTCTGTGGATCCCACAAGGAGGCCAGGCGCTGTGCTCACAAGCACTTCTCATGTGGAAGGAGTTGCAACAAGCCACTGACATGTGGGATGCACCGGTGCCAGGAAACATGCCATCAAGGAGTGTGTCCCCCATGTAAGGTGAAGGGAAATTACACGTGTGAGTGCGGCAAGGTTCGGGAGGAGCGGGTGTGCTCGGAGCGCAAATTTCGATGTGAGAACCCATGCAATGGGGTTCACGCATGCTCCAAGCACAAGTGTGAAAGGGGCTGTCATGTGGACCCATGTGGAGACTGCCCCCGGCAGGGAAAGAGAACTTGTCCCTGTGGGAAGCAGGAGCATGAGGCATTGGGATGTGATGTGGAATCACCAACATGTGGGGCTACATGTGGGAAGTTGCTCAGGTGTGGCCGACACAAATGCCCGGAAAGGTGCCACCGGGGACCATGTGCGGAGACCTGTAGGATTATGGTGGTCAAGTTCTGCAGATGTGGAGGGTCAAAGAAAGAGGTCAGGCTTTTAAATTTTGTTTTTCAAATTCATTTGGCACCACATGTGACACAATCAGTTGATTAATTTGTAAAAGAAACTAATTTTCATCCCTTGTTCAGTTTTGTTATTGTTCAAGAAAACAATTAAGTTGGCTGTACATAAGAGTGTTTGTTCCATTGCTAGGATGGCTTGAAATTGAGCATAATTAGTATGATTTTGGTTCCTGGCAAATATGAAGATGCGAGTTTGTGACTTTATATGCATTGAGGTTAGCATATTATTGTTGGTTAAAATAGCATGTCTAGAGGTGCTACTGTTACCTTTTCGCCTGAACCCAATAAAAAGTAGATTGGGCATGGTTCCAAATATATGCTCGTTTAAATTATGGGCATGGCTTTATGTTTAATATTTCCAAGCCCTAACCATATCAGGTCCCACCTGTTACTAACTGCAATCAATTAAGTTCTAGTAGATAAGAGTATAGAAAACATATGATCACTATCTGCAATTAGGGAAATTAGAAGTTATTATAGCTATCCCTTATTGTTTTGAAATGCATTATGACTTCTATGTTAATTCTAATTTTATGAATTAATGTAACTACTGTTAGTATATGGATATTGAAGTTTCCTAGTTCGTTGGCATATGTTTCTATATTTTATCAAATTTTAGTTGCCTGTGGTATGCAATTATAAAATATTAACTTGCAAATTTAATTACGAAGTAATGCCCAATTTAAGCCCTGGATCCGTCCCAGACCCACACTGTAGTTAAGCCATTTATACATAGCAGATCAGTATCCTCAGTATCCTGCATTATGGACTCGGAACTATTGAACCTGGATTATCTGTTATGTATTATTTGCAGTACCCGGATTTGGACCTGACCCGGTGTGACAATGAATGTATGTGGGTCATAATACAAATAGAAACACATTTATGGCATAAGTTTAGGTTCTAGATATGGTGGAGCACTTGTGAGCAGACCCTATTTTGCATGGTACCACCTCTAGCAACATCATCTGATGGGTGGAAATTCGATTTTTAACTCAACATGCAGGTTCCATGCTATCAAGATTTGACTTGTGAAAGAAAATGCCAGCGGTTACGCGATTGTGGCCGTCATGCTTGTAGGCGTCGGTGTTGTGATGGCAGCTGTCCATCTTGTCCAGAGGCATATCATCCAACTTTTCTATATATATATATATTTTTCTTTTTAGTGTGTTACTAAAGTACTTGAAATACTCAGATCTGTGATAGGCGGCTAAAATGCAACAACCACAAATGCCCTTCTCCATGTCATCGGTACTCAACACTCTTAACTTAAATACTTTCTCTCTCCTTGTTCATGGTCTGTGATTTTTATGGGCAGTGTTGACATTAACATTTCAAAAAAATGCCAACTAAAATCGCATTCACCAAATAAGTGCTCCCCAGTTAACCCTTATTAGTTTCCACTGATAGTGACAGTGGTGTTAATCACAAATTGTTATTGTTATATGGAAGTATGCTTGCTACTTTTCTGAATTCTCGGACCTTGTTTCTCATGAGTTTCTTGGAGTGCCTTATATATTGGCCGTCACAAGTGCCTCATATATTAGTCGTCACACGTGTATATTTTCAAGTTCATTCACACTGCCTTTCCTCAATAATGCTACTCCATAAGCAATGTTTTTATTCTTCAATGTCATCACTTAATACTAAACTACAATTTGTCTTTGTTTGCTTTGCAGAGGTGCTTGCTCTCCGTGTCCTTTGACGGTGTCAATTTCATGCCTTTGTGGGGAGACACATTTTGAGGTGGAATTCGGTACTCTCTCATCCGTTAAATGTGGCAGTGCTTTCTTTTACCATTACCATAATTTCTGCAACTTTATTTTTTCTTGTTATATGGAGGGACCACTACTGGTCATTGTTCGTCTTGTTTTCCTCCGATTACACTCCAATTCAAAGAGTAACAAAATATATAAAAAAAATAACCTCCATTAACTTTACCCTCCTATTAAATATTTGACCAAACAAGAAATAATTATAAACAAATTTTGCTCCCCTTCTCTCCCTTCCTCTGCTCCACATCCAAACAAGGTGTTATTCCAAAGAAGCTGAAATAGTTCTTTCGAGTGTTGTTATTTTGCATAAATCTTCTTAGTACTTGGTAGCTTGACAATTTACTGAGTAGTACTTGTTTGGTTGGTGGTAGGATTGATCATTATCTATAATCCTGTAAACAGTTCTTTATTTCCCAGATTTACCTTGCAAATTTCTTTATTATGTGTATGCTTTATTCGACTAGGCAAATAACTGTTCGGGACAAGGAGAGTGGTAGGCCTGGTGGCCAATAATTTTATAATGGTTATAACCCGGGTTGGGTTTCATTTCTAGCCTCCCCAACTTGTTTGGGACTAAAGGCTTGGTTGTTGTTGTTGTTGTTATATCCGGGTGATAAGCAGCTAAAATCTCACAATAATTAACTATGTTTTCCATAAGCTTAAAAATAAATTGGTTTCTATTAACTAGGTTCCTTGCGGGACTGAGAAGAATCAAAAGCCACCAAAATGCTCCAAAAAGTGCCCCATATCTCGCCTCTGCAGGCACAAACTTCAATCTCGGGTGGATTTTTAGTATTCCTCATAATCTGCTAAAACATTACATAGTAATTTGTTTCTAACAATGACCATGATCCACATTTATTTATTCATTTATTTATTTATATAATTCATTTTATAACCAGCCTCACAAATGCCACTATGGAGCTTGTCCACCTTGCAGACTTGTTTGTGGAGAGGAGTTCTCTTGTGGCCATAATTGCAAAGAAAGGTCAGGATAAAACAAGTCAACCTCAAAGTTGTTTTTCTTTGTTATTTGTAATTATTTATTCTATTTCATGTATTTTTTTCTCTATTTAAATTGGAATGTAATTATGATGTGCAGATGTCACGGCCCCATTCCTCCTCCTAATTTGGAGTTCACTCTAAAACCAAAGAAGAAGAAAATGGGAAGAGTCATTGAGGCTACTCCTGGATCAACATGTCCCCCTTGCAAAGAGATTGTTTTAGTCTCGTGCTTTGGCCAACACCTTGTCCAAGAAAGACCAGTATGGCCATTAAAACATGTTTCAGTACTTATTTTATAAGTAGCATTAGGTGTCGTTGAACTTATTACATGTTTGATCATAAGCTTCAAGGTGCTAACATTATAATTTATCTTTCGTCGGTCGATTTTTAGATGGTCTGTATTAGCAAGCGACAATTTTCTTGTGAAAATCTCTGTGGAAATCCTCTTCCTTGTGGAAACCATTACTGTACAAAATCATGCCATGTATTGGAGACTCAGATGGGATCCACATATGCCGAGCCCTGTGAGGAATGTACCCTTCGTTGCCAGAAGGTTAAGCTTTCTTATTTTATCAATTTACCTATCTTATCCTATTTTCTAAGTATTGCACAATTAATGGGAAATTACTTGTTTTGGAATATCAGGATAGGCCGACTTGGTGTTCACATTCTTGCCCGTTACCATGTCATGTTGGCAATTGCCCTCCCTGCAAGGCCCTTGTAAAAAGATCTTGTCACTGTGGATCCATGAAACATGTATTTGAATGTCTGTATTATAACACATTAACTGCTGAGGAACAACTAAGGGTGCGAACCTGCAGTGGTCCATGCCATCGGTAATTCTTCACAATTTTTAAAGCTTCTTCCTCATCATCTGAAAAGCATACTATTACATGACTCGATAAGTACCTCATGATTTTGAAACTTCAGAATCATAGCCACACTCTTTTATATTTTAAAAAAGACTGTTGGTTAGGATTAGCAAATATTAAACATTCATATAAGAAACATAACTGTGATGATCTGACAGTACAAATTTTGTGAGAATCCTTTTGTGTGCATTGTTAGCATTATCTAAAAGGTCCATTGCTTGCCTTCTTTCATCAATGTATTCAGAAATGATGCATGCTTTGCATTTTTTGGCCCACTATGGTATATGGCAGTTCCGTTGACAAGTAAATGCATTGAACCTAAATTTTTGTGTTCAGGAAATTACCAAATTGCCCACATCTGTGCTCGGAGATCTGTCATCCTGGTCAATGCCCAACAATAGATCTGTGTATAAAAAAGGTTGGTTTGGTTGCTTTACTATTTTTATTTTACTCTTGTTTACTAGCTTTACCCATTGACTCAACCTGAAATACAACAGTTCTGTTGGTAAAGAACCTGTATATCTGCCAGCTGCAAATTGTTACTGCATATACAAGGTTTAAGTTTTTTTTAGTACCAAACCAATATTTTAAATTTTAATTGTTTTGTAAGGTTACTATCCGGTGCTCCTGCAACACCCTAAAAAAGGAGTTGATATGCCAAGATGTCCTGAAAGCATACAAAAATTTGGGCCGAGATCCAAAAGATGTATCTAAGAGCCATTTCGGAGTTGGTCTACTTCCTTGTGGCGCAAATTGCAAAAAGGAGGTCCAGAAGGATGAATCGGAGTTGCATCTCCGCAAGACTCATGAGAGCAAAGTATGTGATATGTTTTATCCCTTTTCTTTTTTATTGCCAATAAGTTGTCCGTTTCATTCTTCTTTTTCTTTCTGTTTTGGTGATTTTGGGTAATTGGTTGGATTTGGATTGATCCCTTTATAAAAACTTGATTGAATAGGAACCTGGTGTTGAACCTGTGAATGCGCCAAAGCGCAGGAGGAGACGTGAACGTGGGAAAGAGACAAGACAAACTTCAAAATTTGAGGTAAGAAAGGATATCTAGTTATGAATTGCTAGGCTCAAGTCAAGAGGGGCTGATATTTGAGCTTTTTACTTATACGCTTCATCTGACTTTCACAGGCAATTAAGACCATTTCCATGAGGTGCTTGTGGGTAATGCTTATGATTTTAATATTCATTACTTGTGCTTATTGGTGTTACAAAGGCATTTTTTGGCTCTCTGATTGGATGAATGAAGTCGACGAGCAAAGACTGAGGAAAATGTCTCCTAGACTAAACCAATAAATTAGTTCCATTCTAAATGCAAGAAAAATATGGTCCTAAGACAAAAATTTGGCCCCTTGGGGTTTAAGAAAGTTCTAAAAAAAAATTATCACTTACCAATTGATAGTTTTGAATGAACATGTAGCAGCAATTTCTGTCGTGAATTATGTTTAATAACTATGCTTTTATCAAGCAATTACAAAAAAATGAAATCCATTCCCCAATTGTGGGTTTATTATTAGTGCAAACCTCGTGAACCATTCTTTCGCAGACAAGAAAGCCCTGCTGCTGTATGTCTATAGGGGCATAGGGCACACAATAAGTAAATTTTGGGTTATAATAGACCGTCAAATGGGCTTAAGGCTATCGTTGACAAACGGCTAGATATGGGCCTAATTGCAGATAGCTAGCCACAAAACCTACATCATGATATGTTTTACCAAAAAATGACTCGGATATCGTACATAACCTTTTGCCTCATCCAATTACACTACTGACCCAAACAACAAGAAATACCTTATCGTAACTGCAAAATCTCCAATAACCAGAACCAGAAAAATACATAGCAACGTGAAAAGCCGCATCAACCAAAAAGATATGTTTTTGAAAAAATATATATATAGACAATTAAAACATGTTTTGCAAACACCAGACATCGCCAGATTGATCCGACGGTAAATTGCAACATTATTTACAAAAACAGAAGATGCATCTAATATTATATGGTACCATACATATCACATGTTGATCCATAATACGAGCTAATATTTTTGTTTTCAAAATTTTAATAATTGATCCAAACCGTTCAATATAATCTCCATATGAATATTTACTTGCATACTGAATTTTATATTTTTTTAGAAATTTTTTAAGATAAGAATTTTTTTACTATTTTTTAAGATAGGTAGAAAATTTTATTAATCAAAATTAAATAAAAAAAATATAGTAAAAGAATGAGAGATTCTAGAAAATTTTGAAATATAAGTAGAATGTGTTAAATTATCCTGTCCCACTTAATGAAAATTCAATCCGCAAACTCATTTAACTAAACAAACTAAGCATTAAATAAAAATTAGATGGGGGATGGTACAATCCATCCCGTCCGACCCCAGAAAAAAAAAAAAAAGACCAGGGACGGTATAATACTCACCCCCCCCCCCCCCCCCCCCCCCCCCCCCCCCCCCCCCCCCCCCCCCCCCCCCCCCCCCCCCCCCCCCCCCCGCCCCCCCCCCAAAAAAAAGAAACTGGAACTGTATATTTTGTTCCGTCCCAAAGGCTATATATTCCCAGCGTTTTCCTATCTATCTCTCAACTCTCTTTCACTCTCTCTACTCTCTGCCAACTCCCTTCTTTCTCCCAAATAAAAAAAAATTTCATTCAAATTCTTATAAACTACAAATCCTATTAGTAAATTCTTATATACATATCATTATAATTATTCGGTGTGTTCTCTCTGCAAGTTGATTTTTCGTTCCAAAGTTTTTTGCTTCTCAGTCCTTCTACAGTTCGAAAATCTCAAACAAGTAAATTTTTGTATATAGTAATTAATCAATATTTATTGTAACAATAAATTATATGTAATTTATTCATTATTTTGTAGGCTAGTTGATTAAAAAAATCAATGTTGTAAAATGCGGTTTTGTTCATGCATGCGGAAGGCCACTGCATACCGCATATGCGGTATGCGGCCGCATATGCGGAATTTCATGCGGACTTATATATGCGGATTTTAAACTATACATTAATTTATTTCCACTCAAAACATGCAATATATTCCCATTAAAATCATTCAAATAATAAATTTGCACATATGCGGACATATGCGGCCCAATATGCGGCCGCATAGGCGAAACTGTATATTTGAGACTGCATGAAAATTTTTATGCAGAATCGGACTGCATACGCATATGCGGCCGTATGAACCGCATTTTACAACACTGAAAAAAATTAATCATGCTAATATTGATGATTTATTTTGGTGGTGAAATATAACATGGTAAAAAAGGAGTACAATATAGTATTAGCTCTCAATTCGTATTGAGCGTAACTGGTGAACAATCTTGGTATGATGTGAAAGGTAAAATTTATCAGCAAATTGGATATTCCGAGAGTGAATACAACCTCAAAGCACATGCACGGGTTAATGTTGGTACAACAACCCGACGTTATTATGAGAGCATAGAAATCTTGTGCGATCAGAGTTGAAGAGGTATTTATAACCAAAGTATGCTTGCCCACACCAAGTATTGTTATGTCCATTTATACATTGAATTGGTTCCAATCATCTGTGAAATGCAACCATAGTTATTCACTGATAGTATAGTACGGGAGACACAACCAGAACCTCGACAAACCTAATATAGTGCTAACTATGCGGGTCTCAGTCACTTCCAACTCCATTAGACACAACAAACACCGATGCAAGACCTTAATCTGCATCCTTATCCCGATGTGAATGAGTTGTCACTGCAACTTTGGTTAAAAATAATAATAAAAAATAATTGACACAAATATATCGAAACTAACACCACAATCTTACAAATTACATCACCATAATACAAGTTAATTCAAAATAGGAAAGGAAGAGCGCAAATAGACTAAACTTGCACTTTATTTCTCCAGTGGAATCCACTCGACCTCGAGGTCAAAGTCACCTCCTGCTTGGAAAAATAAAAAGGACGATAAAATTCTGAGCCAAGCGTATCTTTAATTTTTTATATTAAAATCAGGAATAAGCAAGAAAAAATATCTAATCAAAAGTGAACTTGTCCGGCTGCCGACGCACTCGTTCTGAGTATCTGCGCTCTCTTTCTTGTTATTTGTCTGCTCTCTTACGCCTGATGTAACATTATTGTAGGACGGGCCAAAAAAGTTCTCCACTGCTTGTATACGTGGCACAATGACCTAGCTAGGTCCTACGTTGTCTTGTGTACTAGTAACTGCTGGCGAGGGCAACCTGATATGATCATCCGAACCCTACAACAATCATTGTAATATTTAATAAGCATAATCGACGATTATTTATTTAAAAATTATAATTTTTAAATTATTACCTGATAGACCTGACTAGGTTCTGTGTGAATCATGTAATCTTCGAGCTTCTGCAATTTGTTGCGGAAATAACTAACTCCACTTCGATGGTGACCTACACGATAATCATGGAGACAACACCACTTTTCTCCGAATGCATGACACTTATGTGCATCTGGGACGCCCCACTCTGGAATCCAATTGTGCAAGGGACGAGGACGGCCGGTTGGTAAACAAGACCAACACTAATGTTGTAGAAGCACAGTCGGTCCCGACAAAAGCTTTGTTTTACGCTAAATCGCAGTACAAAGGCTCCTATAGAGATATGCCAGAACATCCCCACCCCAGTTGTATTAATCCGGTGAATCAAAATTTTGTAGAAATTGTAAATACATTGCCGAAACCGAATCTCCTAACGAATCAGCAAAAAACATAGACCCAAACAAGTCAAGTACATATGCCCTTGTGTACTGGCGTATCTGCTCCTGTGTAGGCTCACCCAGCTATGTGTTTGGCATTGCAGCAAATCGATTACGCAATAACTCCAAATTTATAGCATACCCTCTTCAAGGTCGTTCAGCCCAGATCTCTTCTTCCTTTTAAGCACCGCACTTGCGGTCCCAGTTCCAAGAAGTTGATCTGCTAAGATACCCCAAGTACTGTCGGAAAGGCCCGTCACCGGTGACCCAATGATCGGCAGCGCCCAGAGACAAGAAACATCCTGAAGAGTAATTGTCATCTCTCCCACGAGAAGATGAAAACTATGAGTCTCTGGTCTCCATCGCTCCACGAGACCAGCGAGAAGTGATGGGTCTTAGCAAGAATGGTTTGTAAATGTCATGGTACGCAATCCCAGCCCGGAGGTGTTGAGGATCCACTCCTATTTCTATGTAATCCTGTCAATGTTATACAAATTCATTAAAATAAAATACTGTAATTCAAACATTTATATCATTTTATAAAAAAATATATATTATATGATTTATTGAGCAACTTATATATGCACTTGCAGTATCTGCAGGGGCACACAGACCATTACTGCTTGACATTCTGCATGCATAACATTTTGAAAGAATTATATATAATCCTAGAAAAAAGTTAACAATTTAAATTTACTCAAAAACTCACGTGATTAAATAAATTACTAAATGAAACAATTACCAATAAACTCTAAAACTCAAATGAATAAATAAATTAACAAATAAATAAGTTAAGAGAGGTATAAAATTACCTAATTAATCAATTCTTGTCAAATGCACTTAACAAACTAATAAAATAAAATCCAATCAATTTTATTCTATTCAATTTCATAATTGATTAAGAAAATAATTAGAGGGAGGGGCCAGAGGCGAAATTTGTAGGGGCAGACGGGATAAATAAACCCGTCCGAGTGTTGGCGTACGCGACATGGTGCTGAAAAACGAAGGCGTGGTCAGTAAGGCGGAAACAGCGGGAAGTCGGACGGGAGACAGAGAAAAGAAAGAAAGAAAGGGGTCAGGAGAAGTAATATGGTTCCGGATGGGGTAGATTGATTCGTCTAAGTTAAAAAAAAAAATTCGCAACCTCGGACGGGATGGATGCTACCGTCCTGTTTTTTTTTTCAGTTGGCCTTGGACGGATAGATAGTACAGTCCCACATTTTTTTTTTCACATTCCCTAATTACTCGACATTGTTTTGGTTAATTAGAATATTTTCATTAAGTGAGATGGGAAAAATTGTCTCGTCTGATGGAACAGGATAATTTAACTCGTTGTACTTATATTTCAAAATTTCCCAAAATCTATCCTCTTTTACAATATTTTTTGTTTAATTTCAATTAATAAAAATTTTAAGAAATACTTTATCTGAAAATTCTGGACCATCTAAAAACAATGATTTTTCTCCAAACACATTTTAATATAAAGATCACATCTAACGGTTTAGATCGACTTTTTAGACTTTAAAAATTAAAAAATGAATTGATTATATACAACTGAAAGCATATTAATCTCTCTCTCTATATATATATAAATAAAAATTTGGTCTACAAGTACATATATAAAAATCATTTTTTTTTTTAAACCTTCGCAATATGAAAATCATTTTTAACGGTTCGGATAGACCGTTAGAATTTTTAAAACGAAAATATTGACTTGTATTATGTACTAAATCGTGATCATAATATACCTGAAATTTTGTACTTCGTAACATTCTAAATTGCATGGGAGAACAAGAAGAAAATTCAATGCACTTGAGAAGCAACAAAATTTCTTTTTTTTTAACTACGCATATTTAACAATTAGGAAAATCATCCTTAGTTCACCAACAACAGAACACCAAGTTCCAACAGAACATTTGCACAGTTTTACACGAAATGCCTCATATAGAGAAGGTAAGGGCGCCCGCCCGCTTGTACTATCTACCCGTGTCCACCACGACCACGTGATCTAGTTTGCTGCCATAACAAATATCAAATAGATAAAGTTAGAATTCTCAAAAAATAGAGAAATATGTTCATTAAACCGCATTTGAATTTTGTCCAAAGAAGAGAGGAAAAAAACTCATACTCTAATGTTGGTGCCAGATTGGCCACGGCCACGGCCACGTGCAGCAGGCGGGGGCTGGGGTGAAATTCGGGCTTGTCTTAAAGCAGCATTTTCCCGTGCTCTCTGCGATAACTGAATTGTTCTGCCAGCACGACTAGCTCCATCTGTAACGTCCGTCTCAGACGAGGGAGCACCAGAGCCCTGGCTCTCAGCAGCATTAGCAGCCGAACCACTCACAACAGAACTTTGTGTGTTCTTGCGAACACTACTAGATGAACTTCCACGCAGCGGCAGCCGTACTATTTTTGGAGGACTTTTCTGAACTACAGGAGCAATGACCGGTGTTTCTTCATTGCTCTTTGCACCCTCGTCTGCAATTTCAGCACTCTCGCTTCTCTCATCTGTAATCTCACCTGGCTCAGCTGCCGGTTCTGGGGAAGCCGGTTCTAAGGTTTCTTCCGTGTCATCGGCACGAGTAGGGGTGGATTCAGGGTTGTTGTCGCCTTCTCCGGGAATATCATCCTGTAGTTGATCCGACTCCTCAGGCAGTTCACCTTCCTCCCTATCATCCTCCCCCTCTGATGGTAAGTTTTGCTCAGCTTCGCCCTCCTCGGGTTCTAACGGTTGTTCCTCCTCTTCTTGGTTCTTTCCCTCTAACTCCATCTCATCCTTGTTAGTTAAATCCTCCTCCCCTGCCGCCTCGATAACCTCTTCTCCACCTTGCAGATCAGCATCCATTTCTTCAGCACTGACTTGTGCGTCAACATTGTCTGAAGGTACCATTGGTACTTCAGGTATTATAACCTCTGGGATTTCAGGCGATGTAGGTACAGCAGGCACAGGAGTTGGTTCAGTATCTTGAGAAACAGCAGCTGCTTCTTTGTGTTTCTTTTGAGGGGGAGGAGCAGCCTCGGAAATATCAACAGCTGCTTCTTGTGTTGCAGGCTCTTCTCTTGGATCAGAAGAGGCCCCACGCTTGCGCAAAAGGGATGTAGTGGCTGGAGGGGCTGGAGGGGCTGAAGGCTCATTGGATGATGTTGTGCCGGTCTTGACCTCTTCGGTTGCGGCCAATGATGACTCGGCTACTGGCATCTCAGTATCAGTAGGGGGCTCCTCAGTCACTAAAGCAGGTCTAACTAGCCTTCTTACAGGCTTGCGCACTTCAGTTTTTGTAGAGGCGATCGCGGTTCTTCTTTCCATCAATTTTGCTTGGGGAGTTACTGTCCTTGCCAGTGAAGCAGGTGTAGCTTGACGAGCTGATACAAATAAAAAATAATAATTGGTTTAAACAAATCAGCTTCCAAAAGATAGGTTTCAAAACACACTACAGATATGTTGTTTATACAGTAGAGTGCCATGTGCCTCAACTATCGCAACATTGAAATAGAACTTCATAGAATTGTTGAGACTTGGAAATATTCAAGCAAGATCAGAAGAATAACCTTGAGGTTGAAGGGCCTCCGAATTAGAGATTTCAGGGGTTCCCAAAGGACCACCTTGCCCCTCCTGCAGTGATGATTCAAGGCTAGTCACAGAGTTGAAATAGGCATTGATCTGCTCATTAAGTGTGCCTTGAGATGGGATCTGGGATGCTGCAAATCCGGTGCTCTGAGGTTAAAAAAACAAAAAACAAAGAAGTAATGTGAGACCCAAAATTTCTCAAACCCCAACTACAACTTGTGACTAACATCCAGCAGTTTTGATGATAAAGTAAAGACCACAGAACTCATTATTATCATATACCCAAGCATAACAGCTACCATCTGTATAGATGCCATATGACAATCCGTATTTTTGTAAAAAAAAAAAAAAAATAAGCTTCTTAGATATGGAAGTCAAAATTCCCAACAGATGCAGTATGAACTAAAAATGAATGAATTTCATGCTACAGACCCCATTTGTGGTGATACAAGTTGGTAAAATTTAAGGTTAAGAATGTAAAAATGTACCTCCAAAAGCATAGCTATATTATGCTTGTGCTTAGCAAGTTCCTCTTCCACCTTTTTCTTCTCCTGCAAGCAACAATACGGACTGTCAAGTTTGAAGGGAAACACGTCCACTAGTCATGCTAACTTACACAACAACAGAAACCAAACAAAAAATGGAGTTGCAGAATCAGAAAATTAAAAAATTAAAAAAATAAAGAGAGGTCAAATAGCAATTAAAAATTCCATCCAACAGACCAACACTACAGAATCACACGATGGGGCCATGGGGGGCCCAAGTAGCCCCAATACACTGGGATGGTTATATGTCAAGAGTGATGTGAGCAAATCCAAAATCTGTAGATTTTCAAGACTGTTCTCTAGAAGATCAAGAGGCAAAAAAGATGAAGACACCAACTCAATTACATTGATAAATTCTAGAGCATTCTTTTGACCTCGCAATATTATACTAAACTCCGAAGTGGGTGCATTACTGGTGACATAGAACAGCATCATCTTTTCAGACTAAAGTTCTGTTGAGTTTTGGATCTCCACATATTAATGCAAAAGATGAGTTATGACAACTCGACCAAAAACCTATGGTAGAAAAAGCCTACTCTTTTCTGAGTAATAACATTTACGAGGCCCTTGTTATTTTTTGCCAAAATTACATGACAGCAACAATAACTACGGACATTGATGAAATATGCCTTGTATATGCTTCTGACAGATAAGACCACAGCACAAACACGCATAATTAGGGCAAACAGGATATTGTTGCTGGTCCAATCACAAGGAAGATAACCTTCAAGAGAATGATTAGAACAGTTAAGTACCACAAAGTAATTTCAAAAGGATATTTTCTGCTGTGATTTGTTAACCTGTATTCTGGGGCAAAACATGCTCATACTGTATAACCATTATAATCAAGTAAAACCCAATCGATACGACGATATCTAAGAAGCATAACAGGCTACTCCATAAAAACCCTTGTTACAAAATATATTAAAAAAATAAAAACTATATAGCAAAAAGAGAGGATAGAGAAACGCTTGTTACAAAAGATGTTTTAAAAAAAGAAAAAACTATATAGCAAAAAGAGAGGATCGAGAGAACCGTTTGAACGTTTCCAGACAGCTTTGAAACTATCTGCTCGCTACTTTTCCTCCTTGATTTCTCTTTTTCTTTGTCTTGTCGCTCCCGTTCTAAAGTTTTTTCCAGGATCTGCTTCATAAGATTTCATTAAGTATCAAATGAAAATATAAATGCAAACAAAAAAAAGGTCTTGATGCAATATGGACCTGAATCCTAGTGTCTTTCTCCCTTGCAGCTTGATCAGTTGATGCTTCCCCCACGGATTTCTTGCCTGTTAAAACTTCATCAAGTTAAAATTAAACCCAAAAAATAAGAATGAACAAGAAAGCACAGTGCAAAAGTAACAGGCCAGTACTTGATTTAAGTTCTTCTATCTGCTTCAATAGGCCCTCCTTTTCTCTACATAAAGCCTCCTTTTCTCTAATTAGGCCTTCTTTTTCTTTAATTAGGCCTTCTCTCTCTTTGTTAATATCTTCTTTCTCCTTTAGCAGTGCCTCGTTCCTTTTCTGCAAACATAAATGTGGTTCAGCACGACACAAGTGCATAACAGTACAAGATCGTAACAAAGAAAAAAAAAACAAAACTAACCTTAAACATAGCTACAATCCTCTTATGCTTATCGTTTTCTCCTCTTAGATTAACCTACAATTTGTACAAGATTCAACGAGTTGTGATGATTGAACATAGAATATTTCTAAAAGAGATTATATTTTAGAATAATAAAGTTATATTGCACCTCCTTTTGAAGAACATCATTCAACTTATTTTCACGCTCAGCTAGATCTGCCTGACATCTAGCAAGATTCTCTTCCAATTTCAATACAACTTCTTCCTTCTCCAAAATGTTATTCTTGGCTTGTTCAAGCTCTTTGCAATTATCAGCCAACAGTGCCTACACCCCACAGATAGATATGTTTTTGATGAATAATGGCAAATAAAAAATAAAATTGAGCTGACCCAAGGAAAAAAGCAGTGGCTATCTGTTCTTGCTCAAACAACATAAGTGATCGTTTATGAAACCTTCACCTTTTTGTCAAGGATGTGTTTAATGACAATTTTAAGCAATAAAACTTCCAACATGGTGTGTTATAGGCAGAAATAGGTCACGTAAGAGACATTATGGCAAACTTGTATCTCAAAATAGTTGTAAATATAGATTTTTTTTGGCTCGGTCCTTTTTTCATGCAGTATAAAATTTTTTGACACAACACCTCCTTCGACAAGGATATGACTTTCTCATAAAATGAAGATCTTTTCAGTTGGTAGCTCACTTTCTAAATAAACACCTAGGTATATCATGTTTCAGACCTGACAATTGAGTACCTAATCTTGTCCTACAAAACCACGCACCTTGATACGATGAAGTTCATCTTTTATGTGCTCGTGTTCCTTGGGATCAATATTTTTGTTACTTTCAACCAACTGCAGGAGAAGTATGAGATACTTCATGAAGATGAGCCAAAATTAAACAAAACAACTTACTTAAACCTAGTGATTGAAAAATGTACCTCCTTTATCCTGGTATCTAGTTTCTCTGCTTCTATCCTTTTCAACTCAAGCTCTTTTTGACATGCTTCAAATTCTACCTGCTTCTCCAATAGGAGATTGCGCGAACTTTCAGCTTCAATTTTAGCCTTTTGTGCCTCTTCACGGAGTTTCTAGGAAAGAAAAGAATGCTTTAGCTGATTATATGATATTGCATATTGTTTGGAGCTTGGTTCTTTCAATACAGAGCTATAAGCACCAAATTTAGCTAACCTGGCATTCGTCAAAGTTTTGTTTGTTCTCTTCTCGGAGCTGAATGTTGCTTTCCCGAAGCAAATTTATCTCCCTTACCTAAACAATAGATACAGGTTTTAGCAAGTACAACTAATGAGGTTTCAAAAAGTATAAACGATTTATAACAAGTAGCTTTTGAACATATGAGTAAATACCAAAATCACAATAGAGAAAAGAAAAATATTGAAATATGAGTAAATACCTGATGCTGCAAGGACTTAAACTCATCATCCTTGAACATAGTAGCTTTTGCATTCTCAGATTGGGAACGAAGCAAAGCTTGAGCATCCTGCGATGCCCTGACTGCAATATCCAGCTGGATGATGGGAAATATTCAGGTTATAAAAGAATAAAACAAATAAAATTTATAGAAGCAAGATAAGTATGTTAAAAACATAACAAGTGACAAATACAATAAAAAAAACGCACTTCAGATTGAAGCCGCAACTTCTCTTGTTTCAGCAATGAGATTTCTGTTTCAGCCTGGCAACAAAATAGGAAGATATATCAAAATGATTAATACATCAACAATGAAGTACCTCCATGAAAAAGCCAAAAGAAGAAGTATAGCACACTTACTATTTCCTTTGATCTGCGTAAATAAGAGATAACATTCTGCAAATCACTCTCTCCTTTTGAGTCAACTGAATAGCCAGCAGAACTTTGCTCCTTCTCAGCCAATCTGATGTGCAAAGACTCAAGCCTACTGTGTAATAGCTTATTCTGAAAGCCATAGAAGATGAAATAAATTATTAGCACAAGGATTGCTAAGAATATATAAGGATAGGCTGTGACTAATCAGAACTAATTTACTTGCAATTGTCCATATTTAAACGTTGATGGAATATCAAACGACACTCAAATTGCATGAAATTTGATACTCGACCAATCTAACCCATTTTAGAAAAATAGTAATAATGACAGCATTTCTGTAAGAGATAAAAGCACAGCATCAATAATAAATCAAATCATTGATAACATAAACTATCATAAAAGTCAATAATAAAATAAATGGCAAACCTGTTCATTGGTCTCGTTATATTTTCTCAGACTTTCGTCCCTCTCCTTCTGCAACTCCTGTTTCTCATGCTCCCATGATGCTTTCAAATTTTCCTGAAAATCCATTTAAAAGCATCAAAAATTGTCTAATCAAATCCAGCCTAAACAAAAAAAAAATCCTCTTCAATAAGAAACTTCTACACTAGTATCTCAAAAGTATGGAAATCATACAAGTGGAGCTTACATTTTCAGCCTTTTGGACATCTAAATTCTCCCGAAGCTTTGCTAATTCACTTTGTAAAGCAGACAGCTCTTTTGAGGTGCTTGTGAGCTCCTGGATCGTCTCAGCTTGCATAATCACCTGCATAATCAGAGAACATAATTATTTAACCTTTTCAACTTTTGGCAACCAAAGATCCTCAAACTGCAAATGGATATTAACAGAGATACTAGAAATCATCAGTCGAAACCAAGGGTATATTATGTAATTGCTCTTGTGGACTGTCCGATTAAAAACAGAAGTCCTAGATTGCACCATTCTTAGGGGTGTATTTTGTAGCTGTCCAATTTTGATCCAAAAACCAACATGCTTATTTTTTTTCTTGGAACATTTTTATATATCTAGAAAAGCATTCTCAAGATTGCCAAGTCTAAGTATGATTTACCTGTCTCTCATAGTTGTCCTGGGCAATACGCCAGCGTTTGTGCTCCCTATCAAGGTCATCCTTCATAGAGGATACCTGTGTTTGTAGCGTCTCCATTTGTACTCTGCAACAATAAAGATTATAAGACTAATAAATTATTACGTGGTCTATTACTTTACTAGAGAAAATTTGAAGTTCCTTAAAACAAAATAGCTTACAATTTCTCAGATATCTCATTCTTGAGTACTGAAATTTCAAGCCCAAGCGAAAACAACTGTTTATCTTTCTCTTCCATTTCTGATGCAGCCTCCTGGCACTTAGAATTGTAGATCTTCTCTAATTCGGACAACTTGCTTCTCAAAGAAGTCACTTCATCCTCCAAAGACTTCTTTGATTTCTCAGCCTATGAAAAAGACGAGAAAATTTCAGATCACTACAATTGTGCACAACAGCCATAAGCAAAATTATAGTGCCTTCACACCTCTGACTTGTACTCCTCATGCACAGACTCAATTTGTTTCAATGCTGCTTCATTTGTTTGTGCAATCTCTTTGTACTGAAATAAAAGATTTGAAGAAAATGTCAAAAGCCAGACAAATACAATAAAAATATGATAAAAATTGAGAAGAAAAACCAGAGGAAAAAAATTAACATTTGGACAATTTAAGAACCTGTAGCATGTAATTCTTGTTAGCTTGGGCCTCCTCTCTCACCTTTCCCAGCTCTTCTTTAACTTTCCAAAGGTCGTCATCAATCTGTAAATAGACAAGAATGTCATGTTATTTACATTACTCATATTGGTGACTTATTTTGAGGAGCAACATTCAAAATAATACCAGTACAAAAATGTGATCCCCAGATCACACGTGTTCATGGAATCTACTCTAACAATTTGTAAATTAAGAAGCCACAAGTTCCTACTTGATATTGTATCTACTACAGTATATTAAGCAAATGGAAAGTGACAGAAGTACAACTATATGTGACTGTGCACATGGCACATGCAAAAACAGATCCTTGTAAATGAAAATAAATAGCATGGAATTAAAATACACTTCGGAGGGAGAAAAAAACTGTATGGCTCCATTAATATACTGTGCACGGATCCCTTGGAAAATAGAGGCTCTTAAAACAAGTTAAAGCAGACTTGGGCAACATACAAGTAGACAGTCTAAAACAATTAAAAATAATCAGTTACCACATCAGCAGCCGCCAGAAAGTTACTACCCCTGCCACTCTGCAGAAATAGTAGTGCTTATTAACAGAAGTCATAAACAATAAAACTTACCAAAATCACAATCTACAACAAGATACATAAAAAAAATGTTGATACATGTGATTCTATAAATTCAAGATCAGTTATATCTAAGGATGATATTAAAATAGAAACTGCCAGACCTATCAAGAAACAATTAGTAGCTTCACATTAAACAAGGAAAACAAGACAAAGATATATACCTTTCCTCCAGATTTACCCTCTAGGCCAGTACATTTGGTCTGTTAAACAACAGAAACCAGGTTAAGAAATAGAGAGAGTCAAAATAATCATCCAAATTTGATCTAGAAAATATTAAATTCTGGAATTTTCAAAGAATCAAGGCGGTCCAGAGCATGAAATGGTCAGACCAGCAAGTACTAGCATCCTTCTAGGTCTCTTTATTGTTTAGTGTATGATCTTGAGTCAATTTTACCAATTGCGACGTTTAAAAGGCCTTGCCATTTTTATTCAATTATCAAAATGCATAGGTTTCTTAAACAAGGTACTGAGTTCTGACAATAGCATGTAAGGATCCAGCCACATTTAATCCATGGAAACAAAAGACATCAAATACACATACCTCAGCAACAGCAGCTCGTGTTTCGGCCAAAGAGACAGACCGCCAAGCATCAGACAGTTCCTTTCTCATTTCCTCAACTTGTTTCATTGAAGTTTCAATAGTCTTTTCCTTCTCAGCTGTTAAAGTACGAACACGATCTTTCTCTTCTTGAAGCTCTTTTTTAGCTTCTGCCCATTCTTGCTGAAATAAGAAGGATTCAACAGAGTGTTGTACGTAAGTGAATGGTGCAACCAAAAGAATGCTGCAATGCAAGGGTTTATCTAACAGATTGTGTATAATAAAACTATAATTGACATGAACTAAATTGCATAACAATATTATAACTCAATGCTAATAGGATTAATCCAGCATACAAGGATTTTGTCAGTTAAACAACTGGATTCAAGAATTATAGTATTGGATAACTCATCAATGGCAAGCATCATTTAAGCATTAACAAAACAGAAGCCTTACTTCCAGTCGTTTTATGTAGTCTGCTTGTTTCTGTCGTTCTGTAGCTCTTGCACTCTGACATAACCACACAAAGATAAATCAGTAGAGTGACACATAAAAGGAATTAAATGAAAGATGCATAGAGATAAAATACCTCGCGAACTTCCTCGGTGGTCTGAAGAGTGTCAAGAGTTGACTGCATTTAGAACAATGGATACTAAGTTCAATTGTACAAGAAACAGCGGAGAGCATATAATCAATAAATGAGATAAGTCAGATAACTAATAATTAGTATCCTAACCTGAAGACGATGCACTTTATCTGACAGATTGCGAACTTCTTCCATTGCTCGTCTTTCAGAGTTCACCAGGATTTCCTTCTGATGCTTCAAAATGGAGACCTGCATATAATAGCCTAGAGAATCAGCAATTATCTAGCGAGTGCAACAAGCGGTTCAATGTTATTTAAGACATTACTAGATTGCATGGCAAATGGATATGAATAGAACAAAGAATAGAAAGTTTGAAACAATGCAGTAACTAATTTATTATCTGGTAGTACAGAAAAGAACTTCACCGTGAAGATTTAACAATTCGAAGAAGGAAAAGGAAAAGATTACCTCCATAGAAAACTTCCTGGCATTCTCCTCAGCAGCTTGTACAGAGTCGGAACTGTCACGAAGCCTCTTTTGGTAATCAACTATTAAATGCATCAGCTCCATATTTCTAGCTGAAGCCGCATTAGCCTCCTTCCTCTACACCATATAAAGTTTGACCACAAAGCATAAAAAAATGCAAAATGGATCGTCAACTAAAATCATTGCACCTTGATTTCAATAGAAAGGTGCAACTGAAAACAATGTCCCTCGTGCAATGAAAAAAGAATAAAGGAATAGTAAGGACCTGGTTGTCAAGCTCCGCCATGGAACTGTTAAGCCGCTCTTTGGAAAACTCAGCTTCTAGTGCAATTTTATCACGATCTATCCTCAGTGTTGTAGTCTCACTCCTAATGCAGAAATGATATAACAGGTATTTAAGAAGAAAATATCTACTAGATTTCCAAAATATTACAAATAAGATGTGAAGAAAATTCAATAAAGTAAACATGAAAGCAGTACCTTAATGCCGTCAAGTCCTCCTCAAGCTTTCTGGCACGTTCCACAAGTTGGTTGTGTTCGTTCTTTGAAACTTCAGGCTGGGTAATGAATGAGAAAATATAGCCAATCCAAACATGAAGAACAGAAACAACCGAAGACCATGATTAAAATACTAAATTAGAATTGCAATGTAAACTGACCTGGGAATTCTCAATTTGGAGCACAATACCTCCATTTCCTTCTGAAAAAAAAAATCATTAGAAACATTTGTAGCATTATTAACACAGAATGTATAAATTAACTATGTACTTGAGAACAAGAGAGAACAATGCAAGTATTAACGAGGAAAACCTACCTGGAAGACCCTTAGGCAATGCATCACTACTGTTGCGACTCTTGCGCTCTTCTTCGTACAATCTTTTGTACATTGCAACCTACACAAAAAGGACTCATTTATATGTTGAAACGCATGTGCTATGTTCCAAAGTAAAAGCAAGACCAATCATGTAATTCATTAGTATCAAATTATATTACAGAGGTATGAAGAGACTCTATCATGCACCGTTGTTCCTCTGATCTCTTAAGCACAGCTTCCATTTTAGAAGCTGCCTCGTTGCTCAATTTTTGCATTTCAATTTCGAAACCCTCCTACAAAGCTCAAGAGTGAATATATAAGTCAAAAGCACTTCCTGAAAAGACATGCCAGAAGAATCCCAGGAAAAAGGAAAGGGAAAAACACAAATACTAACCTTAAGTTCTTCATCTCTTTTCTCCAGCTCAGTAGAGAGTCTCTGTACCTGGCTTTGAAGTTTCACATTTTGTTCAACTAATCCATTAATGTCTCTAAATGTCATCTGCATCATTATATCAATAACTTTATAAGGATGCAATGAATTATTAATAATAATTGTTTGAAGCAGCAGATTACTAACCTGTCCACTTGGATCACTGACATAAATGTCATCTTCCACACCCGTTATGCTTGCAGAAAGAGAAGTACTGCCGCACCTAATTTGGATATCTTGACATTCTTTCAAAAGCACTGCTACCTATCGTTTTCAATAGAGGAAAACATTAAAATAAACAATGGACCAACAGAACGACAGACAAAAAGCCTCAATTAAATCACATTTAAAAAAGCATGATGAAAATAATGATGTGTGGAAGTGAGCCAAGTGTCAAAACTTCACATAAAACTTACACACATTTGTTTTGCAACAGTGAGAAATATCATAATCAAATACATGATAAAAACAAATATATTCTTACTTGCTTTGTGAGATCAGTTATCTCCTTTTGCGCAATATTGTTATCACGTTCGCGCCTTTTCAACTCAGACTGAAACAAGCAATATTATAATAAGAAAGACAAAGTGAAAAATAAGAAGCCTTGACTTTTCTAGTAGTCTGTCTGAGAGTAATGGCTACTGAATACAGGTCAAGACCTTTGGATATTTGTTAGTGTTTTGGGATTTCTGGTTCAACATGCTCTTTTAGAAGGGCTCTTCTTCATACTTTTTTCCTTCCCCTTGGAACTTGCTTCATCCCATTAAATCACTCAGAACTGTACATGTCAGGATTTAAACCTTGCCTAAGAATATGAGATTACCTTCAAACTCCTAATGGAGTTGTCAAAATTTTCATGCTCCAACAGTGCCTGCTCAAGTTTTTGATTTAGCAAGGTGTATGCTTCAACCATCCTCTCATGCTCAGCTAATATAACAGCAAAAAAAAAAAATGAAAAATTTAGCTTAGAGACAAGTTAATAATCCAAGATGAAAATTACGAATATCAAAATACTGGGAATAAAATAGTACAAGAACATTGGTAATAAAAAAAGTTAAATAAGCTCTTCAATAACCAAAGAGATGATACAAAATGGAAAGGCACCTCGTTCATCTAAGATTAGTTCAGCTTTTTGTTCAATTTCACGTAAAACCTGCATAAATAAAGAAGATTATCTTAGAACTTTTCAAAATTGTTCAAACTAAACTAGTTACTTACTAATTACTATTGATAACAGTTCTTCAAATATTCAACTTCAATTTAATAAGTACAAAATCCTAGCAATGGAATAAAGAAGTACAAAGAAGTGCCTTGGTATTGACAGCATATCAGGCACAAGACCTAAAAAAAATTAAAAAGCTGAACCAAAGGAGCACATTTTTTTTGCTTTTTTTTATGAAAAGAACCCACAAAGCATAATCTAAGCACAACACACACATCTTGAAAAAAAAAAAAATCTGAATAATACCCTCTCAAGTACAGCCTCAGCATGTCTCCTGCCCCATCTCTCATGTCGCAGAGCATCAGCTGCATCTTGGTATTGCTCATACATTTTCGCAAGCTGAGTAAGAAATAATCAGACTGTGAGACAAGCACATAAACATAAGCAGCTGACCAAATAAATTTCAATAGAAAACGGAAAAAGAAAGCAGTAAGCCATACACTCCAGCCCTCACGGAGGAGGGAAGCTGCTAATGCTGTCCCTGAAATGCCAGTAGGAGCTTTTGGGACAATCATTTGATCATCCCCGTCTTCTCTGTGGATACCACCGTCAGAAAGAACTCTACAGCATGAAACTATAATAGGTTACAACAGTATAAAAGATAAAGAAATAAGAATAGCCCGCCTTAAAAGGGGGGTGTTAAAGCTGGACTTACAGTTCTTGCACAGCGGAGTCTGATTGAAGACTGGTCATTGGAAGAAGGCTCAGCTCAGAACTCTTTCTGACATTTTCAATCTCCATTTCACGCTTCTCTAGTTTCTCTCTCATTTCAGCAGCTTCCTATTATTACACCATAAATTCGGGTTAATACAAGTAAAATACAGTTTGTTAGAAAAATTAAACTTGGTGTAACTGCATACCTTTTCAAGTTTATTCCTGATTGAAACTTCTTTCTCGAGTTTCTCTTTGTAATCATCTTCAACTTGAGTCAAATGAGTCTGTTGTGAGATAAGCAAACAAGGTTTCCTCACTGATGCAACTATCACAATAACTGTTCACATGTTAAAAAGAAAAATTTATCTTGGGTTGAGATATCACCTCTAAAGCTTTAATTACCCCATCGAGTTCTCCTGCCTTTTTGGACCACTCGCCTGAGCTTTCTTTGTAGAGTCCTACAAGCTTTGAAACCTGTAGAACGAAACCAAATAAGAAGGATGAGCAATGTGACAATACTGCATGATTCGCAGTAACATACACTGTAAATAGGGTGTACCAATGCAAAGGGATGAGACGTACCGTTGCAAGCTCAGCACTGAGACGTTGTTCATTAGTGGCAGCAGTTTCTTTTGATTTTAACAGCTCCTAAAATAGTCAAGTGAAGAAACAAAAATAGTTCGTCATTTTGTAGCTTTTATTGTGAAGGTCGAGTGATATATTAGAAACATAGTGCAAAAATTACCTTCTCCAAATAGGTAACTCTTTGCTCCAGTTCAGCCACTCTCTCATTCCTCCGCTTCAAAGAAACAGACGATTCGCTGAGTTCTCTTTCAAGCTGAAAAGTTGAAAGAAAAAAAGAGAGAAAGGAGGTCAAATTTTCATAATCTCATCCAATCTTTGCCACTAGGGTCTCAGCAGATAAAAACACAAGAATACTTACATCAGCTATTCTCGCTGACATTTGAGACTCCGAATCCATATTTGATTTGCGCATTTCAGCAAGAGTGTTGCTTTTCGCTTTAAGCTCTTCATCAAGCCAGCTGTTATGCTTCTCAAGAAGTTCTTTCTCCTACTCAAAAATTGGCAGCAACAGTCAGTTACTCTGCTGCATCCTCTTGGGTAAATCATTACATGTATCACAACATACAATATCTTTATTACATGTATCTTATTTAATTGCATATATCACAACACAATATCTTAAGACTGGCCATATGTAAATTATTGCATACAATCACAAAAACTTAGCAATCTTTGCATAATTTAGTAACCCACTGGCTACTGCAGCAAAATTACGAGGACAAGGTGGTGGAAGCTCACAACATCAACTGGTGGTGTTCGATTTTCATCATCGGATACACATTCGACAAGCTAAAGGCACCAAAATTACGAGGACAAGGTGGTGGAAGCTCAAAGGGGACGTCTCAGGAGTATTTAGAGATAGGATGATTGAAGAAGGGACATGGAACGTAGGAGGAGAAGCAAATAGCATGTGGGAGGAGATGGCAACTCACATTCGGAAGGTGGCTACGGAGGTGTTTGGAGTGACGAGAAAATCGACGCGAACCTAAAGATACTTGATGGTAGAACGAGGACATGCAAAAGGCGATCAAAGAGAAGAAGGAATGCTATAAATGCTTACATCATCATAGGAGCGAGGACAACATCCAAAATTACAAAGTGGCCAAAAAGAACGCCAAGAGAGCTGTGAGTGAAGCGAGGGGTCGGGCGTATGAAGATCTATACCAGAAGCTAAGCACGAAGGAGGGCGAAAAGAATGTCTACAAGATAGCTATGCTTCGCAAAAGAAAGACAAGGGACTTCAACCAAACCAAATGCATTAAGGACGAGAATAATAGACTTTTGGTGAAGGACGATGAAATAAAGAACAGGTGAAATAAAGAACAGATGAAGAAAATATTTTGACAAACTATTTAATGGGGAGAACGATAACACCAACATCGAGTTGGATGACTCTTTTGATAACGCCAACAGGCGATTTGTTCGGAGAATTTAAGAGTATTGAGGTGAAGGAGGGATTAAAAAGGATGAAAACTGGAAAAGCATTAGGGCCTGATAACGTCCCCATCGAAGTATAGAGATGCCTTAGAGACGTAGGGATAGCTTGGCTAACTAAGCTATTCAATAGCATTTTCCGATCAAAAAATATGCCTGACAAGTGGAAGAGAAGCATATTAGTACCAATCTTCAAGAATAAAGGAGATGTTAAAAGTTGCACAAATAACAGAGAAATCAAGCTAATGAGTTATACAATGAAGCTTTGGGAGAGAGTCATTGAGCATCGCTTAAAAAGAATAACAAGCGTGACGAAGAACCAATTTGGTTTTATGCCTGGGAGGTCGACCACGGAAGCGATTTTCTTAACAAGACAGCTTATGGAGAGATATAGAGAGCAGAAAAAGGATCTACACATGGTATTTATTGACTTAGAGAAAGCGTATGACAAAATACCGAAAAAAAGTCATGTGGTGGGCTTTTGAAAAGAAGAAAATCCTAACAAAGTATGTTACTCTCATCAAGGATATGTATGATGATGTTATGACTAGTGTCAGAGCATGCGATAACGAAACCAGTGACTTTCCTCTTAAGATAGGATTCCATTAAGGGTCACCTTTGAGCCCTTACATTTTTGCCCTAGTGGTGGATGAAGTTACAAGGACATACAAGGGGAAATCCCTTAGTGTATGCTCTTTGCTGATTATGTGGTTATAATTGACGAGAGTAGGACAAGAGTTGATAGGCAACTAAAGCTGTTGAAATTGACTTTAGAATCGGAGAGTTTTAGACTTAGTATGACTAAAACCGAGTATATGAGGTGCGAGTTCAGCAGCATCAGGTCAGAGGATGAAAATGTCACTTTGGACGGACAAATAATACCCAGGAAAGACACCTTTCGATATTTGGGGTCGATGTTGCAAAGTGATGGCGAGATTGATAAAGCTGTTAGTCATAGGATACGAGCGGGTTGGATGAAATGGCGTCAGCATCTGGTATCCTATGTGACAGCAAAGTCCCACAAAAACTCAAAGGCCAGTTCTACAGAACGGCGATCAGACATGCAATGTTGTATGGTGCAGAATGTTGGACTACTAAAAGACAACATGTCCAAAAGATAAGCGTAGCAAAAATGCATATGTTGCGGTGGATCTGTGGACATACAAGACGCAACCGAATTAGACATGATGATATACGTGACAGACTTGGAGTGGCACCCATTGAAGAGAAGTTCATCTAACACCGCTTGAGATGGTTTGGGCATCTCCAACGAAGACCTCCAGAGGCGCCGGTGCGTCCTGGAATCATACGTCGTATCGAAAACACAAGAAGAGACAGAGTTCAGCCAAGATTAACCTGGGAGGAAGCAGTAAAAAGAGACTTGAAGGATTGAAATATATCCAAGGAGCTGGCTTCAGATAGGAATGCGTGGAAGTTAGCAATTTACGTACCAAAACCGTGACTTAGGAGATAGTGTTTTAGGCGTGTTTATGGATAATATTATAGGCTTTAGGCCATATGACTAGGGACTTGGAGTATAGGATGTAGAGCTTAGGACTCTGACATCTACGATCTATAGTGTAAGCATGATGTAGTTAGTTTGTTATTAGTATTAGTATTGGTATTAGTAGAGGGACCATTATTACTATTAGTACTACTATTACTATTTTATAATTATCTACTTCACCTTGTGACTACGATTGGGTTTCATTTCTAGGCTGCCCCAACTTGTTTGGGACTAAAGGTTTGGTTGTTGTTGTTGTTATTGTTGTTTATTTAGACCTCTCGGTTGGTCAGATACTATGCACACAAAAAAGAGGAAAAAGTTGTCATGCCGGAATGACGTATTACTTTCATGACTATGATCTACTGCTACAATATTAAATTCCATTTCATTCGTATATAAAGGATAAATGTTACTTTCATGGTTTCAAACTACTTTATCAAAAAATGCTAGAAGTTAATATTTATATAGGATAACAACTCCATATGAGAAAACTTCAAATCTATACCAGACTAATACGGTTGCATGTAGAATGGCATCGCGACAACTCTCTTTCGATTTCTTGCAACCTTGCCTCCTTGGCAGACGCATTGTCAGTCAAAACCACCTGTCACAACAAAGAAACATAATTAGAAGTTGAAAGGTATTATTAGCATTCATACACCTTCAAACTACTATCTTATCATACAAAAAAAAGCATGGTTAAACTTACTATCTTATCAAGATAACTCTGAATTGTGGAGTTCTTCTCTCGAATTTCAGCATCTTTTTGCTCTAGAAGCTCCAACGACTGTCGTTTAGATTTTTGCAATTCCTTCGACTCCACTATCAGTCTTTCAATCTCTCCATCTTTCCCGATCTGTAATTTCAAGCAACAAGCACGCACATGAGCACTTCAGCAATAAAAGAAACAGGTATACAGAAACCCTAGAAACAATCATGTGCTTAGCTACGAGTACAAATGCAAGCCCTTTCGGAAAAAAACAATGAATATTCCTTTCAAGTGTGCATGCATTTTAAGATTGTTAAAGAGAGAGGGTCACGGTATTTTGAATACAAGCGGTGTTAGATGGTATATACAGCACAAATAAATCTTAGAGGGAGGAAAATAAGGTAGGTGGGTATGGGCAGAGGAACATAGCGTGCTTACAGCCTTGAGATGGAGCTGATGCTTCTCGGCCTGAGCCTCAGCGAGCACCGACGAGTGTCGCTCCGATGATGCTGCCAGCTGCGCATTCTCAGATCGCAAAAGATCGAGATCAGCTGAGAGAGCGTCGTATCGCTGCTCAAGTATCGCGCACGTCTGTTCAGATGAGATGGAGGCAGCGTCAGCCTCTGCTTTCACCGTTTCGAGTTGCCTTCGGAGGTCCCGTATCGCCGCGTCCGCCCGCTCGGCCACCGCGCCGGCGTCATGCGAGAGCTCTCGGAACTCCTCCTCCGAGAGGAACAGCGGCATGTCTTCTGACGCGTCAGCGCGAGTATAATGCGAGAGGAGAGGCGGATGGTTCGATGGTGTTTAGGGTTAGGGTTTTACAAACGGGAGGTGGAAGAGGTAAGGATGGGAACGGGAAGAAGAGGTTTTATTCGGATTCAGATTTCAGAGGGGTTGCCTTTGCCTGGCCTCGCTTTGGCTCAAGCAGGTATTCATTGGTCCGGTTTATTGGATTGTTCCAACTTACACTGTGATCGGAACATTAGTACAACAAAATTTCAATTCATTTCAACAGAATAGAATTGAAAAGAGATAATTTAAAATTAAAATTTGATAATTGGAATGGTTAGTTTAAAAAAGAGAATTGATTTAAAAACAAATTAAAAAGGTCATAATTTTTAGCTTATTTACCATGAATGCCATTGAATTATTTCCCCTTCCTATTCCCATCTTTCCCTCTTTGTCTCTCTCTCCCTGCTCCTTAGGCTGTGCTCCGCAAACCAAGTACGGAGAGGAAGGGGAAAGAAGAGAAAGGAAGGGGCGCCCCGGCTCGTTACTTCGCTACAGTAAAACCTACACCCCGAATCGGAGGGTACAAAGTTCGGAGCTTTTGTACGAGGCTTTCTCTTCCGTTACCCTCGCTACAGGACCCGCGTTCCTTCCTTTTCCTCTCCGATAACCTCTTCTGGAGCAAGTAGATGGTCGTGGGCAGACCGAGATTGTGCCGACTTCCCCTTCCTTCCCTTTAATGAAGGAGTTTTCCCCCTCTCTGGAGCACAGCCTTAGCCGCTCTTTCTCTCCGTTAAACATAAACCCACTCTTTCTTGTTTCAATATTTAGTCGTACATTTCTCCCTCTCCACTGATCCCCGTTCAAATTTCTTTCTCCACTGCTGTCTCTATCCCAACACATTCCAGATCTGTTGAAGAAGATGAGGGTAATAAGAACTTTTCACTGTAGCAAATCGAATTCTCGACAAAACCAACATTTTTTCCGTGATTTCTCCGCAGGATTTGGTGCTCTCGAAATCCCGTCGAATCGTTTCTATTCTCATTTCTCTCCGCGTTCCAATCAGGTTATTGAAAGAGAAATCCATTTCTATTTCTTGTTTGAGCAAAAAAATTGCATTCCGATCACAGTGTTAAACCGAACGAATATTGGTTTTGGATTAAATGGTTTAGATCCTCAGTTATACTCAGAGGCGTAGCCAGATTTTCGAACTATGGGGGTCAAATAAAAATTTT
Source organism: Carex arenaria (assembly GCA_964058825.1). Classification (NCBI taxonomy): domain Eukaryota; kingdom Viridiplantae; phylum Streptophyta; class Magnoliopsida; order Poales; family Cyperaceae; genus Carex; species Carex arenaria. The sequence goes on from CAXKVW010000144.1 coordinate 144,265, forward strand.
CTATGGAAAATGGGAGTCAATTTGACAATATCAAATTATTTTACTCAAAATTATATAGAAAATTATATGTAAATACAAAAAATCTAAAAAAAAAAATAGGAGTCAATTGACTCTCATTTTGTCTTCCTTCCTCTGCCACTGGTTATACTACTGCTACTTGTCTTTCTTTTTCAGAATTGGTCACCACTTGTCCTTCCGTGTAAGAATTTCCCTATGTAATGGAATGTTCTTATACCTTGTTTGGATGGAGAGTAGAGGAAGGGAGGGAATGGAAAGAAAATAAAACTTTCTGTCGAATTGTGTTTGGTTGCCAAAATTATATTGGAGGTGAAGGGTATAGGTGTTGGGTTACGGACGGTCCAAACCCATTGATTAGCTTAAGCTGCGGAAAGAACGTAAAACAAAAATTTTACTTCTAACTTAAGCCAAGGATTAAACGAGGTATGTCAGAATACTTTCCAAGGCGATCCACCTTCAGTATTCCTTGACATCAAAACCCAATTTAATCCTTTTACAGATCTACTCCATAATTGATTTCTAAAACTTTAATCTACTTACAAATTAAATAGATTAATATAACATATTTATACCTTGATCCAAATTCCAATTGGATTGCAGCAGACCGAGAAGATCGAATCTGAGGAACGTCTTGCCTCGGAGTATCAGACATCTGATACCTCTATCGGTCGTCCACCAGGAACCACCAGAGCGCTGGCTTTCTACTGCCAGTAATACTGACCAGCGGGATTCGCAAAAACACTATTCACCGAGAAAAGGACAAAATAAATATACCGCGACTTTCGCAAATATATTATTTCCAAATCCCGTAAACACTATTCACAGAAGGCGTGAAAACACTATTCACCGAGAAAAGGACAAAATAAATATACCGCGACTTTCGCAAATATATTATTTCCGAATTTCGTAAATACTATTCACGACAGCCGTAAAAGTACTATTCACGGGAGGCGTGAAAACACTATTCACGAGGATCGTAAAAACTGACTGCGTCTCGCGCAAAATCAGATTCACGAAACTTCGCGAAAACACTATTCACGACACCCGTAAAAACACTATTCACGACTCGCAAGATTATACGTGGATTACGTATATCTTTCTCTTCTAGCTCAACACTATTTGGGAGAGAAAAACCGAAAGTTCTAAACGACTGACTTTCAAATCGATCAGACTTCGATCGGATTTTTGGAATGGAATTAAACTCTACCCCTACCCCTCTATTTATAGGCATTTGAGGAGGTTTAAAATTACCAAAATACCATTCCAAAACCGACCTTACAAATTACCAAAATACCCTTTTGGCCCAAAAATCAATTTTGGGCTTTTTTGGGCCTTGATTTGGGCTTTGGATTTGGGCTTTGATTTTGGGCTTTTAAATTAAATTCTAAATTTAATTTAGGCCCAAAATACTAATTCATAATTAATATTTATAATCCATGTTATAATCGATCTGATCAGTTATAACTTCTTGCGACTATTGTTGCGATAGCTTTTACACAACGTGTCGTACACGCTTGTAAATTGAATATGTTTAAGCTTGTCATTTGTATGACATTTATATTAATTATACCTTTTATAATTAATATAAATATCTTATTATTAATTATAACTATCTATAATTAATTATAAGATTCTCTGATAAGTCTCCTTTGCGGTGTGACCCAATAGGATCTGTGTTATGTTGGTAAATAGAATTAAAACCATTTTAACTTCTATAATCATAGGAGGCATCTGACATCTACACTATGACCATCCAATTACACAGATGATGTTGTACTATACAATACCACGATCCAGTAAAACTATTTTATTCGTGTTAATTCTTATGTCTCACAGTATCAGATCAGTTTCAAGGTAGGTGTGTGTCATCCTTGGCAAACTTAATCTTTTCTTGATCTTGAGGAGATTATCAAATATAATTACTCTTGTAATTATACTGCTAGCAGATAATCTTACTCTATCAAGGGGCCCAGTGATACCGTAACTCGTATAGAGATACGAGGGACAATAGTACTTTTGGTAAACCATCACTACCTCAGCTAAGCTATGTATACCGAAAAGCTACCGTTATGACTGCGTTTTACCGACAGCGTTAGGTAACAATCACACATACACATCTCTTAGTAGGAAAGATGAATACCTCATACTTTAGAACTTAACACTGAATGAAAACATTAATGACACGTACACTATTCCATTTAATGTTTCATTCGGGGTCTGTCTAATACCATGTTCCTATAACATGTATCTATGTGATTAAAATGACATCTCATGTCAATGGTCTGTAAAACTTGACCATCTTTTAATCCACATACTAACCTTGTAACGGTCAATTAGTGTTCCTGCTAATTACCTCGGTTAGAGACTTTTAAGAGTATATATCATCTATATTATGAAGTTTCACAATTCCAGTCATGAACTCGAAATGATTCATAAATTCAATAATACTCAAGAAACAAAATGACAGTTTATTAATCACTCAATTCATGAACAAAGCTTTATGATAATTTATCGTATTATTGACTTCTAGATTATTACAAACGAACAATAGGAGGTGAAAGGTTTAACCTTGTATCATTAAAATTAATAGAATTGATTTTCCTCTCAATTTGAGATGTAACAAATGGAAATAAATTATGTTGCAAATATTGTTAGAAAAAATAACACAAATGCCCCTCTATATCTTACATATACAATTCTTATACAAGTTTTTTTTGTCACAAACCTACAACAGCTACCGAATTTCTCATTAACCTTCTAAATTTTAATCAACTAAACAAGAAATAAGACAGAAAGAAAAGTTAAATTTATTTTCCCCCATTGATCATCCAAACATAGAAAAGTTAAATATGTTAATCTCCATTTCTATTCCATTCCATTCATTTTTATTCTTCACATCCCCTTCCTTCATCTACTCTCCATCCAAACAAGGTGTTAAGAAATTAAGGCAATCCGCCCTAGTCTGTTGGATACCTTCATCATTCCCTGCCCAATACATAACCAAATTAGTGATATTAATAACAATTGTTCTAAAGCAGAATGATTAAAGCAAATATAATTATGTAAATTACACAATGTCCAGGCAAAAGCACTAGTAGTGATAAGAAAGAATTGTTTGATACCAGATGGTAGAGCAAATTCAAAACTAAATAAAATATTGTACAGTATGCCAATCCAGTAGGAATTGTTGACAATGGCTATTATAGGACATGTCTATCTTTAGGGCACAATAAGAAGAGGGGGTCAACATATTCATCCTTCAAGCAAAAATAACACTGCTGGCTACCAAGCCAACCACCAATACGCGAGTTATCTTTGGTCATAATTTCATCTCTATGCACTAACCACGTAAACACTTTAATCGGAGGAGGTATATTCAAGGTCCACCATTATATACTGTATTACTTCAGTGTGATCAATAATTTGATGCTTCTTTTTTGTCAAAAGGTGTGTCATGTTTTAGTGTGGTCAATGATTTGCTTCTTTTTATTTCACTGTTGTGTTGTTTTTGTCGAAGATGTTGTATTATTTTTGTATTTTTGTTGAAGATGCTTATGCACGTAGCTTGTTGTAGCTTCACGTCTTCACCTCTACTTACCAGTTACTTATCCAATCGCCAGACTCCAAAGTCTAGGGTCTAGCAATACGGATAATTTCTCATCTCACTATCTCTCTTCGATTTGTTAACTTCTTTTAAACTCGGAGAGAAGCAACTTTAATTTGAATATTTTAAAACATTTATATATTTTCAATAAAATTGAATAATGTGTCTAATATCAACAACCAACACACACACACACACACATATGAGGAGGGATCAAGTTACAACAATTTTGAGTTACGACAACAATTTTTTTCATTTTCAAAGTCCAAATCGTCGATCCAAATTGTTCAACATGATTATCTAAACAAAATGTGCTTCCATATCAAATTTTACATTTTAAAAATTTTTTTTTTTACTATTTATCAAGACGTGTACAAAATTCAATGGTCTGAATTTGACTAGTTTTTGTACATATCTTAATAAATAGTAGAAAAGTTAAAAAAATGTAAAATTTGATATGGAAGCATATTTTATTTAAATAATCATGTTGAACGGTTTGGATCGACGATTTGGACTTTGAAAATAAAAAACCGTTGTTGTAACTTTGTTGTAACTTGATCCCTCCTCTATATGTGTGTGTGTGTGTATTTATTTATTTATTTCTATAGCTATTTAATATAATTGTGTGTGAGTTTTGATTTTTTCGTAAAAAATAATAGTGATTTTCATAATATACTTGAGCATCATCAATTGCTTATACACGTTTTCGATGCATTAAATCTTGAGAAAATGGCTTGAATTGCTTGCATGAATTTAATTATATAAGTCAAGATTCATCGAATCTCCTGAAATGTCATTTAGCCTTTGTCAAACTTCGCATACAATAAAATTTCACAATCCATATTATTTTAAATTGCAGTATTTTATTAACATTTGAAAGTTTTTAACATGTGAAGTTTACATGCATGCACAATTGTCGGTGCAGACCAAATATAAATTGTTAAGTTGCATGCATGCTCAAATTCACAAATTGCCATTACTTACATCTATTATTTGTTAATTTGCTTATTGGATTCTATTTTTACTGGATCATACCATTGTTACTTGTTAGATGTAAAAATTACAATTACAACCCTCAAAGTTTATTGATTGTTCTATGCTTAAACTGCAATATATTATTAAATTCCCCCTCATGCAAGGTACCAACACCAGCGGAATCCAGGGCCCTTTAATATTCGTGTGGAGTCTGATCGGACGGTCGCGAACTAAACACAAATATTATTTTACTTTAGGTGATTCTCCGTCCCGTCCGTACTTGAGAAAGAGAAAGAGAAAGACGGTAGGGGCTAGTAGAGTAAAATGGCACCGAGGAAGCGGCGGTCTCCCTCGCCGGATCCCAACGGAATGTTCTCCTCCATGGTTGTCTTCCTCGTCCCAACGGGCGTCCAACCTCGCCGCCTCCAGGTTCTCTATGGTTCTCTCTATTTACATTTCATAACGTCTCTTTTCATTTGTATTTAAACAATTGCATTTCCAGGTGTGGAAGCAGAAGCTGATTCAAATGGGCGCTAAAATTGACGACAATATCTCAAAACGGGTCACTCATATTCTGGCTATGAACTCTACCTCTCTGCTACAGTACTCTGATCGCAACCAACTCAACCGTTTCAAAGGGGTTAGTTGATAATTGACAGTGTTTGTTTTGTCTCAACTCAGTTGATCCATACACTTTTTCTTCAAAAAATATATTAACGTTATTTTGTTTACTCGTTTACCTGGTTGCTGTAGAGCGTGCTTTGTTTCCAGTGGCTTCAGAATTGCCTAATATCAGGTGAGAGGTTACCAGAGAATCAATTTTTACTGAATTTAAACGAGACAAAAAACGATCATGAAGGCCCAGACAACTTATGCATGGACCAATTAAAAGCTGGAGATAGTACCAATGACGATCGACGGAATGTAAAACGAACCAAAACCTCACCAAAGGATTTAAAAAGTGAAATTGACAGCGATGGAGAAGTCAGACGTGATGAATTAATTGCTAAGGGGCGTCAAGATTCGTGTGCTTATGAGGATAAAGGTTCAAATATTGAAAAGGGACCTCACCACCATATCAGCACCCCACCTAACTCTGAAGAGGCACAAGTATGATCTTTATATGTATATCTTTTATGATATATTTTTTCTTCTTCACCCTTTTATAGCATTAATTTTATTTGCTGATATTACCATCCATCTCTGTTTATGACAAGGTGGATACATCTGAGTGCTCCTCCCCGTATAGTCCGCCGGATCTTAACAGGAACATTACTGAAATATTCGGAAAGCTTATTAATATTTACAGAGGTAAGTACCTTATTTTCTACCATAACAAGTTAAACTTCTTCGCACTGAACATAATTGTTGATATTTGACTGTTTGAAGCTCTTGGAGATGATCGTAGGTCGTTCAGTTACTACAAGGCAATCCCGGTGATTGAGAAGTTACCCTTCAAAATTGAAAGTGTTGATCAAGTCAAACACCTTCCTTCCATCGGGAAATCATTACAAGATCATGTCAGTGATTAGATTCAACATCATGTCATGCCTCTGAAATAACTAATACTAGAGAAAAAGCCATATGATGGACTAATTTACTGAGTTTGGTTGCAGATAGACGAAATAGTGAACACTGGAAAGCTATCCAAGTTAGAATACTTTGAGAATGATGAAAGGGTACTTTATTCACTAAAATAAGTACCATTATGGGTTGTATTACTGCTTTTTAGTTACAATTACCACTTTGACTCAATAACGCTTCTCTTCTCCAGATTTCTTTGTTGTGCTTGTTTATTCTAGCAAATTTGATGGCTAGTTGAGGCTAAATTAAGTTAACTATTGAACATTGTTTGAAGGTGCGTACTGTGAGTCTCTTTGGAGAAGTGTGGGGTATTGGTCCGGCAACAGCTCTGAAATTGTACGAAAAGGGACATCGCACGCTTGATGATCTGAAAAATGACGATTCACTAAGTCATGCTCAACGGGTTGGATTACAGTACTTCAATGATATTCAGAAGAGGATCCCACGTGATGAGGTGTGTGTCATGTATTATTATTCCTTTTTTTTGCAAAGAGCCCCCTTTATTTTTTATTTTGACAACACGACACGTGAATTTTATTTTATTTTTTTAAATAAAGGACTCTGCAGTTAGTTTTCTTCTCAATTTCTATATTTTTCATGAAAGAAAGGGAGCTATTAAAGAATCTTTTAACTGGTATTGTTGTGTTCTTTTAGGTTAGGGATATGGAGAAGCTTTTACAAGATGTCGGCGAGTCTATTTTACCGGGAGTATGTATCTAGAATCTAGATGACTATGACTACTTTGTTATTTATTTCAGACAAGCGTGCAATATTTTAAGATATATTGACGGGTTTGATTAATGTGAAGGTATTTATTGTTTGTGGAGGATCATATAGGCGTGGAAAGGCTTCATGTGGTGATATGGATATTGTCATTACTCATCCAGATGGAGTAAGGTAATCTGCTGTACTAGTTCTTTTTAATTTACTTCCATTTTTATTTTTCATTCTGACTGTTGCAAAAGTTCAATTTTACGGACACTTGATATCCCTAATAAGCAAAAGTATAAAAATCCCAAAGTTGTCACTTATCCTCTTTAGCCCAAACATTTAATACCTTCTCTTCTCTGGGAGTGCCAAGCTGTATTTTTTTTTTTTTTTGACTTCTTATTGTTGGCCATTTCTTGATCAGTCATGTTGGCTTTTTACCGAAGTTTGTTCAAGCTCTGAAAGATATACATTTTGTGAGAGAAGATCTTGTGTTCAGTGTTCATAGCATTGAGGTAAGACTAGGCTCAATTTTACTTCAAACTTTTAGGGGCCATAATTTAATACTGAAATTTTGAATTGTGGCGATAAACCTGTATGCTGATAAGAAAACTTAGGTCTTAAATGAGCCACATTCTGTGAGTCTGCCACAATAGAATCTTTAGTTATTGCATAAATATTGCAGGGAACAGATTCTGGTGTTGATACATACTTTGGTCTCTGCACCTACCCTGGTCGCGAGCTACGCCATCGTATTGACTTAAAGGTAAGATCCAATATTTCATTTCAACCCAAGGTTTCAATTCCAACATTTTTGAATCCTTGTTAAGAATTGACAATTTGTGATTCTATTTGTACTCTGACAGGTGTATCCAAGGGAAAGGTATGCTTTTGGGTTGATAGCATGGACAGGAAATGATGTACTAAATAGAAGGTACTTCAAATCATAGTAATTTATGCTTTATAAAGCAAAAAAAAAGAAGGGAAGTTGTTACAGCCTTACAGGGGAATAAAATGTCTCTATTTCCCAAAAATGATCAAATATCCCAAGTTGCAATCTTTCTGGTACTTGATACATTTAAGCTACATAGATTACTGTGCAGTCAAAATATACTGAGCAATATAAACTGTAGGTTAAGATTGCTAGCGGATTCTAAAGGATACGGACTTGATGATACAGGCCTCTATCTTGCAACTCCGGGTAGTTCTACAAAGCGGGTATTGAACTCTCTCTCTCTCTCTCATGTTCTCCTTGTGATATATCTTATTAAATTAAATTTTTCTTTACAGGGTTTCAAGTCGGGTAAACTAGTACACTGCCACACAGAGAAGGAGGTTTTTGACGTGCTTGGGTTTCCATGGCTGGAACCCCATGAAAGGAATCTATGAACTTAACCCTGTATCATAGCTTTGTTAGATATGACAGTATGTGCTGCTCAGATATAGCTAGCATTTTTGTATAGCTTTTGTATGCCTCTTGCCTTGTACAGTACTGTGGTATTGGGGAAGTGTTAGTAAAAGTTTTTTTATCATGACTAGGGGAAAAAAAGAAGGGGAGCTACATGCTAACCTTTTGTTCATAAACATTGGCAATGGCAAATACCAAGTTTCACTGGTTAGTTGAAATGAGAAGGCACACAGAGAGTAAAACATCACTCAAGCGTCATTTTGTTTCTTATTGACAGTTCGTATCTAACACTGTATTTTCTGAGTTGTGAGGAGAGGAAGAACGGAAGGATGGGATATTCAAGGATGCACTTACCCAATTATGCCACCTTGATGAATTGTTAGGATAGGAATAGGAAGTGTTGTTTTTCAGCTCATGTTGTGCTGTGGGTTTTTTTTTTATTTTATCTAATGCACAGGGATTGTAGTAGGAAATGTAAGAAGGCAATGATGTAATGCGGCCTACGGGCATGAAACAAGCAAAAAAAAATGGTTGAGGAGGCGCACAGAAACAGGTCAGGTAAGTGGCTCAGCAATGAAAAGTGAAAGGGTTACAGGTCAGTGGAACAGCACATCCAAAGGTGGGGAAAAAAACTTAGAAGGTACGACCATTGTTTTGATTGATTCCAACTGTTTGAATCGAATGTAACCCTAATAACCTTGACCCACGAGGCAACACTTCCATAATAGGTGATTGGTAACTAACAATAGATTAGAAGCACATCCAATTTGATTAAGTTCGTTAATAATATTACCGAATGTTTTATATTCATAATTTTTGGCGTTGCTTCAGCATGGTAAGTATGCAATTTGATTTTTAGACACAAGCAAGCTTTCAGTTGCGACGAAGCATGAGTGGATTAAAAATATTACTTAATTGTATTATCAAAAGCAAAACAGTACTCAAATATAGCCCATCTGTTAAAGAATTGCAGCAAATATTGGCCACCCAATAATTTCAGATCGAAGAATACATTCATCAATCTATAAAACCTTGTAGTGCCAAAAGAAATTAAAATCTATACAAAATTGAACTGCTTTTAACATGCAGAAGAAAAGAGATATTATGCATTCTTCTGTGCATATATGGTAAAGGAAAGACAAAACACTGCATTGCATTCCTGAGTATGACAAAGAAAGGTGGTATCAAAAGGATTTCTTGGCGCTGCCGGTACCAAACATCTCATCCCTGTCAATAAACCGCTCAAGCAATTCCTTCTCTCGCACGACAATGCACTCATCCTCCTTCCCAAACCAGTCATACCGGTTCTTTGCTATGTAGTCATAGACAGCATCTCTTAACGGGGCAGGAATGATTAGGAGAGAGCTCAATGCCGAGTATGGAAACGGTAAGTATGAAGCTACCTTAAGCGCAGCTGCATCATGTTGATAAAAGAAATATTATCTGAACCGAGCTAATATACATGTAGGAGATTGGACTGGTATAATACCATAGTAATGAATTACCAAATATACACAAAATAAATTCCTCCAAGTTCATCTATATCCATAGACAATCAGCAATACTGAATAAAGTAGGACCAAAGGGATATGAATGGCGCAAGAAAACAAAACAGGCACCACAGTTTACTCTACCTGAACCCAGGGGCTGAACTAGAAAATTTAGTTGGGGGGCTAAAATTTAAAATACATAATTATTAATTTGTAGCTAGTGGGATTTGAACCCAAGACCTCCCAAAAATAAAATAAAATCTTAACTACTAGACTACAAAAACACATCTAACATTTTATGAGGGAGACTAAACTATATAAAAACTTCAAAATAAAAATAAAAACTCAATTAAATTTCAATGTATGTGATTAAATTTTTTTAAATCATAGGGTGGCTTAGCATCCCTGGACATAGTGTAAATCCGCCCCTGCCTGAACCTGCCCAGTATCTATTGTGTAGCAGTCATGCTTCCTAAAAAAGAGAAAATTATCTGGACACCTTTGCTTTTTCTAAACTGCAGACGTTTCTTCTTAATACATACATAGTTCTTTCCTTCGCCAAATTAAGAAGGTATTACAAAATACTCAGCAATTGAATAAAACTCATGCCGATCATTATCTGATTAAATTTGATTAATATTAAACCTTAAAAAAAATTGATTAATATTATGTAGTATTGCTAACCAACCTGCCGAACCTTGGTAATATGCACCAAGCCCTTCAACAAAGAGAACCCGTCGAAGTACGTCTTCTCGGTCAAGACCGAGCAGACGCAGGTACGGCTCAGCAGCCTTTGACTGGAGACAGCAAAACTTGATCTTCTCATACTTGTCAGTTTTTATTACCCATTTTACCCCTGTAATGCACATAAAATATGACACATCTATTACATTACAGAAAAGTAAAGATATAGTAAGTTAGCAGACATTATCAGAGATTAAGACTTATCAGCTTAGGGATCGGAACAAACCACGGTGGCAGAGATGGCAGACACCGTCATAGATGAGGACACGTGGCTGCAGGAGATTAGGCATAGAAGAGACGGTAGAACTGGACACGGACATCGCTGGATTCGGAAGCGAGAGATCCTCATCGGACTCCGCCTCGTCAGGAGCGCCGGAACTCCGGGAGCTGGAGGCGAAGGTGGTGCGAGAGAGACGAGGTGAGATGGCTCTCACGCTCACCTCCTGGAGGCAGCTTCGGTGCAGAGCTCGACGAATCATGGCGCATCTCACAAGATCACGGTTGGAGAAATGAGAAGACTAGAAGAGAAGAAGAGAGAAGCGGAGTCGGTGGACTGCGCTCTCTCTCTCTCTCTCAGGGTCTCTTTGGCGGGTTCTCTCTTTCTGAGCAAGCAACATTGTTAACGGGCCTACCGAGAAATCAGTATAATACGGCCTGGTTAACCAACGAAAGCCCACTGTGGCCTGTTGTTGAAGAAAATCCAAATCTCACCCGAAATAGTTCGCATTTTTTTTTTAGCTGGGTAGAAAATCACACATTTGAATGGCCCAGAAATTTTAAATCAGATCAGGTGATTTTCTATCTATCTAAATTTGATCTCCAAGTATATTCATACAGAAATCATGTTGAACGATTTGAATCAACTTAAAATAAAAAATCACACTTTTAAATGGTCCTCAAATTTTAAATAAAGATGATTTCTACTTATCTAGAAAGTAGTAATAAATTCTACAAAATATAAAATTTGATCTCTACGTACATTTTCATATGAAGATCATTTTGAGTGGTTTAGATCGACTTAAAATAGAGGTATGAATTCATAGGCTCATTCCTTCATTGTCTTGTTTCGAGATTTCATTGTTATTATTTATTTTTGTTGTTTATTTTTCATATTGCTCCGGATGCTTACTAATTGCGATATTTGTATTCTGTGGAGATGTTTTACTTCCATGTTGAATTAATGAAGTATATATAAGGAGTCATGATGCCCCTGTTAATATTCGCTAGGATGCAAATTGGTTTGTATTTTTCTCATTTCTTTTAGTTTCCAAATCAGTTGTTTTAACTTATGATTTTGAGTTCGAAATCCGAATAGATAAAATTATTTGTTGTAACAAAGATATTAAATAGTTGGATGGCTTGACCTCCATCTTTTACTCAAAAAATCTAACATTTAGTTTGGACAAAATTATGAAGTCTGGAATACTTGAGCTCGGTGCATTAAGGATTAAATCATTTGTTTCCTAAAGAATTAAATTAAATGGCTTAGTTGAACAAAATAAAGGTTTATGTTCTGCAGAAATTAAAGGTTAAATCTACTGCAGCATGAAGATCCAGTAAAAGAGTTGAACAAAATAATTGCATATTATGCCCGGTCTCTGTCCCGCGCTGTTATTTAGCCTATAAGATTTAAAAAGATAAAATAGAGAATCTTTTGTTGTAATAATGAATACTAAATAGTTAGATGACTTGATCTTCAATTTTTATTAAAAAATTTAAAAAGATAAATATGATATTTATATTATTTTAAATAAAAATACACCATTTATTTTGGGATTCTTAGAAAATTTCTAACTTTTTTTTATTATCAGGAAGAGGATGTAAAGGGAAGGGACTTTTCTGAGGTAACATAATATTATGTTTAGATCTGGACTTCTTATAGTACTTAGTGCAGTGTGTTGGACTTTATGGAAACATAAAAATAATATTTGTTTCAATGACTGTACTCCAAAAAATGCTAGGAATATCATACTGACTATTAAATCTACTGTTTTATATTGGACATGCCAAGTGAAGAAGAAGTTTAAGGATGCTGCAGCTGGATGGATGCCCATAATTGAAGATGCCATTCCCCTAGACTCCATTCCCCCTGACAGGGAGATAGTATTATATAGGGCCCATGATGATGTTGAATGAAGATTTACTACCATGATCCTTTTGGTCATGTTTGGTTATGGAGTAAAGTTACTCCGGATTAAATTTTTTACTCCAAGCTAAGGCGGATTAAAATAATCATGTTTGGTTGGAGTTTGATTGGAATTTGGCAGAGTAAGCTAATGAAGAGAGAGAAATTATAATATGATGTTACTCTAACTGTGGGACCCACAGGTGGAGTAACTTAATCCAGATTAACTCAAATGTTACTCCATCTTACTCCCTCAAATATACTCCTTGTTTGGCTACTTAAAAGTGGAGTATACCACTTACTCCACAACCAAACATGACCTTTGTATCTAGATTAACCTTTAGTTTACTGCCTTATAGATTAGTACTAGCATACTTACTTTACTTTTGGTCTTTGGACACATCTATGACTTGGTTGATATGTTGCTTGTTAGAATTTTGTAGCAACATCTTTTGTTGACACAGATAGTCTGAGATATGCTCTGACTAAACTGGCTCTCATGTAATTATTGTTTCAGCAATGGAATGGGTCTTTGACCTCTTTTAAAAAAAAACAAATGTTTAGATCTGGACCGTCCAATCAAAATCCTTTAATATTCGTATTAAACGATGAATCCATAGTCTTTTACAAAGAGATTGCACAAACAAATGAAGCCGCATTGAAGCAAATTGAGTCTGTTCATGAGGCGTACAAGTCAGAGGGTAGGCACTATAATTTTGCTTATGGCTGTTGTTCACCATTGAAGTATTCTGAAATTTTCACTTCTTTTTCATAGGTTTGGAAAAAAAAAATCATTGGAAGATGAAGAAGTTCAGTACAAAGAGATTGCACATGCCGCATTGATTTAATTTGTATGTTTTTTTTTTGTCATTACCACTGAGATTAACTATCTTTTTTATTTGTTTGACATTTGCGTGCTTGACCTCTATTTGTGTTTCGATTAGTTTGAAAATATTGTTCCGGATATTGTTCAGGAAAAAGTTGAACAATACAAGGTCACACACAAGAATCGAAAAAAATAAGTAAATGGAATGAGAGCAGTAGAGAGAAATTAATAAATGAGAGAGCTTCTTTTGTCCTTTCTTTTTTCATATACTACCTAGTTGATAACTTAATATAATTAGGGGTGTAAACGGATTTGGATAATCCGCAGATAATCCGCTCCAAATCCGCTTATTATCCATATTCAGATTAAACGGATACGGATACGGATACAGATATTTTTAGTATATGAAAAAACAATCTGGATAAGGATACTGATAATTCCGTGAGGATATAAACGGAGCGGATATCCGTATATATCCGGATCCGAAATTTAATTTTTCAGTAGCTTTCAATTCATTTCACCCTTGCAAAGTTCCCAAAAAACATACATATTCATTTAAGTCTAATAGTTTTGGTAGGAAAATCATATAATCTATTAGGATAATGGATTTGTTCCCTGAACCAATAAGCAATCAGTCATGCATAATTGTCACTGTGCAAACTTAAAAAGTTCATTAAATTTTTATCAATTTATGTAATCAAATTAGGTAATTTAAGATTATGAAATTTAGTAGAATTACTCAATATCCGACAATTATCCACTCCATATTCGTATTCGAATCCGTATCCGTATCCGTTTAAGACGGCTATGGTTTTAAATTTTGATATCCATTTACTATCCGTATCTGTATTCGTATCCGCTCGTTGAAAAATTAATGAGGATACGGTATTAGTATTATCCGCTCCGTTTACACCCTTAGATATAATACAGTTTGTGGGTTCTTATATATGGACATAGTTTTTTGGTTGTAAGTCAATGAATTGGGCCTTAAATAAGTTTATAAATTTTAGTTATCTCAATATAGTAGTAAGAATCGAACAGTTCGGAGCGGAGGCCCAACGGCCCAACCCAATCCCTAGGTCCTAGTGGTTAGTTTTCTCTGGAGTTAACGGGGTACCGAGAACTTCCATCCGCTCCTTTCGCATCAATCTCGCCTCTTCCTCCTTTTCTTACAAGTCGCTTCTATTAAAGATGGTGCTTTCTCTAACCAATACATTTCCATTTCTTCTCCAACCTTGCATTCTCTCCCGGCGCACACTTCCTTTCCTACCTCAACCCTCCTCTTCGCTCTATTCTTCTCCATCTCCCCTGCCGACCTTGCGTAATTCCTCTGAAAGGATCTTCTGTGCCAATTCTACACGGGAAGAGCCAAATGATGGATTTGATAGCGAGTCTGAAGAGGATGAGATTGAAGATCAAGGGCAAGAGGAAGAGGAAGACAAGGAGCAGGATAATAGATGCTCTGAGACCGGTGCTGCTGGTTCATCATACGAAGAGGATCTTATTAGAGGTTTTCTTTCCTTAATTCTTCTTTTACAATTTTATTTTTAAGCAATACAGTGTTATGGTTCAGGGTTTATCCCGTTGATTCGCTGCAGCAATGTTTACCTGCTTCAGTGCTAGCTTTTGTGTAATCTTCTTTGTGGTAAGCTTCATTTAGGCGCATTAGTATTCTTTGTCATCCAATAGTGCAATTGGATTCAAATTGATTTCATAATTTAACTATATTACTGGGTTGATATGTTTTTTTAGAGTTTTCTGTATTTAAATCTAAAAAATGTAATACAGTTGAAAATGGACTGTTAAAGGGGTTCAGTGTTCAGGAATATAAACAAAATAGAGGAGTTGTTAGTTAAGTACAGTCTAGAATTTTTTTTAAATTCAATATAAATACCAACGTCTTTTGTTTTGAAAAGGCTGAAACTCTCAGTTCTTTTTTTTTTTTTTTTTTTTTTTTTATTTCGGTGTGATTGTGCAGAAGTTGAGCAGCTTTTGACGCCAGAAGAGAGGGCTATTTTGGAAATGAATAAAACCCCCAATCTAAATAAAATCTCAACGGTAAAGTACTTTTAACCAGATCCAATACTGTTCTGGCTCTTGTATTACAATGCCCAAATGAAAGGCTAAAAGTTTTTGTGCATTCTAAATTGAATCACTGCAACATTTAATTTATATTGTTCATTTTCTTCTAGTACAGACAAAGTGGAACCCACTACACACTTTTGCATTAGCAATCCAAATACCGCTAATGGATAAACTACTCGAGAGTGGCATTGACATTAATTCTGTTGACAAGGTAATCTTTTCTGTCTTTTCCTTATAATTAACAAATCATAAATTATATCTAGTCCTTATGGTCACACGACATTCATTGTACACAGGATGGTGTCACTCCTTTACACAAGGCAGTGATGGGCAAAAAGGAGGCTGTAATTAGCCATCTTCTAAGAAAGCGTGCAAACCCTCATGTCAGAGATAGAGTGAGAACAAACAAATTTTTTTACAGTTTCTCGGAATTATATTTCGGCACTCTGTGTATAAACTTTATTATTGTTTATCATGAGTTCAGGATGGTGCCACACCACTGCATTATGCTGTTCAAGTCGGCGCCTTGCAAACCGTCAAGTTGCTGATCAAGTATAAAGTTGATGTCAATGTTGCCGATAAAGTGAGTTCGACATGTAATAGACATCTAGGTTTTGTTTCTCGTAAGCTTTGGATATTTTTTTTAAACTTTGTTTAACACAGGAGGGATGGACACCGCTACATCTAGCCATTCAAGGCAGAAATCGAGATATTGTGAAAGTTTTGCTAGTCAATGGCGCTGATAGCACGAGAAGGAACGAGGTTTACTTCAGAACTCTAATTTTTTCCATTTTTTTTTTTTTTTTTTATATACAAATACTACCCGTATTTGGCATGGGCGATAATTTTATAAAATATGCTATATATAATAACAGGATGGCAAGACACCATTAGATCTGAGCTTATGTTATGGTAAAGATTTCAAGTCGTATGATCTAACAAGCCTTCTAAAGCTTGTTCCAGCAAACAGGGATCCATGATTTAACCGTATAGAGACAGAGAATGAAAATTTTGTTCGAGGCATGTCAGTACTTTTGCAGCCCCTTACCCTTACGCATAAGTGGATATTGCAATACTGCTACTGCAGGAAAAATTTATTGCAAAATACTTTCCTTGTAAGCTGAGCAGCAAGAATTATAGCCAAATGATATTGCAATGCTGCTATCATGGTCTTGAAGTACATTCTAGTGAAGTCATGACTGGTATAAATTATATCTAAATTGGTATTGAGAAGGACATTTTACTCTGGCAGATAGCAAAATGATTAATGTGATGCAATATAATTGTGAGATATAGTAACATTATTTCCTCAATAATCTGCTCTCTGCTCCTGTAGTTGTAGCCCAAATTATGCAAGCTTTGGTAAACTCTAGTACAGCTGTGATTTTTCTCTTTCTTTTTTCTTTGTATAAACAAAAATATTTTAGCCCAAAGTTCTTTTTGTTTGTATACATTATTTTGATTTTAACAAATTTCACGAATGCTAAGAAATTTGGTTAAAGCATCGGTCCATTACTTGAATAGCAAAAATTTACATCAAGAAAATGGAAGGGCAACTTATGCTTCCCTGTATTTGGTGCTGATATATACTCTCAGTTGCCAAAAAGATTATTACCCATATCAGGTGATTATCATATAAAACAAATTGTATTTGCAAATTGACATCAACAAAGTTGGATGTGCAGCTAGCCACATTTCCAGACTCGAAATTCAAGCCAGCTAATTCAACTACAAACTCAAAACACAAGAAAAGAATTAACACTAAAACAAACCTACATCAGCAGGCACGCCCTTAACAACAAACAGTAAAATCTAATTCAAAGAGATGCCCATTCAACATGTCACAAGCTAATCTTCCTTGGACGCAATATGCCGATAAATTGCCATGAAAGTCTGGCCTTCATTCCTCGCCACCTTCTGCCCCTCCTCAGTAGCTAAAGTCAGTAATTTCACGACAGGATCATTCTTGATCTCCTCTTCTCCAACTGCCTCGAACAAGGGGTGCTTTTCCAAGCAGGATTTCATCCAGTCCCCCAACTCCTCCACATCAGTCACCGTGTATATAATCCCCCCCACTTCCATCACGTATGCATACTCGTCGAGAAGCTGAACGCTTACCACGCGCCGGCGGTGGTTCTTCTCCTTGAAATGCGGATCAGGAAACAAAAAGAACATTTTTGAAAGCTGGCCCTTCTCGAAGTAGTTCGGTATGTATTTCATGGAGTTGGTACGCACGACAGAGATGTTGTTGTATTGACCTGGGTTTGTGGCTCTCAGCCCTTGTATCCTGTCTTTGACATACTCTGTCACCTATATTTCATCAAATTCTGAACATTAAATTACGTCCCACATGTTCTGTAGTTGCAAGTAACACCAAAATTTTGAGAGATGATTGCAAATTGCATGTAACTCTGTAACAGTTCGAGTTGTGTGATGAGAAATAACAATACCATTTTGGTAAAAAGAAATAAAATTGCCCCTGGACCTGATGAGCTGCTTCATTTTGCAAGATAAAATTGGGGGAAAAAAAAACTAAAGCAAGAGGGATCACGAGTTGAACTCCATGTGCATAGCATCTTGTTTATGAAGCCATTGGCTGAGATCACATGGACAAATCAGGCAGGTTAGTTTTGCTTGAATTAACCATATCTTTGAAGTGTTTAGGGTTTAACACGACTAAAAAATTGAGTGGCAATTATTTGCTAGCGGAATTAGCAGAGTTTAGTACTGACTATATATATACTCGTTGTCAATTGAAAAAACAAAGAATCGTTAGCCACATCTTGTAAAAAATATGAAACATTCGGCGTAAGTTAATTAATGATAGAAAGAGAGAGAGAGAGAGAGAGAGAGAGAGAAGAAGAAGAAGAAGAAAGAATGCCTTGTCTCTGAGCTCCATGCCGACCATGAGAGTGTCAGGGAACAATGGAGACAAGGAGACGAGCATCCCGCCAAATCCGCAACCGACATCCGCAAATCGAACCTTGGGTTTTGGAGCAGGCGGTGCATCTTTGGGGAAGAAGTGTGGATAGTGAAAAGAGTAATCTACTTCGGAGGGGCAGATGGGAACGGGGAAGTGGGAGTCGCTGAGAGGATTGCTGTGTGCTCTCGCTCTGTAGAACCGCTTTCTCGGAAGCCGCGCCGACGACATGGCACCGCCTCCCCGGGAATACACTTGACTTTGATTTTGATTTGCGCGAGAGTGAGACGAGACGAAGGAAGAGAAGTGTCGGGAATCGGGACTGCTGTTTATGGGCTGTGTACTTACATTAAATTGTATTTTGGTTTAGCTGTTCAGAGCCCGGCCCAACAGCCCAACAGACTGGCCCGATTCTGAGATACAGAAAGAACAATAAATTGTGCCTTTAAAAGTATTATGTATTCTGAGAATTTCAGACACAAGCTACGCCATCCAAATTACGTCAGGGGAACCTTTTGAACGGTGTAATACAGATGGGCATGTGCGTAAATCATGTGTACATCTTAATTTCGGCCTAAGTTTACAATTGAAGCATTGAAAACTTAGCTATAGGTAGGCTAGCTTGAATTTTAGAATCGACAATTAGATGTATATATTATTGAGACAACAACTCATTAGCTATATCTTATGAGTTTATGACCTAACTCTTGTCAGCTATTAGAGCGGATAACTTGATTATTTTTTCTAATCTTATCTAAATTACATAATTAAAAAGGCAACAACTGGACTAATTAATTAATTTAGCTTCCCCCGTGCCGCTCTTGATCTCTCCTTGATATCACCAAAAGAACCTCCACCTCTACCTCTGGCTCTTCAATTCAAGCTCTGTTTGACCACTGTTAAAAATGGGCCTTTTTACATGCATACCCTGTTCATACAAGAATTAGCACAAGTGTAAAATGACCAGATAATATTATTTAAAATTACACTAAATAGTAGAACATTACCAACAAAATAGAAAAAAGTTATTTTATTATTGTGAAGATCTACTTAAACATATCTACTAACAAGGGCGGACTTAGGATTTTCGTCAGGAGAGGCAAAAAAATATCGAATCGGGTTTAAATAGCTAATCGGGTTCAAATCCATTAACTAATTAAGTACTTAATAAAAAATAATGCTTTAATTTATACTTTTCAGAGTCAGTTCTTTATAATTCTACTTATTAATCATAATTGAAGAAATTTATTTTAATTTTAATCCTAAATTTAATCCGAACTACAAATGAATCATCTAGCGGGGAGCAATTTTTTCCAGAGAGAGGCAGAGTAGATCGAAACGTTCCGACTTTCACTAAAACGTAAAATCCAGAGGGAACAGCTGTCCACCTCTGTCTACCAAAATTATATATTGAACTTAGTTATTGTACAAGTAAATTACTTAATGTCCAAACTTATTTGAGTTAATTGGATGGATACCTATGCAACTTTGCTTAATTTAAAATATCTTGTTTTTTTACGCTGTCACTAGCTCGGAAACAATAGAGGAAGTTACAAGAAATTTATAGCCTTGTATCAAAAACCGTACTAGCCTTTTCAATAAAATACAAGAGAATGGCGCAAACGGGGAATTCACGAGGTGGACAGAACCACTAGGTTTTTTAATCCCCGTGCTTCCCTTTAATTTAGATTACCCCCACAAGGCACAACCTCATTTTCTCATGGATTTGTTACAAGTCTCCCAATAGCGACCCTGCAGGCTGCTGGTGGATCTGACTCTGTTGTTTTTTTTTTTTTAAAGAAAAGCATAACGTTCTGCTTTTCCGATTCCGACTATTCAAAATTTTCTATTCGCGTATCTCGATAAAGAAACTTTTTCATACACAAATCTCAACGAATTTGAATGGTTGGGATCAGAAAAGCAGGATCCTGTTTTTCTTAGAGAAAAGCAGCAGAGTCCGATTCACAGCGATATATAGCAATTTTGGCGTTCTAGTAAGTAATTCAAAATAATAAAAGAAAAATCTAATGTATAATACTTTGTACTTTTTTTCAGAAGTGATTCAATTTTTAAAACTTTTGATGTTTAATTGGAAGGAATAAAATAAAATTTTAAATAATTATTAGTTAACCTTTTTCATAACAAAATTAATTAATCTGATATATTATAAATACCATGCATTATATGCATGTGAAAATTACATTATTTTGGCTTTATTTTAACATAAACCCTACAATTTTTAATATGTCAATATAAAATATATTCAACATTTAAATTTGTTAATTTAAAATAATTAAAATGTTGACACCAATAACCATTAACATTGGAAGGAACACTAATCGTGTTTAAGAATTACTTAGAAGTACTTAAACTACATTATCTTCTCCAGTATGTGAAAAAAGAGAAGTAGACTGTGTGATTAAAAAGTTACATTGCAAGATACATTGAAAATTTAAAAGATCAAACTGTATATTGCTAAAAGATAAACAGTGATAATTCAAACAAAGAAGAATAACTCAACTGCACATTCAACTTGTTTCAGTGGAATTAATTTAAATGGGTTCTCAGAGAATTAGTAAAACTATAGCCATTGGATATTTGACAAGACATAGATGGTTAAATACTAATCAATTCTAATTGATTAGTATATGAGTTTGAAGATGTATAATAATAGTTTGTGCTATTTTTGTATGGTTGTTAAAAAATATTAGGAGAAACGTAATATTTTTATTGCCTTTGTATATAACAAAAAGGTTCAATATAATTAGTGCAAGGTACTAAAAAAAAAACTAAAGAAACAATGCAACAAATCCCGCACTAAACCATTATGTTAGCGTTGTATCATCTGGAAGTGTTCGATGGATAAAACATTAGTGATGCCAATAAACTTCACTTTTATTATTTAGTATGTATGTGTTATTATATTGCAAGGTACTAAAAAAACACTAAAGAAACAATGCAACAAGTCCCGCACTAAATCATTATGTTAGCGTTGTATCATCTGGAAGTGTTCGATGGATAAAACATTGGTGATGCCAATAAGCTCCACTTTTATAATTTTTGAAGTATGTATGTGTTGCAGACTTTTGATTGGTAATTTTACTTGAGGCCCCATACCAAAAGAGGACAATGGTTGGCAGGGATGCAAGAGAGCTAGAGACCAGATTTCTGCAAAAAAACTGTGTATATATTCATAAATTTGTATTGGAGTCATTTGCTGAATAAGCCAACAAATTTCCAAGGACCATTGTTGCATGCAACTTGGACCAGGTATGATATGGGAATCTTGATGGACCAATTAATGCTGGCATTTCTTCAAATAATTAATATCATATATAACTTCTACTGTTGTTGTAATTTGTACATTTTTCACCTATATATTTCATGTGATTTGCTAGTTTACCATATGTGGTCCTCAATATTGTCAGGGGCGGATCTACACTTTGCCCAGGGGGTGCTAAGCCACCCTATGATTTTGAAATTTTTAATCACATACGTTGAAATTTAATTGATTTTTTTTATTTTTTTGAAGTTTTTATATAGTTTAGCACCCCTCATAAAATATTAGATGTGTACCTGTAGTCTAATGGTTAAGACTCTATTTTATTTTTGGGAGATCTTGAGTTCAAATTCCACTAGCTACAAATTATATTTCATGTGATTTGCTTGTTTATCATCTGTGGTTCTCAACATTGTGATCGTATATGTCACAACACGGTATTGTTTGGTCACCGCACGTTTACTACTCGTGTGGTGTGACTCGGATATCATGTGTTGTGATCACTCTCTAAAATAATAATATGGCTCGACACACGAACTAACCTGATTACCACATGATCCATGACATAATCAAAGTAACATAAAAGTTATAATAATATTTATGTCAAATAATAATTTATAGTGCACACGATAATTCTTTTACTCTAATTTTTTTTTATAACATTGTGTCTTTATTTTACAATTTTTCATATTTTTGTCATTTTATATTTTTTAAAATAAACTCCCAATTAAAAAATAGTTAAATATGACCGAATATAACTGCAAATTACAAAATATTACCAAACGTGGTCAAATATAACCGATCATATTGTGACTACATATGTCGCGATTATTTATTAAAATTTTAGTCAACAAATGACAAGACATTTAAAAATTTAATCTAATTTTGTCGCAACACGGTATGTGATTCAAATTACAGAATGACTATTTTGTTCTTGAGGAAATGAAATGACTAGTTACTGCATCTCATGAATTTACGTCTCTAGTGAGAGAGCAGTTTGGGTCCGATGCCCATCGGACTCAAAGTGAGTTCGATGGGCTCTATAACCGTCCGATTGACTTTAAAATCAGTACGCTTCACTTTATTATCCGTACATATTTGCTTTAATATCTGTGCTCACGGATCTTAAAGCGGATCGGACGGTTATGGAGTCCATCTGACCCAAATTTGAGTCGGATGGGGACCGGACCCAAACTGCTCTACTCTAGTGACGCCTGGCGAGGCCTGCAGTAAATTTGTTGGATGGGTCCATTATGAAAAACTGGAGACAAATCGGACTCAGATCCCAACAGTAGAATGAATTCAATGATAGAGAGAGTAATAAGAAAGAGGGTGTTTTTTGGAAATCGGGAAATTAAATTAGATAAGTCCGTTAGTAAATACTAGGAACTTAAATGGGTCTTTACTCTTTACGAGGCACTGCTATGCACTGCTATTTGACTAGATCCGTGTCAGACCATACCTGTATTGCCTCATTTGACCGGGTATATATACTGTCACTATGGATATGGAATAATATGGATCCGACTCCGGTGCTTTTCTTAGAGAAAAGCACGGAGCTGCTTTTCCGATCCCAACCATTCAAATTTTTAAATTTGCGTATCTCGATAAAGAAACTTTTTCATGCACAAATCTCGACGAATTTGAATGGTTGGGATCGGAAAAGCAGCTCCGTGCTTTTCTTAGAGAAAAGCACCGGAGTCGGATCCGAATAATATATATAGCTAATGGACCGGGTTGAATTTGCGTCGGATCAGGATCCAACAGCATTTTATTTTGTGTTGGTTCATTCAAGTTGATAATGCACGTTTAATTTTGTGTTTTACTCTTTCCAGAAGATATTTAGTTGTGCTCAAATTTTTCCAAAAAAACATTTTTCTATGAAAATTGCTTCATTTAATTTTTTTTTTCTTTAATGGATATTTTTTTTTCTGATGCAAGCCTGAAAAACCAAACTTACTTCACAACTGCGAGAAAAAAAAATGGAATCATGATTATCTTTTTTTAACAATATATATCCTCTATAATTTCAATAATTTGTCATCAAATTTTTTTGTGATTCCAAAATATAAATATATACCCTACTCTTTTGATAATATATTTCCATAAAAATTGTAGCAAAAAAAATCAGCAAGACAACACAAATATCATTCTGTGATATCAAACTCATCTACTATGAACTAGCGCCTTATCTTTTATACGCATGCACTTTGTAATTAAAATATGTATAAAATTTCACATTTTTTTAAAGAGGGAGGGGCGTGGGCCAATCTGATTTGTATATATTTTCATGAATTTTTTTTCCAAAAAAAAACAATGTATTTCCATTATTATTTTCAATTAATAATGGAAGGGCCAATCTGATTTGAAAATTAATTTAATTTTTATTTTTTTATAAGTTTTTATATAGTTTAGTTTTCGTTATAAATTATTACAAGTGTGCTTATAATTTAGTGGTTAGAATTTCAATTTTTTATTGCGAAAACTTCAGTTCAAGCCCTTACTATGTATTTTCACTTTAAATTTTAACTTATTTTATTTAAATTTTCTAATCCGCCCCGAATAAATTATTTTTTGCAATTGTTATGAATATTTGACATTACAAGAGCATTAAATTAATAGTAAAATTTTAATTAAGCCACATAACCACATGATGTTATAGTTGTTGATCTAATCCAAACTGATTTTTTCACATTAGCACTACCATAGATGCATCATTTAACACAAATACCAAGAATATACGGTTTACTTTACATGAAAATAAGAGTAAAGGAATAACTTTTTTTTATCAAGGATCATGAATGAAAGAATCATTAAAGGCGAAATTTTATAAATGCCCTTCTAAATTTTAATAATTATGTATCTGTCTTCTAAAATGACACCCATCATATTTATTTTTTAAAAACAGAACTCTTATATTTATCCTTCTACAATCTAATTAAAGTTTTTATTTTTATTTTTCAAGGTTAGAGGCTTTAATACTTACTAACGATTCGATTGATATAAAATGTATTTACAACAAGTCAAGTGACTCTAATTTCTTGATTTACTCCTTTATTTTCACAAAACCCTCTAAATTATTCAAAATTACTCTAACCACCCTTAATCACCCTCTATATTGCTAGGTATACTCTTTTACTATATCTTCTCTTCTAATTCTACTTATATACTCGCACAATCACCGTAATACCTTAATTTCCATCTCGCTCCACGACAGGATCTGCTTTTTCAACCACCGCCGTGCTCGGACGACGACCGGATCTACTCATCGTCGCACTCCGATCGAGATAAAAACTTTACGCACTGAGCTCCGATAATACCGTGCTCTGATCGAGATAGAAACTTTAATTATGGACCGAGCTCCGATAATACCATACTCTCAGCTCCAATCGGCTCCATTCCTTCTCCTCTCCCTCATTATCCTCTCCGCTTGAGGAAATTGAGCCAAGAGAGAGAGGGGGAAGATATTGTTGTTGAATGTGAGGCCTCGAAAAAATGAGAGGAGTGGAACGAAGGGGTGAAGGGTGGAGGAGGGGGTGGTGGCTCCTCTAGTGTTTGCTTATGTATTGTTTTTTTAAAAGAGTGAAAGTTAGATAAATCTAATTAAAGTTACATATTTGTGCCTCTAGTATTGTAAATATTATAGTTATCTTTCAAAAACATAAATATTATCATACTGACTTTCTAAAAGCATAAACTTTCATATTTTTCTTCAATATTATATTTGTATCCTCATTGTAAATAAAAAAGTCCTCTCTCTTGAAAATACTTGAAAGTGGGAGATGAGGCAGCAACATAGTTAGCTAAAAAATAAGATTCTTAGACTATGGTTATTCAAAAGTTGAGAATTCGAACCCTGCTCACAAATTTACAGCTTTTGAGAAGCTTGCTTGCTGAGACGTCAAAAAAAAAAGTTTATAATTTTTCTAGTCAAAATTAGCTGGCTTTCAATTTAATTATCCATCAATAAAAAAAACATGACATCCACACAATTAATCCATAGAAAAGAACTTGCAAGTCTCAGTAAAAATAAAAAGGAGGAATTTCTACCTTTGAAATTAAGCATGCATATGCATGGCCATTAATTAATTGTCATGTCAGCGAAACTGTACATAGATAGTGTGTTGGACGACGTACGGAGCGTGGGCACAGAATATCCGGTACAGTTGTGGGCGAGCCTGATCATGACTTGACTAGTGACCAGTGAGTATAGTAAGCAGATTATAGATAGGAGATTAGGAGTATAGGACCAGACGAGACGAGGAAGTGGGCTCATCAGCTCATGCATTATGCATATACAACAATAGGTAGCCAACGCCAACGCCAAAGCAGATGAAGCATCCTCATGCCTTTGCCAACTGCACCATTCCAACCTATTTGCTCCCTAACCACGCCCTTCCACCCACATCCACCACAACATTTTTTTCATCTCTATTTCTATTTCTATTTCTATTTCTATTTCTATTTCTCACCTGTCAATCTGTCATTGTCAACCTCAACATTATATATATATATACACACCAATATTAGTAATTCATTGTAATCTTATTTTTGCATATTATAAGTTAATTTAACAATATGGGTGGGTCTGGATGAATCAAGAATAGTGCAAAGATAGTAGCTATTCTAATTTGAGAATAATAGTTATTCTAATATTTTGTAGGATTAGTACAATAGTGAACAATTCCACAAAAGACAAACAAAGAATAGTGACTATTCGCTAATTCAAACACATCCAAACGTAGATTAGTAGCTCGGAATAGTGCTAATCCGGAATAGTAGTTATTCTTCACCCACCTAAACGCACCCATATATGTATAGCCGGCCGGAACTAGAAAATTTAGATAGCAAAGCTAAAACATATATAAAATTGAATAATATATATAAATATGTGGTCATGAAATTTGAACTCAAGACTCCATTACCACAAGGTGCAATTTTAATCACTATGCAACAAACACACGCTTGACATTTTATGAGAGGGGTAAACTTAATTGTTATTAAATAATAACGTTAGGACACAAAATTAATTAATTTTTATTATACATTACTAAAAAAGTTAAAATCATGAAAATGACTAATTAATTAAGCATGACAATAAGCTTCTCTGAGTCTTAACTTATTATTATTTTATTGTGTTCTGTTTTATTCTTATTATATTTTAAAAGAACTACCCACCTCAACAGAGAGATAAAAGAAATTAAAATTTTCTATTTTTTTTAGTAAAATTTGGAGGTCAAGCTATTCAACTATTTAATATTCTTGTTATTATAACAGATAATTTTCTCCATCTGACTTTATCACTAGACCAAAAGCTAGTTCTTACTTTTTATTTGAATTAAAAAAAATATACTTACGGCACGTACTTATACGCTAGTCTGTATATATATATGTTCAGGCATGCAGATTCAGGGTAGTATGTGTACGTACGTGTATGTAGTATGTGTGTACGTCTGTGTATGGCTCTCTCAAAGCTCTCACATCTACACGTCTCCACCTATTTAATTATCTATCCACTACACTTGAGAGAAATCTCTCTCTCTCTCTCTCTCTCTCTCAGTTAGACCCACGCACACTCACACTTCCACTGATCTCACATCCACTCTAGCTCACACATCCACTACCACCTCTCTCTTTATTGTTTGTTTCTCCCACCAACAAACCAAGGATTAAACCAGGTACGACATTTCTACCGGGTTTCAGTTCTAGCGCGCGGTGATAAAATGACAGCCCAGCGATGAAATACATGGCGGCCTGTGCACGTGCCCATACCATTACTATGCGGGTCGGTTTATTCGCTGAAACAGGATCCGACTGTGCTGAGCTCCTTTGTGGAGAAGATTTTGAATCCCAGGATGATGATTCCATCGGTTGCATTGCTCATGTCGAATTTCCTATCGAGTCTGATGAATCGATTGCCGGCTTCCTAGTATCTGAATCCATTTATTTACCAGGATTAGATTACCCGGAACGTTTGCGGACCCGACAGTCTGTCGATCCTACCACTCGGTCTGATTCGGTGTCTTGGATCCTTAAGGTATATATATGACACGTTCGGTTTAATGCATTCTTTTTTGGTATTTTCATTCCTTTAATTTCCTGTTTGTACTTTTTGTTCAGATTTAACTGACATTTTTCATATTTTTTCAGGTCAATAATTATTACCGTTTCCAGGCAGTGACGGCGTACCTGGCGGTGAACTACATGGATCGTTTTCTCTCCTCACACGACTTGCCGGTAAGTTCGATCACGACACTTATATATTTTTTTTAAATCATATTTTTTTTTCAGAAAATATATTTCTCCCAATATAATTAGTTTATCATTGCTTAAATATATAATCAACTAGTACAAAGAATTGCTTATTTTCCAAAGTACAGGAGCAAACAGTAACAGGAGGGAAAGAATCCGGAAAGAATTTGAAATTGTTTAGAACACAATTAATGGATCTCAATAGAAAGAACAGTTAATTAATGTTGATGTAGGCAACAGTATGTTAAATGATAATGTAGCTAATTAATGAATCTGATAAATTTGACCAGGCAGACAAGTGGGCCCTACAGCTGCTCTCTGTTGCTTGCTTGTCTCTAGCTGCAAAAATGGAGGAGACCCTTGTTCCTTCCCTTCTTGACCTCCAGGTTTCACTTAATTATAAATGTCTTGCAAAAAGAAAAAGAAAAATTGTTGGGTCCTTTATTTCTAGATAGTTTAATTAATTTTTGTTTCATACACACAAAAAAAATGTTAATAATTTTAATTTGGGCAGGTGGAGGGTACCAGATTTATTTTTGAGCCAAAAACTATTAGACGAATGGAGTTCCTCGTGCTTACAGCACTGAAATGGAGGCTTCGATCGATAACGCCTTTCACATTTATCGATTTTTTTGCTTATAAGGCTGATTCATCAGGGAAACACATAAGAAATCTGGTTTCTCATGCTTCACAAATTATCTTAGACTTAATCCACGGTATTAATTGCTCCATTAATATATATACTACTAACTTTTTTATTAATTTGTTTTAAATATAAAACTGTGGTGTGCACATATGTGTACTTCATTCCAATACCTTACTGGTCCAATTTTTAAATCAAAAAGTGGGTACATACTCGTACCAGTACATAACTCGTACCAGACATAATTAAAGCATTTCTTGCAGAACCCTCCATATATTGAAGCATTTCATAACTATGGGTGTTCAGTACCGGGACATACTGGTACCAGACATAATTAAGTCCTTGGTCAGATTCTCTTGTATCTATATAGTTGTTTGCCATGCCTTACATGCATGTACCCTGCTTTGCAATAAATAAATCAGGATGGGAACATTTAATTTCCCTGCTAGATATAGCTAGTGCAGCAACATCTATACATATATATATGTCAAAACAATTAATGAAAGTAAGTAAGAGTAATAATTACTTATTGAATCTGATTGGAACCGCAATGCAATACAGATATAGACTTCTTGGATCACTGCCCCTCATCAATGGCTGCCGCTGCCATTTTGACCTCTGCATCTCATCACCACTTTCCACTGCTTCAATTTATTACTCCTCAGATTGCTTCTTCATGGTGCATTGGCCTTTCTGAGGTTAGTGCAATTAACTCTACCCCTTTTTTTTTATTTTCACATGCATCCCCACAATAAAAGGACGAATAATTATATATGAAACAAAATAAAACCATAAATTTAGGAAAATGAACCTTGTGAAAATTACTGTAATTTCAGGGCTTGGCCATTCAGCTAGTGACAGGCAGTGTATTTTGTCTTTTGGAAAAAAATTGAAATTTTGCAATGGATTTTTGGCAAACAATTAGCTTCCCTGAGATTCAATACAGATAAAATTAAAGTAATCTGAGAAATATTATTTCATGTGCTGATATTCGGAAATTTGTCAAACATATCAATAACAAAGATATATTATGAAAATATTAACCTTAATTAAGTAAAATTTCATGCAACCTATTGTCATTAATTGCATCTTTTTGTTGTTAAAAAATATCAAAGTAATTTCTTGTGATTAATTAATTTTTCTACAGAACGGAATATCAAAATGCTACAAATTGATGCAACAGAAGGCTGTCAGAAGCGTGAAAAGAAAACATCCGATAATCGTCTCCCATCTTATAACGGCTCCGACCTCTGAGTTGGATTCCAACATCTCCTCCTCTCCTTCGCCTCCGTCCAAAAGAAGAAAGCTTCATCAAACCTAACAAGGTCATGGTGCAAATTTTGTAATCACAAAATTACATGCATATGGTGTGTGCTACAGATAGAGCAGATTTTTTATATTGCTTTGGCTGATTCCTCAGATTTTTCATGAGAGGAGTTCTGGGTTTGATCTTATTTTTTTCATTTGTTTTGCTAAGTTCTTTTATTTTTACTGAGAGGTGTAGGAATTTCAACTGCCCTCTTACCTAAAAAAAAATGATCTTTATTTATTTTTTTGGAAAATGATGCATTTCATCAGAGATGCAGTTCCTCAAAGGTGGGGGAATTTGCAAATTCCACTTAGTAGAACTGAAGTCAGAGATAGACTGTGAAGATGGTGTAGCGGTCTTCTTCTTCTTCTTCTTCATCTTTTTCATTTTTTTCATTTTTTTGTTTGAACTTTGTTATATATATTAATTAATTGTATTTTAGGTGAAGTGTTTATAAGCATTAATCATGTTGTATGAAAGCATGCATTAATGTAAAGAGACTTGGATTGGTGCTTTTATCCTTTTCTCCTTGGTTGGGTGATATCATGATGGCAGGTTAAATTAAATAAAGACTATTGTATCTTTTGCCCAAAAAGAGGCTTTTGGAGAGCCTCTTTAATTATATTGTTTATGTATCACTAATAATGAAATTCTGTTACATCATATATATCATTTTTTTCCTTATATCTTGTCCTATGTGTTGCCTTAATGTAAAGAAGATTTGTTTGTCTTTATTGACTAAGAATCAATTTTCTACCCAAAAATATACATAAACGGATAAACCTACATATGAACAAAACCAGACCAAACAGATCTTTATTCAACATCTCAATTATATATATATATATATCGTAAAAGGCTGAAAAGTGGTACAGAATAACACATGTAAGAGAATATGTGAATAGTAAATTCCTCCTGAGAAAGTGAGAAGTGAGCAGGATAGAATAAATAAAAATGTTTATCAGAAAAACTAAACTATAAACTAAACTAAACTAAAGCAACCCTTACCCAGTGTCAGGCTGTGCTCAGAAGCCAACTCAGTCGCATCTTAATTGGTCCCTCTGCATTCATTCTCTGCTAGGTCAAACATTTTTTATTGGGTCGGATTCTGAAATTATGCGGATGCGAAATCCATCAAAATATTTACCTAGTCCATATACAAATTGATAACCTATTAAAATTTGAGGATTCAAATACATACCTATTTTTCTTTAAATTTAAAATGTAAATCCATTCCATCTATCTTAGCCAATTCCAAATTAAATTCAGATTTTAATAAATTAATTTGAGTATTCAAGTGCAAATTAATCCGTATCTATTATCACAACAGGTTTCGAATAAGATTCAGATCATATTTAGATTTTGTATGAGAATATTTTGAATAATAAAATGCATGCATGAAATTCATGAATCTATGATTATTTTGTACTATAAAAGGACAGATTCAGAACATAACTTTAATTTTTTTAACTCTATTATATGACATATCAATCTATATATGAGAAGTTAGACGATCAAAATTCATAAATTAGGATTGCAATAATTATCTGACTATTAGAAAATTTGAGAAAATAATATTCTTTCATCAATATTAATTATTTATCAACTTCACTATAAAAATTCTGATCCCAATCCTACAAAATGTGAATGCTAATGTAATAATTAAAGTAGATAGATATTCTTTTCAGTCGACACGCGAAACCAATAATAGATTAATTATGTTATTACGAATTCATATTAAATTATAGATTATGAATAATACTCATTAAAAAATAATTATATTGAGATCGCACGTACGACTCATCAATCATCATTATAACAGTTGACATTATGTGCAAAAGTAAAGTCTCTAGACAACAAAGTTAAAATTAGACACCCAACTAGTCGGAATGGATGGACAGGATTCACCTAAGAAGCTAAGATAACCTTCGGATGGATTCCGTGGTAAGTAGTACATCACTTAATTTTCATTCAAATGATAATGTGATGGCAAGGAAAAATTAGTTAGTACGGGTGATAATAACATGCTGTCATATGACGTAAGTTCTAAATTCAATACAAATTATGAGCTATGTCTCTCGTCACATATTTAAAAATATATACATATTATGATACAAACGCAATCACCAATAGAAAAATGATACATGAGATGGTGAAACTGTGAAAGAAATCAAGCAAGAAAAATATTATATATATAGGCGTACTTGCTCTTTTGGCAATAATATGGCTGCTATTTTGAGTGGAACTAATTTGTTTATTTCTTTTTTTTTTTTTTTCAAATCAAGCGATTTTCTATCCATATTAAAAATTAGTAAAAAAAATCTAATAAAAATAAAATTTGATATACAAGTACATATTCATATGGGAGTCATGTTGAACAGTTCGGTTGCGTCTGACGCCAATCGGACTCAAATTTGAGTATGATGGGTTCCTCTACAGTCGATCTGCTTTAAGATCCGTGCGTGTTGCTTCAATATCTGTGCGAGTCTCTTTAAGAATTGTGATGCTCTAGTGCGCACGTATATGAAAGCGAATGAGACGGTAGATGAATTCATTGGACTCAAATTTAAGTCCGATGGACGTTTTATGCTTTCAATAAAGGGTAAAATGGATATTTTATAAATTTAAAATGAGTTTTAATATAAAAGAATATAACTGAGTAAATTTGTGAGTTTTTGAAACTAGAGGAGAACACGTAATTTTGAAATTTAGAGAGAGAAATACGCAATTTTTAAGTTTTTTTTATAGGTATATGTGAAATTCCCCTTATTACACACACACATGTGTGTGTGTATGAGGAGGAATCCAATATCTCATCATATCTTATATTTTATATTTTTATTTTTGGTATTTAAATTGTCGATCCGAACTGCTCAACAGGATATTAGTACTAAAATCATTATTTATGGACCGTTAAAAAACATTGATTTTCCACCTGTCTTAAAAAATAATAAAAAATTCCAAAAATTATAAAATTTCATCTCCAACCATATTTTAGTATAGATATCATGTTGAGCGATTTGGATCGATAGTTTAGGCTTTGAAAATGAAGATATAAAATATGAGGTGTGATGAGGTATGAAAGACATGAGGTATTAGAACTCTCCTCTATATGTTGTTCTATGCAATTTCTCAAATTACCGTGTTTGACTAATTTACAAAATATATAATGATTGAATTTAACGATTTCATTGTATGAGTGAGTTTGCAGGTTCAAGAACAATATAATTGAAAGATTAAAGTTGAAGAACCAATAGAATCAACAAGACTTTATGAAGATTGAAGAAATATAGATTGTAATATTAAATAGATAAGTAAAGTAAATTTGAGATTGTTGATTCATGTACCTATCCATTTGGTACAGAAGCAAACCGTTCTATACATAATGTATTGAAACGATACCGGATGGATACGGTTATAAGGTGTGCGGTACAGAAGAATTATTCTGTATGACTTTTATTCGGAACAGAATGTTCCGTAAAAAGTCAGAGGACCCCCTTTGGTGTTTCGTTCTGAACGATTCCCATTTGTACTGTACGCTAATTGAAGAACACATAATTAGAGAAAATACACTATCCTTCTGTACATAACTAAGCATATTGAACGGATAATGTAAAATCCAAAGGCTAAGCGATACATTTGAACTATCTGTTCGGTACAGAAGTTTTACTGTTTGAATAGAATAGTTCAAATACCTAGATCTGGAGCTCTTTCTATAAATAGAATGAATACCCCCTTCTCCAGTTTCAAGAAAGCCACATCTAATTTCAAAAAATAGAAATTATGTATTATTAAGAGATTTCTTCTTTGAGAGAGTAAAAACTTCAATATTTCATTGATAATCTCAAATTCACTTAACTAATCTTCTCAAAGTTTAGTTAGAGTGCTTGTTCTAGTTCGAGAGTGGAGATCTACTTTAGTGCTCCATTTCTATAGTTGAGTGACTTCTCAGCTTGTAGGGCATTTAAGGGGCTTGCCAGCTCGAGCATTTCTGCTCACATATAAATATAGCTGTGTGACAATCCTCTGTGTAGAACTCTCCAGCTGAGCTTCTAGACTCAACTCTGTACATGAGCTAGGCCGTGGCTTCCCACCTTCGTTAGGCACATGCGTCACGAGTTGTATCATTTCTTTTTGGATAATAGAAAAGAGGTGCTGATGAGGTTGCTCTACTCCGGAGACGTAGGCATTTTACACTGAACTTCGTTATCACCCCGCTTGTCAAATTTCTCTAAACTCTATTATATTTACTTTATTTGCACACGCTTGCTTGTTGATTGATTGATTTGTTAATTTAGAGGGTTAAACCGAAAAAATGACTAAAAGTTTTTAAGACTACCTATTCACCCCCCTCCCCCCCCCCCTCTAGGTGCTATTAGGGACAATGCTATATATATATATATATATATATATATATATATATATATATATATATGAGGGATCAAGTTACAACAACTTTAAGTTACCACAAAGTTACAACAATAGTTATTTTCATTTTCAAAGTCCAAATCGTCGATCCAAACCGTTCAACATGATTATCTAAATAAAATGTGCTTCCAGATCAAATTTTATATTTTTTTTTATTTTTTTACTATTTGTTAAGATGGGTACAAAAACTAGTCAAATTCAGACCATTGAATTTTGTACCCAACTTAATAAATAGTAAAAAAATTCAAAAAAATATAAAATTTGATCTGGAAGCACATTTTATTTAGATAATCATGTTGAACGGTTTGGATCGACAATTTGGACTTTGAAAATAAAAATAACCGTTGTTGTAACTTTGTGGTAACTCAAAATTATTGTAACTTGATCCCTCTTCATATATATATATGAGGATGGATCCAATTACGCCCTTTTTTTTTACACATCATAACATTGTTTTTTTATAAGTTAATTTTGCGATTTCAAAATCCAAATAGTCAATCATGTTGTAACCATTTTGTAACCATCTTAATAAATAGTAAAAAAATTCAATGGTCCGAAAACAACGATTTTGTAACCATTTTAATAAATAGTAAAAAAATTCAAAAAAATGTAAAATTTGATCTCCAAACACATTTTAGTATATCAATCATGTTGAACGGTTTGGACTGACTATTTGGACTTTGAAAATGGTAGATGTCAAAATGTGTCAAAAAAAGGTGTAACTTGATCCCTCCTCTCTCTCTCTATATATATATATAGTCCGGCTAATGTCATAACGTTATAATTTCAGCCTAAGTTATAACGAGTCAGTTTTTGCGATTTCAAAGTCCAAAAAATCGATCCAAACCGCTCAACATGTTCTCCATATTGAAATATGCTTAGAGACCAAATTTTATATTTTTTGGAATTTTTTTACTATTTATTAAGCCACTTTGAAAATCGCTGATCCAACAGTGGCTTAACCAAATAGTGAAACCGTTGGATCAGCGATTTTCAAAGTGGCTTTATAAATAGTAAAAAAATTCCAAAAAATATAAAATTTGGTCTCCAAGCACATTTCAATATGGAGAACATGTTGAGCGGTTCGGATCGATTTTTTGGACTTTGAAATCGTAAAAACTGACTCGTTATAACTTAGGCTGAAATTATAACATTATGACATTAGCCTTACTCTATATATATATATACAGAGAGAGAGAGAGAGAGAGGTTGGCTAAGCTCAAAACGTTTGTTCATAGCCTCAGGAACAAACGATTCTGTTCTCCGGTTTTCAAAGTCAAAACGGTCGATCAAAATATTCAGGTATTTAATCTATATTAAAATATGCTTGGAGACCAAATTTTATATTTTTTTAAAATTTTTTTACTATTTATTAAGATAGTTTAAAAATCGTTGTTTTTCAATGGTGCAAAATTTTAATAAAAACAACGATTTTCAAACCATCTTAATAAATAGTAAAAAATTTCAAAAAGTGTAAAATTTGGTCTCCAAGCACATTTTAATATAGATTAAACATCTGTTGGTTTGGAGAACCGAATCATTCGATCCTCAGGTTAGGAACAAATGTTTTGAGCTTAGCCAACCTCTCCCTCTCTCTCTCTCTCTCTCTCTCTCTCTATCTCTCTCTATCTCTCTCTCTCTCTCTCTCTCTCTCTCTCTCTATATATATATATATAGAGAGAGAGAGAGAGAGAGAGAGGTTGGCTAATATATAATCGATTGTTCCTAAGCTCCCGTGCAACTAAGTTGTTTTC
Source organism: Carex arenaria (assembly GCA_964058825.1). Taxonomy (NCBI): domain Eukaryota; kingdom Viridiplantae; phylum Streptophyta; class Magnoliopsida; order Poales; family Cyperaceae; genus Carex; species Carex arenaria. The sequence goes on from CAXKVW010000144.1 coordinate 180,418, forward strand.
CAATTTTCAAAGTCTAAACGGTTAATCTAAACGTTAGATGTGATCTCTATATTAAAATGTACTTGGAGACCAAATTATATATATTTTTTTAATTTTTTTATTATTTATTAAGCCACTTTGAAAATCGCTGATCCAACGGTGGCTGAACCAAACAGTAAAAACAGAAGTTGCCGTTGGATCCGCGATTTTCAAAGTGGCTTAATAAATAATTAAAAAATAAAAAAATTGTAAAATTTGATTTCCAAGTATATTTTAATATAGAGATCACATCTAACGGTTTAGATTGACCGTTTGGACTTTTAAAATCAAAAAATGACTTAGTTGCACGGGAGCTCAGGAACAATCGATTGCCAACCTCATATATATATATATATATGAGTAGAACTAGGGTGCTCCTAAGTTCACCCAACCTCTTGTGAACTTGACTCTAAAATATATTGAATCGACTTTAAACGATGAATCCAAACTGTTGAAATCCTACCTAATGATTGATGCGTCTACATGTGAAAATTTTAAAGTTTTGAATTAATTTAATATAGAGTCAAGTGATCAAAGGAGTCCAAAAAATGAATGCATTAAAATTAATTTATAAACCTTAAACTTTTGACCACTTGACTCTATATTAAATTAATTCGAAACTTTAAATTTTTTACATGTAGACGCATCACTCATTAAGTAGAAGGGTTTCAACAGTTTGGATTCATCGTTTAAAATTGATTCGATATATTTTAGAGTCAAGTTCATAAGAGGTTTGGTGAACTTAGGAGCACCTTAGTTCAACGGTTTGGATCCATCGTTTAAAGTTGATTCGATATATTTTAGAGTTAAGTTCATAAGAGGTTTGGTGAACTTAGGAGCACCTTAGTTCTACTCTATATATATATAGGTTGGCTAATATACAATCGATTGTTCCTGAGCTCGTGCAACCAAGTCGTTTTTTGGTTTTCAAAGTCCAAACGGTTGATCCAAACCGTTAGATGTGATCTCTATATTAAAATGTGTTTGGAGACCAAATTTTACATTTTTTGGAATTTTTTTGCTATTTATTAAGCCACTTTGAAAATCGCTAATCCAACGGTGGCTTAACCAAACAGTAAAAACAGAAGCCACCGTTGGATCAGCGATTTTCAAAGTGGCTTAATAAATAACAAAAAAATTCCAAAAAATGTAAAATTCGGTCTCCAAACACATTTTAATATAGAGATCACATCTAATGGTTTGGATCAACTGTTTGGACTTTTAAAACCGAAAAACGACTTGGTTGCACGAGCTCAAGAACAATCGATTGTATATTAGCCAACCTCTCTCTCTCTATATATATATATATATATATATATAGGTTGGTTAATATCAAAATATTTGTTCCAGTGCCGTGGTGCAACCAATTGGTTTTCTGATTTTCAAAGTTTAAATGGTCGACCCAAACCGTTAGATGTGATATCTATATTAAAATGTGCTTAAAGACCAAATTTTACATTTTTTTTGAATTTTTTACTATATATTTAATCAATTTTAAAATTGCTTATTTGAATAAACAATGAAAAAAATTTGGATCATTGAAAAGTGAAAACAGTTATTTTAAAACTGGTTTAATAAATATTTAAAAAAAAATTTAAAATGTGAAATTTGGTCTCCAAGCACATTTTATTATAGATTGAATGTTGAACAATTTGGATCAACTGCTCGAACTTTAAAATTATAAAAACCAAAGCATTTGTTCCACGGCCTAGAAACAAACGTTTTGATATTAGCCAAACCTCCCCTCTCTCTCTCTCTATATATATATAGAGAGAGAGAGAGAGATGGGCTATAGTGAGTTGCGAAGTAATATTATTGTTTTACTTCACGCTTATATCTTTGTTTTCAAAGTCTAAACAACATATTCAAACCACTCAACATGATCTCCATATTGAAATGTGCTTGGAGATCAAATTTTATATTTTTTGGGATTTTTTTTACTATTTTTTAGATGGGTAGAAAATCGTTGTTTTTGGATGGATTATGAAACCTCAAAAAACAACGATTTAAAATATTCTAAACAAATAGTAATAAATTTCCAAAAAAAAATATAAAATTTGGTCTCCTAGCACATTTCAATATGTAGATCATGTTGAGAGGTTTCGGATCGACGTTTTGAACTTTTAAAAGTAGAAATATGAGCGTAAAGTAAAACAAAACTCTTAATTCGTAACTTACTATAGCCCAACTTATGTGTGTGTGTGTGTTTAACAACTAATTGTAATCTGCACATATACTTCTCGATTAAATCCATATATACAGCTACATACTACGTGTAGTATGCAGTGATTTTTTACATGCATAAATAAACCACATTTAAAAACACTAGTTGGAAGCTACCAAAAATATAGTAAGACATCTACAATTATTGTCTCAAATATCACAAAAATTTGTGCACTGAATTAAGCGCACAGATTGCATTCTTTTAAATTGTACTAGCTCCTCTCCATTGTTTTTCTTCTGAGTCCGCATCCAGTAATGGAATCCAATGAATGAGCAAGCACAAAAAAAGACAGAAACACTTTTTATCATCATCAGTCCAAAAAATGAGTAGTGCGGATCTGTATCTTTCAGAAAAAGAGCACTTCAAATTTCAAAACAACCCCACGGCCTGAGAAAGAGGCGCCTCTCTTTTCTCTCGAACCTTGCAAAATTTCGTGGTTATTGTCTATTTTTAATACACACACACACACACACACACACACACAGTGGCAACAAGTGACCATAACCACTGTTTAAATATACATGCTGCTCTTTTAATTGTTGTCTGATTTCTGCTGTACCAATTCATCCCAACTGGCATATATTTTTGAATAAGCTTGGAGTTTAAATCCACCCAAATGTTTACTATTTAGAGACTTTTTATGTGGAATGACATTTATTATTTCTCACCAATTTTCTCTTGTGGGTTACAGGTCTGGTAAACAAAGATTGAGAAACGTTTTTGAAATTGTAATTGACAGTAGGACAATCTAAAGGTATGAGATTTTGGATTATTTTATCATGGTGCAGAAAATTCATCTAGCATCATCCATTATAAATAGTTAGATCATTCTTATAAGTTCAATGAGATGTGGTAAAAATAATGGATGCTATTAGCAATGCATACAAAAGATCCATGCCTCGTGTTACGTAAATTGCTATGGAAAATAGTACACCATAGGTTGTTGCACCTCCGAATCAGAGGTGTGACAGAGTTGATACAAAGAGCATTAAATTTGTTACTAGACCAAAGATAGCTGGTTCTCATATATTTGAATTGATATATATTGCCATGAATATATATATATATGAGAATCATTGTCACTGGACCAATGATTGATCATTCTCATATAAATTGTTGTATGTTACCAAGAATTAATATATGAGAATTATTGTCACTACACCAAAGATTGATATATATTGGCATATTGCTGTGAATATATGAGAATCATAATTTGATCCATCGATAGCTCGCTATAAAATTCGTCGCAGAGTAGTAGTTGCATAGTAAAAAAGGAAGGAGGGGGTGCTAGGCGTGGGCATGAAGAACATATGATATGATATGATATGAAATAATGGAGTGAGTGAGTGAGTGAGTGAGTGAGTCAAAAGCTAGAAATGATGGGGAGGAATATTTGGGGCTGGACGGTGTTCTCTTTTTGTTGCTCTGAGACCAGACTGTACCAGTACAACTCATACCTTCCCAATCCCTGGTTGGTACACTTCCCCACTTCCCCTGCCATGTATCTTTTCTCCTTTTAGGGTCAACTTTGTAGCAGCATGTCTGACACTGGCCTCCAAAAAAATTCTCTCCTTTTTTTTGTTTCTCATTTATTTTGGTAATCAGTAAACCAAGCATGTGCAATGAAACATGATTTCCTGCTAAAAAGCTATTATCCACATTGCATTTGATTAATTACTGAAGCCTGAATTGTGGGTCCCGGTTACCTACTTACTATGCCAACTCAACATGCAATAATCCAATATTTATTCTTATTCAAATCCATAATCATAGCTCTCAGGAATTGCAATCTACTATGGTATGATTCATATGATGATGGTGTATTTTTGGAGGTGATGAACAAATGATGCTATGAATCAGCTGCTCTGACAAGTGAAATAAAATGAAATGCAGTACTCATTTGCTGTCAGAAAGCTGGACAAAAGAATTATTTCATAGCTTGGGGACCTATGCGCATATCATATCTCATTATTGTATAATCCACTCAGAACAGGGAACACTCAACACAGCCATCATTATAGCCTCCTACTCCACAATAAAATAAAATAAAATCAAATCAAATAAAAAAAAAAACCTTCATTACATAATGCGAGAAAGATATTACCAACCGCTGCAATTTGGAACAAGAAATCCAGCCCAATGTTACGCAAGAAGTATGTATGGCCCAAGTAAAAGCCTGATTTGGGCCTGTAACCATAAAATGAATGATGAAACCTGATAATGCCATTTGAGTTTCAAATCAAATGGCAATCATTATCAAATAATTGGGTTTGGATCCCAAACAACAACTTAATAATCTGACAATTATTTTCAAATCAAATTGAAAAAATTGAAAAAATAAGGGATATTTTTATTAATTGAATATGTATCAAATTTCATGCCATTTGAGTTTCAGTGATATTCAGATACTGTGAAATATAAATCGTTGCAACTTTAAGGTAATTTGATAAATTATAAAACTTATATCAAATTTCGTCATTTTTATATAGAATTATAGAAAATATCCAAATTAATAAATCCCACCCAAAACAATTTATCTAATTTATCTCAACTTTAGTACGCCATGGTTTTCATATGTAGCTAGAGTACGTCAAGGTTATTAATTTTATGGATGAGAATTGTAGAGGTAATTAAGAAGAAAACGACAGAGTTCACATGAGCTCATTAAGGCCTAATTATGAAACCAAAAATATTGTCTCGGACCACCTAATCCCAGCTAATCCGTTTTGAACTTGGACTCAGTATCATAAATATATATATAGTACCAAAGTATATGTAGTCTGTCACCTTGAAAGGTCCACTTCAACCCCCTATTTGTCTCTTTGGATTTGAGCCAGAACCAGACTTGGCATGTTTCCAGGCGGTTCTTTCTATGGGAAACCTCCCACGTTTGTGTGCTCATATATTCCTTTTCTCTCTCTCTGTTTTTTTTTTTTTTTTTGAGATGAAAAGAGAAATATTCCTCTTCTTCCTATCCTTTTCTGGTCCTAATTTGAAGTTTCCATTTTACATTAAAAACAATAATCAATTTTTTATTTGGTAAACATAATATTCAGCATGGTACCACGAGAGTACCTTAGTACAAAATCTGTTATATTTTGCAGTGTATTGTTGTGATTGCATGCATGTCTCTTTATTTTATCTTTGCTGATTAACTAATTTTGTTTTCACTGATTCCTAATGTCCCATTAGATTACCTAAGGATGTGATAAAAGAAAGAAAGAAAAATGATATGTATATGTTTTTTTAGGCTATTTATTAATACATTGTCAATGGCCTTAAATTATTGCGAACTCGCTACTCCAGTCATGGGTCAGTGGGTTCACTCCAAAAAAAAAAAAAATTCTAAAATACAATTAAAAAACAACACAAGGAAGAAAATGTACAAGCTAATCAAGACTAATTTCCTATGGAACACCTTACCCATGCTATACCAGTTGTATGATCATGAGCACTCCTTGGACCCGGCTCAAATACCCATGCCCGATAGCCTGATATCCATACCAGAAACAAAACAAAACATAAAGAAGGGGGGGAAAGGAAAAAAAAATAGTTGATTGCTGAATTAGGTTCTTAAAGTTCCCACTTCATCGATGCTTTGCAACGACGGCCGCCAATTCTGTCTGCTTCTCTGTGTACTGGTACCGGTACCGGTACTTGTGTGCCCAAGTTTTTCTTCCTACAACAAAAAGTATTTAATAAAATGTTAATCCAGATAAGTAATTCAAACGACAAACTGATCTTTTATTTCTATTTATAGGACAATCAATTTCAAAGGATTTTGCAATCCTATTGGCTTGACGGTCTTGGTGTACCGGTTTGGTACTGTATAAAATAATTTAGTAACAGATTTGAATACAACAAACATTGTAAATTAACAATCTAAGACAGTAATGACTAAATAACTGAATTGTAGTCAGTCAAAGGAAATTTTGATTTTTTTTTTTTTATTAAAAGCTGCTAATCATGGTCTACTAAAAAATTTTATAAAGCAAGATATTCACTGCCACACCTAAGGAATCTAACATTATTTTTCTTTAATTTGGGGTCATAGTGCTACACCAGCTAATCAAATTATGCACAAAATACCCTAAACAGAATGATAAACTATCCTTTTGTGTGTACTATAGAAATTATATTTTGCATAAGACCATTAGATTATTATTGAATGCACTATATATACTATTCCAATAACATGCACTTGTTGTGCGCCAACTAATTAACATGGCATTAATTGCTTGCCATATATTTATTGTTAATAAAAAAGAACTTTGTGACTGATTAACACTATTAAGCTATTGATTTAAATTACCTGATCACAATTTTCTGAATCGGTCCATCCTTGTTTGTTATTTACAGTGCCTTCGCCTTTTGTGATGTACTCCGGTCTATCCAGCTTCTTCAACTTTTCATGCTTCCTCTCTCGAAGAGCCTTTGTCACCTCTACATTAATTTTTATAATCCACAGAGCTAGCACAATTAGAAAAAAGCAAAATTGACGTTCTGTTGATCAAAATTCAAGCAAAATTCAAGTTGTTGTTACCTTGAGAGGTGATGAGGCGGTAGACTTGGCCAAGCAAGAGAGTGTCCTTTGGTTTGAGCAACTTAACCCTAGTTAACCTAACCTGTTTCCCTCCCGATCCATCACTCTCGACCACACGCAGCGTCACAAGAGCGACGTAGTGGCCGGGGTTGTTTCTCATGACCTCGGCAGCGCTCGTTGACCAGTACAGCCTCTCCACCTTCCCTCCCGGATGCTGTACCACTACTGTCGCCGCCTCTGCCGCTTGACAATTTCCCATTTCCGCTTCTCGTATTCCTCGTTTTTGTTTTTTCTTTCTTTCTTTCTTTCTTTCAAGGAGGCAAAATAGAAATGAAAATGATTGAGATGGAAGAGAGAAGGCTTAAATGGGGAGAAGGGATAGATTAATTAGAGAACAAAGGGGGGCTATGTTACCGTTTAATAATGCTGCTTTTATTTATTTAAAAAGAATGCTGGCGAATGCTTATATAATTATATTAGGACTTAGGAGCGATTTCAGGTACATCCCTCCTAAATTTCAAAATTAAGTATTTTTCTTCTCAAATTCATAATATACGTGTTTAACCTTCTAAATATCAAAAATTCAAAATTTTATCCATTTATTGAATTTTAAAATTAAAACTTGTTTAAATTTACAAACAAATCCATTTTATCTTTTATTGAAGAGTCCGGTTAGTATGACATCGGTGACATATGACACTAACTTCAAAATTGATTGATTAGACTTCAAACGACTAATCCAAACCGTTCAAACTGATTTACTTTATGAGTGATGGGTTTACATGCAATTTTTTTTATATTTTCGAGTTATTTTAGTATCAAATCAAGCGGTAAAAATGTTGAAAAATTAATGTATTGAAATTAACTTAAAAACTCACACATTTGACTGCTTGACTTTATACTAAATAAATTCGAAAAATATCAAATTTTGCATGTAAACGCACAATTAATGAAGTAGATCGGTTTGAACAGTTTGGATTCACCGTTTAAAGTCGATTCGATAGATTTTGGAGTTAGTGTTATATTGTAAATTTGTAACATCCCGAAAAAAAAATATGTTCATTATTAGTTATGTTAATAATAATTTGTTTAATATTGAATACACTATAAAAAAAATATAATTTTGTTTTATTGTAAATTGGATTTTCTATTTATTTCTATTTTTATTTAATTTTCTAAATCACAGAATTAGCCTTGTAATTATTTCCTTTTAAATAAAAAATATTTATATAAATATGGAAACCAGAAGGCGCCAGAAGCGGACCTCTGTTTCATTCTCAATATTTATCCGATAACAATCATTTTTATTTAATGATTATCTTAATATGCATCTCCAGATAAAACCTCTCCGATTCATCCACCCTTTCGATTCAAAGTTTAATATTATGTCTAGATTAAAATATCAGAATTGTTGAACTTTCCTTCTCTTTGTTTTATATCCGTGAGAAGATTTCCTTCTCTCTTTTTGATATCCAAGATAAAAAAAAAATGAACATTCCTTTTCATACTATCACTGGGAATCAATCAATTTGATTGATATCTTATTTTCCAATATATTCCATTTAATAAAATTCTGATTGAATTATTGATTGATTATGTGTCATTCGAATTCTAACTATGTCGCAGTGATTCTGAGTTATTGTTACAATTGAATTTTGAAGTTCTGAATATCTCACTCTCAAATTAACCGGACTTCTCTATAATTTGTATTTCTGTTTTGTATGGTTGATTTGAATATGGGTATTTGCATATTAGATTATAATGGCATATTTAACGAGATAGCGGGTCTAAGGTTGGAATTTGATATGTGATTGTAGCCTCCCACTGTTGGTTGGATTTTCCAGCGGGTCGGCGGCCTTCCAATATTGGATGGATTTCTCATTGAATTGGCGGTTTTGTGAAATTGTGTTATGTAGAAATTGAGAATCGCCTGTGTGATGGGATTCTAACTATGTGAATATGATGTGACTTGTTTTACGGATAACCTAAATCGACGTGCTATCCCGGTTAAATATGCGTGCATAATTTTATATGTATTTGTGTGGATTAATCCGGCCTATTTGAATGGTTGTTAAATTAAGTCAATTATAGAGAAGCGCGTTATTAAATAACCGATTACTGAGCTTTGTAGCTGATTCCGTTTTGTTATTTTGTTTTTCTTTCTGTTGGCGACGTAGGTTCATGGGCCAAGAAAAGGTGCGATGATGATATTATAATCACGCTCCGAATGATAAAAATATGGAGTGTGACATATATAGGCTGAAATGACACTGATGTTATACTAGTCAAACTCTTTATTAAATAATAACAAATATATATAAGCTATGTAAATTGATAAATTGGCATTTTTTTTTTGAGTAAAGATTGGAGATCAAGCCACCCAACTATTTAATTTAATATCTTTATTATTACAATAAATAATTTCTCCATCTGAATTTCGAACCCATATTTTCTTACATAGAAAATATGTATCTAAGGCACTAGACCAAAGACTAGTTCTCAATTGGCAGGTTTTTGAAATTTAAAAGTATTATATGATGCATCATGCATGGCTCTTAGAAGGAGAAATATATAATTTTGAGATTTTTTTTTAGGAGTGTAATAAAATTTCTTATTATAGTAAGGTTGGTCGCTGTCAGTGGGTAACCACCTCCCGTTTTTCTGTTTGGCATTTTGTACATTTGATAGATTTCTATGTACAAGTTACATAAAAAAACAACAACAGTGTGACAAAGGATGCTTTCCCTATAGGAGCCTGATGCATCTGGATTTTACGGCGAACCAATGCAATGTATGATAACTAATCCTTTTTGGATGATCGTTGTTAATAAATGCATGCGTGAATAAGTTTCGTTTTTTTTGTAGAGCACCAAATATGTACTTCGCGCCATCCAAGTTATTGTGATTGGATTGATATTAAACTATGAGTCAGTCTATGGTACTATGCATATTATGGGTTGATCCATAATACGGATCAATATTTCTGTTTTCAAAATTTTAATGATTGATCTGAACCATTCAACATGATCTCCATATAAATATCTATTTGCAGACCGAATTTTATATTTTTTAGAATTTTTTTACTATTTTTTAAGATAGGTAGAAAATCACTTGATCTGAAAGTTCTGGACCATCCAAAAACAGTGATTTTCTATCCATCTTAAAAAATAGTAAAAAAAATTCTGAAAAATATAAAATTTGGTTTGCAAGTACATATTCATATGAAAATCATTTTGAACGGTTCGGATCGACCATTAGAATTTTTAAAACAAAAACATTAATCTGTATTACGGACTAAATCGTGATATGCATAGTACCATAGACTCACTCTTAAACTATTTACCTATAAAGGAATTACAATGTGTTATCATTTGGGACTGGACCGTACCGTTAAACCAACAAATTAAATTTATATATAAAAAGAAAAATCATTTAAATATTAAATAAAACCGTTGTAAAGGTATAATTTTTTCATTTAACAAAAAGTAAGGAATATGTACTCCGTATGACTTGCAGCTAGGAGCGAATCCAGAATTTTCATCAGGAGGAGCAAAAATATATCTAATCGAGTTTAAATAGTTAGTCAAATTTAAACCTATTAACTAATTGAGTGTTTGATAAAAAAAAATACTTTAACTTATATTTATAATGTTCTGAATTGTAATTTCTGATATTCTGACTTATAATTATAATTACCAATCATAATTCAAAAAAATTATTTTAATTTTAACTATAAATTTAACTCAAATTACCAATTAAACATTCAGAGAGGGGCAAAAAAAATTTCAGGAGGGGCAAAGCCAGTCGGAACCGATAAATCTTCACTAAAATTCAAAATCCAGAAGGAACGGCTGCCCCGCCTGGTCTACACTGGGTCCACCCCTGCTTGCAGCTGATAATAATAATGTAATAAACAGTAAAGACATGAGTTCAAAAGGAGTTCTCGAGATGTTTTATTCCTTTTTAAATATGAGATAAAAGTTAAGTTGTTCGATTTATTTTCAATGTAAATATTGGTTTTTTTTTTTTAAAGAGAAGAAATTGGGATTCAAGTTACCTAACTGTGTCTAATCACTACAACAGAAAGAGGTATCATTCATCGGTCGCTGATAGTTCATGTTGGTCGCTGATTCCAATTTTCAGTCACTGATGCATTGGTCTCTGAATGTTTTGTCGCTAAAGCTTGTCAGATGACGTCACCGGTCGCTGAATGACGTCATCCCAGTTGCTGATGACTTATCAGTGACTATTTTGTTTTGGTCGCTGATAGTTTTGAGGGACATCATGTTAAGGCACCACCGGTCGCTGATGGATTTTTTTTTCTTTTTTGCAAAATATAGGTATTAACTATTAACACATTACAGAGTGCATCACTAATTCAAATATCACATTTAAGTAATTGAAATTTTACATATTAATTCCACATTAATTCATATCATTACATAATTCAAATTTTACTAAATAACACAATAATAATACCAAATTATCTATATATCACATTTTCACAATACTAATTACATGAGCTAATTCCAGACATGAATTTTCATTCTATAGACTGAAATTGGGACCAAATCAGTTGTCCAATATTGATGCAGATGTGACAGTAATGAAAACCACACCATGAGAGTCCTACACAAACAGAAAATAATTACCATTCTAATCAAAGTAACACAAACAAAAAAGAAGTACCATATATAACCAAAACAGGTTAAGGTAAATGAAAACAAAATAAATATTTGTCAAGGATTAAGGTACTACATGTGCCAACTTTGATTTCACTGTGACATTTTTTGATCCATGATCGGAAAAAATTGCCCAAAAGCCCTCTCTTCTCTGTTTTCTTTTTCTAGCTAAGCATCTCTTATGTCTCATTCTTTTTCGTATTCTAGCAAATTCTTATGCATAAATAAGTTGCTTTAGGTTAATTATTTTTGCTTAAAGAACATGCATACATGGCATTAATATTGAGTTTCTTTCTTTTAGTTGGGGGAGGGAGTGCATAAAATATTTCTCAATTTAGATGATTTGTACAAAGTATTGCAATTGAACAAATTTGCATATGGAAAATGATTTTAAGCTTGTATATGAACAAATTTGCATATGAAAAATAATTGATAACAAATTGAGCAATAAATTCACAAAGCCAAATATTTGCAGAAAGCAATAGAAGAACAATCGATAAAATCATTACCATAAATTGCCCAAATTGGACAAGTGACAACAAAGAGATCCAATTGATCGCTGAACGAGGGAAGCATGAAGAGAGCAGGAACTGAAGCGGAGCAAGGAGAATGGCAGATGGTTCAACGGCGCCGGCGTTACCCCGACCAATGGAAGCAGCCTTTCAGCCCCTCGCCCATCAAAGCTAAGCCCTATCTCCCCTACACAAAGACCTACGCCCAGGTGGCAGCTGCCCGCCCTGTCTCACCCCGCCCTGGCTCACCCCCCCTGACAACCGCCCCCACACGTCAAGCACCCAATGCACCCCACACAGCACCCACTCCACCTACCACCATTTCCCTCCAACCCCCCGCCGCTAACCCACCTCGGCCACACCATCAACGGAAACCACCCCCAATCCAGATACCATCCACCCAGCACCACCCAAAACACACCTACGTTGCATACGTTTCACCCCACAGCCCCACCAAACTCCGCTTCCCACCATCACTAGCCCTCCCAGAATGGAAGGACCGCTGCTTCCGATGCTGCCGAACGGGTCACACACAGGCCATGTGTCGCAACCCCATGAAATGTGGTCGCTGCTGGAAGGACGGCCATCCGGGCACGCGTTGCCTAACCAAGTCCAAGGCCCCGGGTGAATCCCCCCAGCCACCCAAAGTCACTGACATGGTGGCACCCAAAGCCGCTGTCGCCATTGAACCCCTGTTTGATGAGCTACTAATCGGGCCACTACCACACCCATGGCCCGACATGCCAGAGGGTCGCCCGGCCATTGCAACTTGTTTCCTGGACAGAGATGAAGAATACGAGGAAGAGCTCAAGCGGCTCCGCCAAGGAGTGGTGGTTCAAGCCCTCGAATGGGAAGGGGATCTCCTCGTTGACTTGGTGGCCGACCTCGCAGTCGCCACAGAGATGGTTACCCTGGACGAGATATCAGTGGCGTCCTTATCATGCTCTTCCTGTCTCATCCTACTCCCGTCCTACTTGGCACCGGATACCTTCCTCCGGGCCATCCCGGCCAAAACCTGGGACCTGGGTCTGGATTTCCAGCCCTAGACTCCCTATCAGGCGGCAACCGAAGCAATACCGGAGTACAAAGTCATACTCGAGCTCAGGGACCTCCCGGTCAGATTATGGCGCGAACGGAATATCATCAGACTAGTCAGCACATTTGGCCTGTTCTTGGGAACAATTTCACCACCGCATACGGCCAACTACGCGGCCTGGTCAGTAGTCATCGCGACTGACAATCTCGAGAGGATTCCACACACCGTGGAGGTCTTCATCGGGGGACTCCGGTCGGTGGTACGTGTGCTGCCCATTAAATGGACCAAGGCCCCGATCTACAGCAAGGAAGACATGCCGCCTCAGCCACCGGAGTTCACCCGTGCAAGTCCTGGCCAGCCACATATGCACGTTGGATCCCCAACATCCTCAGAAGAGATCCTTCTTCAAGAGGAGGAAGAGATGATCAGTCTACCAAAAAGGTTTGTGATGCAAATGTGTGAGGGCCGCAATCTGGATTCTCGAACCATCCAACAGTACTTGGGGGACTCGGCGATGATCGGAGTCGGGACCGAGCAGGGCGGCGATGACGACTACCAGCCACTGGGATTATCACTGGTACCTCCGGCCACACAAGATCTGGGCTCCAATAATCCAATTGTCCCTACAATCCAAAACTGTCCGGCCCCTGAATCCTCTGCACGACGGGCGCAGTCTACTCCAGAAGCTCAGAATAGTAGGACAAAGCCGGTCATAATACTGCGGAGGGGTGTTCATGAGGCGGGTCTGAACTCGACTCCTCCGCGACCCATTCCACAGGAGATATCACACGCACAGGCAACACCAAACACTCAGCTCTACGCGTCGGAAATTCTGTCCGAACCTTCCAGAGCTCTTTTGTCGGGGCATGACATGGGCCCAATTCAGAAGGGTGACGCACGCCTGGCGGCTGCCTGCCCGCAGCCCAGCAAGTCCGCTCCAGGGCCCAATTCCGGGCCGACCACTAACTCTGGGCCCAAGTCCGGGTCGTCTACGCGAAGGCCCAAAGTCCCTCAGGAGGTCGGCCTGTCCAATCCTGGTCCTTCCACACATGGACCAGAAGTTGGGGTCACTTACGGCCCAGATGGGTGCTTGCAAATCCAGATAGCGGATTCCTACGCCGCTCAACTGGCTGAAAGCTGGGGCCTGTTACCTGAAAGTGTCAGAAGAGAGATTCTGAGAGATAACCAGGAGAGACTGAATGTTTCAATCCCTGAAACGCAACAGACGATTGGAGCGGTGGTGGAGGAGAATGCTCCTGAAGCCGACCGAGGAGGAGAGGTCTCCGTCATGGAGCTGTGACGACCTTAGTGGTTCCTCAAGAGCAGACAGTTGGGTCGATCTCTATTTTAATGAAGATACAAAAAATCAAAATACTTTCTTGGAATACCCGGGGATTACGAGGGGATGAGAAATGCAATGTCGTCAAAAACACCATCAGGGAGTCAAGATGTGATATATGTTGTCTTCAGGAGACCAAATGGAATACGGCAGACCCGTTTAGCCATGCGAGGGCACTGCCGACATTCTTTGACAGAGGAGGGGTTAGCCTTTTAGCGACTGGCACCCGCGGAGGGGTTTTCATCTCTTGGAAACGCAACTATTCCCTCCTCAATTCGTGGACAACCCGACACACGATATCCGCACTGTTGAGACAGGAGTCCACTGGAGGAATTTTCTTGATTTCATCAGTATATGGACCGAGCTCAGATGATGCAGTTGCTAAATCTGATTTCATCGCCGAGTTGAGACTGCTGGCAAATCAGGTTCATCACCCGTGGATACTATTGGGTGATTTCAACCTTACCCGGTGGCTCACGGATAGGCCAGGCGACATGCGAGGTATGGCACTAATGCAACTTTTTAATGATTTAATCAGGGAATTGGAGCTGGAAGACATACCATTACAGAACAGAAGTTACACATGGTCTGACAAGAGGCCATCGCCTAACTTCTCTCGCATAGACAGGGTGCTGCTAACACCGGGATGGTCGCAGAATTACCCAATTATCAACCTGACTGCGATGGAAGTGGTGGTATCCGACCACTGCCCCCTACTACTATCATGCTCTCAGAGGCGGGTAACTAAAAAGGGGCCACGATGGGAAAATTTCTGGTTCAATTACCAGGAAGTGGATGAGATTGTGGGTACAGTTTGGGCGGATGGCAATGATCCAGGGTTAACCGGCTTCTATGAGAAAACAAAGGTGCTATACAGCAAGTTGGTTGCTTGGCAGAAGGACAGATTTGGAAAAATGACAGAGAAAATGGCACTGGGTAGGCAAGTGATCCTACTATATGATAAACTGGAGGAAATTCGACCTCTCCAGGAAAGAGAGTTCAAAAGGAGACTTGAACTCCGAGCAATGGTGTTTGAGCTGGCAAACATAGAGGAGCAGAAATGGCTTCAAAGGTCCAGGTGCCGGTGGTTGAGAGAGGGAGATAATAACACCGCCTATTTCCACAAGATGGCCTCAGCAAGATCCTCAAAAAATACAATCTCTCATATCAGACAAGGGGATGGCTACATCACTGACACGAAGGATATCATGGAAACTTTCAGATTACACCTTCAATCGATAGTTGGCACTCGGGTACAAGCTGACCAGTTTACGGCAGTTTCATTATACCCCTCTGCCTTGGAGTTAAACCACCTTGCGCTGCCATTTACTGAGGAAGAGGTATATGGGGCAATCAGGGGCTTAGCAGCCAATAGGGCCTCGGGGCCGGATGGTCTAACCAATGAATTTCTAAAGAAATACTGGGAGACCCTGAAACCAGATTTCTTGTGCATGTTCAATGAACTATTCATAGGACAGCTGGACCTATCGGATGTCAATAGGGCCAAGGTGATTATGCTACCTAAAACGGCTGAGGCGGAGTTGGTCACTGACTATCGGCCAATTAGCATTATTAATTTGGTACCAAAGGTCATTGCCAAGGTTCTGGCAAACCGGCTAGCAGGATCTTTACCAGATTTAATCTCAGAGAAGCAGTCAGCCTTCCTCAAAGACAGGTTCATTGCTGAAAATTTCATCTCAACAAGGGAACTGCTCCACCATGTTGCTCACACCAAGAGGCCTGCTGTGTTTGTCAAGATTGACTTCAGTAAGGCATTTGATTCACTGGACTGGGGATTTCTTTTTCATGTAATGGCGGTAAGAGGCTTTCCAACACGTTGGATCGAATGGATCAGAACCTTACTGGACTCGGCCTCTTCACAAATAACCATTAATGGGGATTCTTCTGAGACCATTATGCATAGGCGGGGTTTGCGGCAAGGCGACCCTATCTCGCCAATGCTTTTCATCCTAGCAGTGGACGTCTTACAACAATTGGTGCAGCAGGCAAACAGCCTCCTTCAAACACCAATCTCGGGTAAAATACATGAATCGATTGTGGCACTACAATACGCGGATGACTCTGTCTTCATCCTAAATGCGAGTAGGAAGTCCCTTGTGACATTTAAACTGCTACTTCGAGCCTTCTCTGCCATTTCTGGACTTCAAATCAACTTCTCCAAAAGCTCAGTGGTGCCCTTCAACCTACAGGGAGACATAGCAAATGAGGCGATTGCAATACTCGGATGTAGAATGGAGTCACTGCCAATCACATACCTTGGTATGCCCTTGACCATCAATGCTCCCAAAAGATCAGATTTTATGCCCCTGGTAGAAAAAGTGGAGCGACGTCTTCAGGCATGGCAGGGGCGCCTGCTATCTAGAGGGGGCAGAGCCCAACTGACGAATTCAGTCCTATCTGCTTTACCTGTTTACTATATGAGCTGCTTCAAACTTCCATCATGGGTGATCCAAAGAATCGATTTCATCAGACGATCGTTCTTGTGGGGAATAAAACCAGGAGCAACCAGGGTGTTTTCTCTAATCAATTGGGCATCAGTTTGTTCTCCTAAGCAGTTGGGAGGCATGGGACTAATTGATCTTGAGCTTCAAAACGTAAGCCTCCTACTTCGGTGGTGGTGGAGACCGAATGCTGAATCTGAGGGCATGTGGACTAAGATCATCATCAGGATCAGGTCCTCCTTTACGGGAGGTAGTACGAGGTGGAATACAGGGGGCTCTTTCTTTTAGAAGAGCTTACTCAAAATTCTCCCTTTGTTCTGCTGTTCAGTTACTTTCCTTGGCCAGCAGGTCAGGTGGAGACTTGAAAACAGTGGCATCTTCTCTTCCAAATCATTCTATCAGCACACAAAGAAGGAGGGGGGAGAAAGCTGGCCATACATGGAAGCCTGGAGCAACAAGGCTCCGCAAACTGTCAAAATCTTCACCTTCCTTCTCCTGCGAGGTAAGATTCTGACAAGGGACGTTCTGGCCAGGAGACACATTTCTTGTCCAAGCCACTGTGAGCTATGTCCCTCATGCCCACAGGAATCGGCTTTCCATCTATTTTTCAATTGCAATTATGCTAGACAGGTTTGGGTATTGGTGGAAGGCCTCAGTGGGTTTCCGATTGCGGTGGTGGGTCATGACCTATGTTCCACCTGGGAACTATCAGTGAGGGCTCTAAAGACCAGGGGGACTTCCCTCTGTAAGTTAGGGCTGGTCCTCTTTGTAAGCACATGTTGGCAGATTTGGCTACAGAGGAACAATCGTATTTTCCGGGATAAGCTGATGCCACCTATGGTCACAGCTAACAGAGCCCTGCAGGTCGGGAAATTGTGGTATAGGCATTGTTAGTGCTTTTTAAGTGGGGAATCTAGAGAGGTTGGAAGGGGCAGGGCTATTTTAATTGTAATAGCTGGGTTCCCATGTACTTTGTGTAATTAAACTTTCTTTCAATAAAATTTTGGCAGCAACTGCCAATTCATTCAAAAAAAAATTGCCCAAATTGCCCTTCTCCTCTCAGGTGTCATGAGAAGTGTCCTGTAACAACCAACCAGTTAATTATATTATCAGAACACATTCATACCTGAACTCAATTTGTGAAATCAAAGGAGGTTCCAAATTGTACAAGGATTTTTTTTCTTACCCAAGTAAAATGTCTTTGCATATTCTTCACAAACCTCGCCACTGCAGTCATATGCCTCCTTCAGCACAATTAGAGATTTGTTTGCTCCAATTTCAGCACAATTAGAGAGAAATAAAGCTCAAGTAGAAGCTCAAGTTCCATAACCCTTTCTATCCCTAATTTATACCAATACAACCAAATCAACGAAGTTGAACAACTCTACAGCTCAAAATATCCCCTCAATTGACCAATACTGACAAATAAGACCCAAAAATTACACAAAACATAGATTGAGCATGAAAAAAATTAAATACCGAAAAAAGCATGTACCTGACATCCTTAAACCCCAAATCTGCAAATCAGGAATAAAACCCTCTTCCTTGTTCGATTTCGCGTCTCTTGATGCAACCTGGAGGCCGAGACCGGATATACGTACAGATCTTAGAAGTGGATATACGGCCTCCGCCAAAACCGAGCGGAAGCAGCCGCGGCGCGCTCAGCAGCGCCATTCCTTCAGGAATAGAGTGATTGACTTGATAAGGGTGGTGTGTGTGTGTGTCTGACGGAGAGAGACATGGGGTAGCGGCGGGGATGAGATTTTGGATTCGGGTCTAAACCTGAAACGCGGCGGTAGAGGGAAAAAGGAAGGTGCGCGCGCGGGGAGTTTTCAGCGATCAGTCAAAAATGGTCGCTGAAAGTATTTTTCGCCGGTCGCTGATGCCCGATGTTTTTTATTTATTTTAAATTGGTCTTCAGGGAGTCCGGTCGCTGAAACTGATTTTTGAGGTTATTTTATTTTTTTTGGAAGAAGAAGGACATTAGCGACCGGCGACAGCACCGGTCGCTGATGCTCAGTTTTGCTGTAGTGAATGTTCACAATAAATTTCTTATTTGAATTTCGTAGTTTACAATCTTATAAACAAAAAGCATTGCATTTTGGACGTGTAAATATTGAATTTCAAATGTTATAATGTTTTTTAAGAACTATAATGTCTTAGTCACTACTCACTAGCTATTTATCTCGTTTTTTATATGTGAATATGAACAAGTAGACATAACTCTTCATAAATCTTGTCTTTCACATTCTATTCGATGAAAAAAAAAATCTCGATAAAATCTCAACAATTTAATGGAAATTTACGACAAAAAGGATGAAATACTTTATTGAAAAGACTGAAAATTGAGAATTTAGATGTTTATGGAAGTTGATTAGTTTCGAAAACTTGAGGGGATTAAACTTTTCCAACATCTTTTTGCATGCACAATAAAAAATACGATGTCAAGGAATATTAATTACCTATCTAATTTCATTGTTTATATTTTTAAGTATTATAAAAAAAAATAATAAAGGAAATGCTACAATACCATGATGGTGATGCGCACATAAAAGGATGTATATCATATGACGGAACCGACTCCACTGCTTGCCAAATGGGTAAGCAGAATTCTGCTTTTCCAAATCAAACCATTCATCTGTGTTGAGATTTGTGCATGAAAAAAATTCAATGGTTAGATTTGAAAAGGCAAGATCCTGCTTGCCAATTTGACAAGCAGCGGATTTGGATCCGTGACTGGGGTTACACGGCGAGAATGTATCCCCTCATGTACCTGACTCAATACAATATTTCCAGCCGAGTAAAAAAAAATGCAGTGTCTATTGTAGATATAAGAGGTCCGCTTTGAGTTTCTTGTTGAGTTAAAATTGACGACTCATATCTCATTGTACCGGTTAGGTATAGCACAAAACGATTCATTATTTTAAAACTTTAGTTCATCCAGTTCGATCCAAAGTAATTATGTCTCATAATTCAAGTCTAATATGTGTCGCAACAGCTTCATCTAAGTTCAGTTCGGTTTGATTTATCACATTTGTATTCAGCAGAATTTTTTTTTGTAATGTAGTACTTTTATTATTATAATGACATAATCAAGATTTTCAGTAAAATATACATGTAAAATATATAATATTTTTCGTATGTAAAAAAAAACCTAATAAATAAGTTAGAAGGAAATATGTAAAAACTTTAACAAAAAAATATATATATTATTAATAAGTGGGGCATTGGTGGAATAAAGTGAAAAAATAAATATTAAATAGCTGCCGAATATGCTTAGATGACGGAATAAGAGTGTAAATACTATGAAATAAAAAAAGAAGAAGATGGAATAGGGTGTAATTATCATTTTTATAGAAAACTAATGGAAGCTATTATAGCATTTACATTTTTGAAATTTTTGGAGTTTTGAAACTGACTTGGCAATTTTTAAACTAGTTTTAGAGATATAGATGGATTTCTTATTTAGCAACAAAGTCTGCAATGGGAAGAAATAAGTTGATTTTAAATTATTCACTGATGTGGCAATTAAGAATCTCTAATTTTAGTTTCAGAAATGTGAAAAATTTAAAAATTTAGAGAGACTAAATTTTTTAAAATACAGTTAATAATTATTTAAAAACTCTAAATTTTTTTTTATAGATGTAGATGTTCGAAGAAAGAGATTGTTTTTCTTTTTGATGAAACCCTTAGGCGGCTAAGAAAGAGATACTCCAGCTGTTTAAAAAAAAAATAGATTTATTGACCACTTTGCTGTACTCTTAATGTCACTGTTGTAGGCCAATTGTAATGTGCCGCGTGGAATGACGTCAGCGCGGAATATGAAAATGATGAGCTTCTGAAAAGAAGGGATTGATTTATCATTTGATTGGTGCACCGAAAGATTACGCAATTTTACATGGAAATGTTCTTCGCTTTACCGGGATTCGTGGGGGAGTGGGGCCCAATTGATGGAGAAATAACCTAGTAGCTTTTTCACTAGGGGTGACATACATGTACGACAAATCACAAACCAGGTGAAAAAAGGAGAAAAGCAACACACTTGTTTATTTCTCGTGAGGGAGAAAAACAATGATATCCATCCATCTCTCTGTTTACACTTTGTTTACATCACCCTGTCCTCTGTCCTCTGTCATTTCACACAGAAAAGGATTGTTCAATATATTATAAGGGAAAATTTCTAGTGTTCCCTCAGTGTTTGGTAAATGTTCCCGCGGGCGCGTCCTGCCCTTGTCCTGCCCATGTCCGTGTCCGTGTCCGTGCCCGTCCTGCCCGTGCCCGCACAGCGGGCAGCTGCAGGTACGCGGGCACGCGGGCGTTAAACGGGCCGGGCACGATTTTTTGGAACCCCGTCCGTGATTGTCCGGTCCTCCGTGTCCGTTGCCCGTGACCGCACCGCCTGTGCCCGCACGCCCGTGCCCCTATTTTTTTTTTTTTTTTTTCCGAAAATTCAAATTTTTTGAATTTGAATTCCCCCCCCCCTCCTTCTCCCCCAGCCGGACCCCCACACCCACAGCAGGCCATTTTTTTTTTTTTTAAATTCATATTTTAATTCGGATTTATTTTTAATAGGTTAAAAAAATATGTTAGATTTATTTTTTTGAAATGTGAAGTAATTAGATTTATTTTAGAATATTTTAGATTTTATTTTTTAATTCGGATTTATTTTTAATAGGTTAAAAAAATATGTTAGATTTATTTTTTGGAAATGTGAAGTAATTAGATTTATTTTAGAATATTTTAGATTTTATTTTTTAATTCGGGTTTATTTTTAATAGGTTAAAAAAAATATGTTAGATTTATTTTTTGGAAATGTGAAGTAATTAGATTTATTTTAGAATATGTTAGATTTTATTTTTTTGAAATGTGAAGTAATTATATTTATTTTAGAATATTTTAGATTTTATTTTTTAATTCGGATTTATTTTTAATAGGTTAAAAAAATATGTTAGATTTATTTTTTTGAAATGTGAAGTAATTAGATTTATTTTAGAATATTTTAGATTTTATTTTTTAAAAATACTGTATATATTTAGAAAAATAATAACATAAGTTTAAAAATGATAAAATTTGGTCTCTAATATATTTTAATATGAATATCGTATTGAGCGGTTCGGATCGATTATTAGACTTTGGAAATGAAAAACAAAAAGATGTACAGTATAATTAAAATACATAACTAATGGTGCATTTTACCCCTGCAATCGTCATATAATAACAACTTAATTGTTTGTAAGAATATTGTTGTTTACTTGTTTAAGTGAACTTATTTTAACGACGATGACGATCGACGCTATTTTCTAAGCCGTGAAGTATTTTATAAACATCAGTAGGAAAAATAATAGCACTCTGTTAGTTTAAAGATAAAATATCGGAACGATTTGATGAATAAACTAATAATAACTTTGGAAAGATGAATCAGATTCGATGGCATTTGCAAATGGAGACGTTATGATGATTAGCTTTTGTTGTAATACTGTACTAGCAAACATTAAATTATTAGTAAATTTGATTTTGATCGATAATTTTAGCATGATGAGGGATCAAGATACAACAATTTTGAGTTACAACAAAGTTACAATAATAATATTTTTTATTTTTAAAGTCCAAATTATCGATCCAAACCGTTCAACATGATTATCTAAATAAAATATGCTTCCAGATCAAATTTTATATTTTTTTTTTGAATTTTTTTACTATTTATTACGTATTTTACAAAAACTAGTCAAATTCAGACCATTGAATTTTGTACCCATCTTAATAAATAGTAAAAAAACTCACAAAAATATAAAATTTGATTTGGAAGTATATTTTATTTAGATAATAATGTTGAACGGTTTGGAACGACGATTTGGACTTTGAAAATAAAAAAAACCGTTGTTGTAACTTTGTTGTAATTCAAAAATTGTTGTAACTTGATCCCTCTTGCATACATTGATATATTATGTTTTAGCATACATCCGGGTAAAACAATTTAAGTCAAAGAGATTTTTTTTTTCATTTTTAATCCAAGAAAATGGAATAAGTTTACTTATTAATTATTATATAGGTAGTGAAAAATGCTTGCATTGGAAGTACAGATTAATAGCATATCAAACGTTTGGAGATTTAATTATTATTTTTTTACTAATTAATGGGATTGTGATATGAATTTATCATATAAAGGATATTCCATTTAATAGATAATTGAAAACAACCTTTTTAATATATTTTTTTGAAAAAAAAAATCATATATGCTGCATCTTATTATCTTAAAAATTTGATGCTACATCTTTGTCCATTTCATTTAATACAGATCATTATTGGTATCTGCTTTAACGGTGGTATTTGTGTTAATTTGTTTCTTCAAGCACACTTAATTTTTCTTTATTTTTTGTAAAATCGTATTAACTTTATTAGGATACAAATTAATTTTTTTCTGTTTTTTTCGGTTTTTTTTTGTTTTTTTTTCTGTTTTTTTTTCTTTGAAAACTAATAAATTATAAATCCAAATTCATGCCAATTTAAATTCATTTGACATATTATTTTTAAAATAATTGATTTAAGAAATTTTTAATTTATATTTTATTATAACAAAAAAACAGGAAAAAAAACAGAAAAAAAATATATATATTTTGCCCGGCCCTGCCCACGGTGCCCGCGGTGTCCGGCCCGTCCTACCCGTCCTGCCCGCGCGCCCGCAGCGGGCGCGGGCATTAAACGGGCAGGGCAGATTTTTTGAAAAAAATGCCTGCGGTGCCCGCCCCCGTGTGCCCGTGATGCCCGTGCCCGCGCATGCCCGCGCCCGGCCCTGCCCGTTTGTAATACACTAGTTCCCATGTAAAATCTTATAATAGCAATGTTATCAGAACTGAACCGGACATCGACCCGGTAAATCTTCGGGTCAACGGTTTACTGGTCTAGTCGGACCGGTTCAACCGATGATTTTTTTTTTTTAAAACAATCACAATTTATATGAGTACTAATTTATAATTTTATATGGATTCACTTCAGAGTTCTGCATCTAACTTTCTACTTTCATTGATTCCTAATTACCCGTACCCACCATTTTCCTTTCCTTGATCCCTCATTTACCAGTAGCTTCCTCCTTGCATAATTGCATTTATTGACCCTTTTACCATACTTCGATTACCAGTATCCAATTTTGTTGTTACTCATCTCTCACAGTCTCACTACTTCCATGATTGCATTGATGCTGAATTTCCCGTACAAAGAAATTAACACCTATTGTTTCCCTCAATTTCAATTGACTTAGCAACACCTTTTTAACAAGCAACCAGGGCAAAAGAAGCGACATACTGCCAGAAAAACAACAACGAAATTCTAAAAATCTCTCAAAATAGAAGCCATCTTAAGAAATCACTAAATTGAATTTGAGTTATTCTCAAATATAAACACCAAAATAATAGTGGATTAGAACCTCGCTAAGTATCCCAATCACTGGCAACCCCATTGCTCTCATCTAAAATCCTATTTTCATTTGGGCTTTTCATCAAACACTTAATATGCATGCATCAATTCAATAAAGTTTACTCAAAAATTCAAGCATTTCACTTATTTTAAAGATTTGAATTTATTAATAGAATGAGATTACTTACAATATTGAATGTATACAACTTCTTTTGTGATTTCGTTTCAACTTTCACTCTACTTGTGCCACCATCAAATATGCATAAATAGATCAGCAATATTGAAGAGTATGGCCAAATTGAGAATCGGGAGATCTTAGGAGGAAGGAGATTCAATTTTCAGGTGCTTTCCATCCTGGTGATTTGAGAAAAAGGAAGAAAATTTTTGGATCGGAGAGAAGGTCGCGATTTCTACAAAATATATGAAATCTGTATTGAACTGGGTTTAATACTTTGGTTTTGTTCACGGTTTTGTAAAAACCCAGCCGGTTTAATGGGTTTTAACCGAGTCAGATGCTTGAGCGGTCTTTAAACAGAACCGAACCGGACATGTAACCGGTTCTAGTTTTTTTCGGTTAAACTGGCGTTCCGGTCCGGTTCTGATAACATTGTAAAATAGCCAATATCCCCATCAAAACAACATAATAGCTAATATCACCATCAAAATTTGCATTATTTCTTCTATCCCCATTTTACCTATTTAACTCTTTATTTAATTATTTTAATATTAAATTGACAAATTTACCCTCTCCTTCTTCAAATGTTGAATACCTACTTCCACAGCTAAGTGAAAACCAACCACAAAAAAATTGAAACAACCAAGAAAGTACATGCCTTAATTCAAAGTTATATATGAACTAACTAGCTTCCTCCGCAGGCATGCATTGTTGCAAAGCAATAGTTTATTAATACATTGTACATGCCCAACAATTCCTAACCTAGCTCATGCAGTCGTGCTATTTGTCTCTATATTTGGGGTGTTATTCTGACATCTAGATGAATCACCAGATGTAGTAGTTACTGTTGTCAGTGTCAATGATGATTTAATTTTAACATAATCAATTTGATGACTGGAACGGCTCACAACATGAACCGCCAAGCCAATCCTCTAAAGTGTTGTCTTATGAGCCTGTATCCTCTGAGATATCTCAAATATTCAGTTCATCTAAAGCTGGGCCAATTTTTTTTCGGGTGCCTAATCGGAATGCAGAGGGCCAGTACTCTTGTGCTTTGAGATTTGTGCATAAAGGATTTGAATGGTCCAGATGTTCCACATATCAACTCAAAGTTTGAGATATCTCAGGGAATGTGAACGTCTGTCTTGCACCATTTCGAGCTTCAATACTCTCCCAACCTTTGCTCCAATCACGATGGCTAAGGTTTTCACTAGATTTTTGTTTTTTTCATGGCCAATATATATTTGGGAGTACATGTCCGTCAAAGAGATAAAAGGAGGCGGGAGAAAACTGAAAACGAATTTCTTTTGGAAAACGAAAATTTATTTTATGCTTGACACTGAGATAGAGGAGAGGGCGGGAGAGATGTCGGGGAAGAGGGGTGGCATTAAAAAATTTAGCTTAGGGAGAAGGTTGAAAAGTGAAGGTATTAAACGTTTGAAGAAGGAGAGGGTAAATTTGTCAATTCAATATTAAAATAATTAAATAAAGAGTTAAATAGGTAAAATGGGGATAGAAGAAATAATGCAAACTTTTAATGGGGATATTAGCTATTATGTTGTTTTGATGGGGATATTGGCTATTATAAGATTTTACATGGGCACACTAGAAATTTTTCCATATTTTAAACACAGTTATTTTTCAGACTTCTTCCACTAGGACATATTTCTGCATTCATAAATTTAAATAAAATATTTTTTATTAAAAGTTAAAAACTTTTTATTTCATAATTTAGTCCTCAACCAAATATACCATAGCTAGTACATATTTTTTAAATAAGGAAAAAGTATGAAAATATTAAATTGTTTGATTTAAGGCCTTATTTGGTTGAGAACTAAAGATTTGGAGGTCTAACTTAGTTATTCTAACTAAGATCGGTCTAATTTATTCATGTTTAGTGGAGGCCAAAAGTTAAATGCAAGCTGATATCAGTACCCGCGCTACAGTACATGCACTGTACCCGCACCATAACTACCATAACAACTTGGGGGACTGCAAAAACTCTAGTGCTAATTTTTTTTCCCAAAGTATTAATATTTATACACGAAAATATTTATACATATGCACGGAAGTATTTATATCTATGAGTTGAACAACTTTTACGTAAATAATTGTTTTCCCAACTAAATTTCTCAAACGTACCCGCACCATAAATACATGTGGGGGACCACTCATACTAGATGGGGGACCATACACATTTTTAGAGATGGTTATTTTTTTCTCTATTCATTCTCGTCCATATTTACGACGATCTATGAGAAATTTTGCAAATCTAAAACCATAAACATCTTCTACTCAATTTTCTCTTTCAAATGAGATCCATAATGACGTACTTTCGGGCTCGTCGTTACACAAGTATTTATACCTACACTTGCAAGTATTTTTTACATATAATACTGAATGATATCTGAAAGTATTAATATCAAGTATTGTAAGTATTTATACCTATGTGATCAACTATTTTTGTTAGAGGAATGTTGCAAGTATTTTTTATATATGAGTATATTACACTGAATAACATCTGAAAGTATTAATATCAAGTAATATAAGTATTTATACCTATGCAATGCAATATTTAGACCTATGTGGTCAATTATGTTTGTTAGAGAAAGGTTGACGCGGGGACGATTGGAGAAGGTTGATGCAGGGATGTGGAGTCCCCACCACTTCATTTGAGGAAGGTTATCGTAGGGACCATTGAAAACCAAAAAGGGGAGTAATCATATCAAGTGATGCACGCAAGTATTTATATTTATAAAGGTTGACGCTGTACG
Source organism: Carex arenaria (assembly GCA_964058825.1). NCBI lineage: Eukaryota > Viridiplantae > Streptophyta > Magnoliopsida > Poales > Cyperaceae > Carex > Carex arenaria. The sequence continues at coordinate 207,593 of CAXKVW010000144.1, forward strand.
AGTGTGGGAACCGAAAAAGGGGGGGACCAAGTAATTAGTGGGGACCATAGCACATAATGTCTTTAATATACAGTGCGGGTGCTGTAGCGCGGGGATGAAAATAATTATTCAAGTTAAATTATGATTTAATTTATTTCTTGTTTGGTTGGAGTTTATTGCTTATTTCATGGTTTAAATTGATATTGTTAAGTATATCAAATGTATACTGTCTATTTGGAATGAAAAAAAAATAAAGTGATATATATTGTGCAATCTACGTTTAGATAATTGTGCAATTCAGTATATATAAAGAAATGAAGTTCAAATTCTTCTACATGTTAGTCTCTCCCTGATTAATGTTACACACCAACGATAGAAATTGAAAAAAAAAAGTTTTTATTAATTTAAGATAGAACATAATTTCACAATTATTTTATAAATTAAATATTTTTTATAATATGTTTTTTACATAAGTGTACCATGGAGATATATTTAATGAATTAAATTATCTTAATTAGGTAATTTGAGATAATTTAGCTATTTATTTATTAATTACGTTTGAACCAATCTTATATTAAGCCACAAGCGTGGACTAAATGTAAATCACCTTGATAGATGACTTAAATTTTTATGTTTTAGGCCAGTCTAAAGATCGGCTTATGTCATCTTAGTTCGTTTCAATTAAATCATATTTGGTAACTTAACTGAAGCCTAAACTCTTTATACCATAGGTAGTGCATATTTTTTTAAATAAGGAAAAAGTATGAAAATACGTAAATTGTTCGATTGAAATAATTAAGTGAAAAAAAAAATTATGTAAAAAGAAACATGCTCGATGTGACATATGAGTCCTAAATACACGAACTTTATATATTAGTAATTTTATGCACCAAATAATGGCATGAAAAGTTGCAAATTAAATACGGATTGGTCAGGCATAGTGTAGTGGCTTTAATTATTAAACAGGAATAATGTCGTATTATATATTGTGACTAATTAAAGTGGTTTGTTATTCGAAGCCCTAAATGGTTTAGTATTGTAATCCTAGAAATCAAAAGTAGGTATGGACTATCAATCAACCAACATACATTATACATTATACATTTTGTTTGCTCTTTAGAATAGAATATTATACGCAGAAACTTTTGAGAACATATAGAGCCGTCCGTCCACAAATTTAAATATTTTCATGCGATTATGTACGTACTGTCTTTTGAGGGAGCGGGGGTTTGAAATGGGCGCCAAACTAAATTCTGTCCCATATTCGATTAGAATTGTTTGATTTGTTTAGAGATTTGTGTAAAAATTAAATTACAAATTGTTCGTAAATCTAAACTAATCATTCAAGCTTAATCCAATAAATTTTTGGAGTTATGTTCACCAAATTCTCTTGGTGAGCATAGCACACACTAACGCTTACGAGCTTACGAGCTTTATCGCACTCTTAATATTTAACATCTCGTTAATTTGACAACTTAAGTCATGATTTAAATTAATCCATATGAAAAAAAAAAATAAGATGTTGAGAAATGAGAATTTTTATATATGACAATGAACCCTACAAAAATAGAATTAGTTTTACGTTAATCCGTCTAAACAGGCAAAATAACCTACTTGAGATTAACTTAAATTTTATCTCATGTCACTTGTCTTGCTCTACATACTAATCAAACACCAGCTAAACGCCAGAAACAAAAGGGTCTGTATTCTCTTCACCCTAAATCAGTATACTTTGATGAGTTGATGGTATGGGAAGGAAATTTATGAGGCCATATATATGCAGCTCCATCATCCCAATTCCATCCAAAATAAACAAGGATCGAATTCACATGTTTCCAATGAGCATATTCGTAATTAGGGGTGGCAAAAAAGCTCGTAGCTCGATTGTGACTCGCATCTGGCTCGCTTGTTATTGAACCAAGCTGTTAACTAGTCAGCTCGCTACTAGTTCGGTCCACAATTAACGAGTTTGAGGTGAGGCATTGCTTGCTCGTGAGCTAGCTCGGCTAGGTATCAACTTGTGAATTTGTATGAATTTGTGTGCATTTTATACTGTCAAGCTCGGTTCAGCTCGGTCCAAAAATTTGTAAAATTTATTTCCTTCTTAAAACAAGGTCCAGCCAGACCCAGTGAGCCAGCTCATCAGCTCGCGAGCTAGCTTGGACTGGCTCGTCATGAGTTTAAGCTGAAATTTTAGCTCGGAAGTTCTAAGTTCAGCTCGCTCGGTCCAGAATTATACTAAGGTCCAACTCAGCCCGAACTAGCTCATTTATAGCCCTATTCGTAATGGTCTATGTCTAGCTAGCTACAAGTGAAAGTATAGGAAATAAAGTGTCTTTTTTTCGTTAGCAATGGAGTATATTCGATTTTATTATTAGTTGGATATGTTTTTTTTACAGAACTATTAATTAATTCTCCTTCCTCCATATGCACGAATGATAATAGTACGAAATTAATCATTGTAAATTTGGAGGCCACTCAAATTCTCTATTATGAAAGAAAGATTCCGGCCCCAACAACTATACACCTCTAAATACCATTTTAGGGGTAACCTTGTCATCTTTCTTTTTTATTTGATAACAACGTACATTTAGCATATATAGGCTGTTAGTCCGTCAGCATCTTATTAACTTAATATTTATCTGTGTTAACAGTTAACTCATCTAAAATTGTATGGTATTGGAGAAACATATGACACCACACCATTATGCGCCACAAAAGAACTGGATTTGATCTTACCTTTTGGTAGTTGAGATTCTCAATTGCAAATGATGATGAGTATCATTTCTTGATCAATTAATTAAATTCTTCTTGTCAGCAGATAGTGTCATCAAAGATGCTGCTGTTATATATTAGGAGGCATAATTAAGCCCCCCACCCCCCCCCCCCCCCCCCAATTATAGACCCTTTAATTAGGTTAGTTATTGCTTTTAGGTCAACTCATATGATCACTTCCCACTTAATAATTCAGATATTAGTTAGACTTATTAATTTTCACATCACATGGTTAATTAAAAATGGTTGAGATCTTAATTAGTGTTTATTGCGGGGTTATGTCGGTATAAAGCAACACTACATTAACGCTGGGTGAAATCGCCATTAAAGGAAAGGAAAGGGAAGAGAAGCTCGCCATTTCACCTCGTCTCCATTCTAATTTGGAGGTGACGGATTTCGCCAAAACATCGCATAAGTTTCTCTCCGCACAGTGTCGCTACCTCTCGATTTCTCCTCTTCTGGAGCGAGTGAATGACACGGTCAGACGCGGTCTGGCTAAATTCTACCTCCGCACAGTGATTCTCTCTTCCCCTCCCTCTGCGTACCACCTTCTGGAGCACAGTCTAATTAAGTTCTTTTAGTATATTATCAGGACCAACATTTTTAATATGAATATTAAGTTTCAAATCTGCAACTTTCAATAGAAAAGATTTGGGGTTTAAAGAGAAATTAATTAATTTGTCTGGAGCCAAGAATTAAAGAGAAATGAGTTGAAATTAATGTGGATTAATGGCAGACAAAAGGGCCTAAAAGTGGGGAAATTTAATTAGATAGCAGCTACAGAGACAAATTAAGAATTGCACGGGTAATCATTAACCCTGATTAATTTATTTATTTGTACTTTGTAATTCATAATCTGTGTTTAATATATACATCCTTTCACTATTCATAAAATTTGACTAAAAATTGTGTCAGTGGAAAGAATTAATACTTCCGTGTACTTGATAACTACAACATTTAGACAGTGATGACTACAATATCTCCGTGTACATGATAACTACATTGCTATAATGACACTTGAACTAATCTCAAGTTAACAAAAAGAAAAGGTAGATAACCGAAATTTTTATTTATACCATATTAAAAAAATAAACTAAAAAACCACATTTTTTTTGGAGAATTCAAAATCTACTATAAGGGCCGCCAAGCCAATCTGTGGCTCCAAAAATGGAGGGCCACCAAACGCCCCTGCGGACCCTCCATAACACAAAAAAAAAAGACCAAAGTTTGATTGATTCGTTTATTTTATATTGATTGTTTAATAATTTTCAGAGACATAAAGAACACAATAATTTTTATTTTACTAGAAGTGACTTTTCAACCATGATCAATAATTCAGATATAAAATATTTTTATTTTTTCTGTAACACACCAAGAATAGTTTAATTTGTTTACAACTGAGAAAAATCCTGCCAGAAAAATATTTTGAAGTCCTAGTACATCTAATATAAGATTTTTTATCTATTTCATTTAATTTTCTTTCTAATATATTTAAATTATTAATTATTGTTTCTAATTTATGAAAATTATTAAACAATTATTATAAAATCAAAGGAACCTGATCAAATTTTGGGGGTTTTTTCGTGGTTTTTTTTTGTGTTGCGGCGGATCCGCAGGGGCATTTGGCGGCTCTCTATTTTTAGGGCCGCAGATTGGTTTGACAGTCCTGGTAGATTTTGAATTCTCCAACAAAACATAGTTTTTTTTAATATGGTATAAATAAAAATTTCGGGGTAGATAACAACTAAAATATTTTAGACAGTGAACGCAAAGTTTTCCAAATGAGAAGAAATACTATACTTCAGTTATGAATCATAATTTGTGGGCACGGATGGAAAACATATTTTCGTCTCAAAAAACCCCAATTTTTTTTTTATAATTTAGCACAAACAAGTGATTTTCTTAATTCTCCTGTGTTGGAATTATAAAGTAAGTAAATCAATTGCTGAGGTGCCTATGAGATATTTGAATCATCTCCTAACATCTACAAAAATGTTCAAAAATTATTGTTGAAAAATAGTCTTTGATACTTCATGTTTTTAATTGTTTAAAAGTTCAAATCTTTCTCGGATCGATCATATAAAGGAAGAATTTTGTTGGAATGTCATGTGTTCGAAACCTGAATAGAAAAAAATTATCTGTTGTAATAACAAGAGTATGAAATTTTGAGGCTTCACCTTCATTTTTCTTTAAAAAAAACATTTTTTTAGTGAAATTCTTTCGGTCAAACAAGCTAAACAGGAAGAGGATAATATTCAATTTCTCTGGTGGATAGACATTAGTGAAAGAAGAAAGAATGTCAACCCTGCGTAGTGCAACCAGTATAACATTAAATTTCTCCTGGATGCAAAACAAGAATAGTAGTTGTTTGTCTTATTAGAATAGTCAAACCTTCAAATTCTTAGGAATTGCCTATTCTAATAAGACAAAAAAAAATTTGATTCACTATTTTAGCTATTCTAATCCACCCAAACACTGAATAAGCTATTCCAAATAGCCTAATCCCAAAAATAACATATTCTAAATGCAACCAAACATACCCTAGAATATAGGCTTGATTCCTATCTAGAGCAGCTAAATGTGTAGTGTGTTGCCTATAGGGGTGCAAACGGATCGGATATGGATCAGATAGTGGTAAAACTATATCCGTATCCGCTTTTATTTTTCAGATACGGATCGGATATTAAACGGATACGGATACGGATCAGATATTAGACAGATACGAATAAGGATCGGATATTAACGGATACGGATATAATTCGGATATATAATATGAATATTATTACAAAATTAATTTATTATTTAACAAATTATTTTTCTTATTAGAAAATAAAAACAACTTAATATACTGATATAATTAAATAAATTAATTTGGTCACTGGTATTTTTGAATTATTTATGATTTTTCATTGTATTAGAAACCAACAAATTAATTAAACAATTCATTGTTTTATGTTTATTTTATGATTTATTTGAATATGTATCATGTGCGTACATGAATGCGTATCTGTTGCATTTCCCAAAATTTAATTAATGATATAAAATAGTTGTTTGGTCTTCTCGGAAAGGAATCTGTTCAGAGAGGAGATTTCGGATATCCTAAAATTAAAAATATACGGATACGGATGATTATCCGTATCCATATCCGTACCCATATTCGATTCTGAAATTGAAACCGTATCCGTATCAGTATCCGTATCCGCATATATTGTACCCGTATCCGTAGCAACTATCCGTATCTGAATATCCGAATCCGCACAAATCCGGATCCGGATCCGGATTCGGACGGGTAATATCCGACCCGTTCGCACCCCTAGGACTTGCCTACGAGTTTGTAATAAAATAAAATAAAAAATAAAAGAAAGAAAAAAGAAACTTTTTGGTGTAAGAGCAACTTGTGAAAGGAAAGCTCATTGAAAAGCGACTTCCGCTGCAAATTAATATACTTTCAATTTCTTACATCCTGTAATTAATATATGGAGATACCGGCTCATTTACAATGCTATAGCTATAACTATAGGCATTGACGGATCTATGTTTAATTCGGAGTAGGTAAATGTCTATTTTTGAATTTGAATTTTTTATTTCAATCCAGTACTAATTGTTCGATGTGCCTACTTTTGATTCAATGTAGTGCTTACTCCAGGTTCGAATTAGTCCAATTCTTCAACTGATTTCTTCTGAGCTTTGGTCGATTCTGTGTATATTATTTTTTTTCAGATATGCGATACTTTATTTCGTAAATAGAATGAAAGAGAATAAGAGAACAAAAAAGATCGAACTGTGGGACCTATAAGAAATGGATTGGCCGAACTTTTTGTGCCTTTTATTATTCAACACTTATATTTCGGTTAAATTTTTATCTAAACTTTGACTTCAATTTGCTAATTGTCTAAGAACGGTCCCACTTTGAATTGTGCCAAAAAAAAATTAATTAGCTCACTAAAAATATTTCAATATTGTGTCAATCAATTTTATGATAATAACAGATTTTATAATAAACATAGTTATATGGATTGAGTTGTAATTGTGCACCCGATTAGTTAATGAGTTTGAATCCAATTAGATATTTGAATCCGATTAGTGCCCTATCCTGACAGAAATCCTGGATCCGTCCCTGACTATAGGATGGCAAAGCTGAACACAAGTTAAAAATAGAAATGTATTTTTTTTATAACCAACTAAAATAGGAAAGCAATCATACCAACTAAAATATTTGCATACAAAAGAGGAATTTCATTTAAAAATATATTTGGGAATGGTACGGAAGCATATATTCGTTCCTTATCATTTTTTATTATCATAATTTTAACAATTTATAAAAATAAAGTTTATATTTAAAACCGTATATTATAAGTGTTATATATATACAGAGAGAGATGGGCTATGGTGAGTTGAGAAATAAGAGCTTTGTTTTATTCTATGTTCATATTTTTTATTTTTTGAAAGTTCAAAAAGTCAATACAAACTGCTCAACATGATCTACATATTGAAATTTGATAGTTGACTAAATTTTACATTTTTTTGAAATTTATTACTATTTGTTTAGAATCTTTTAAATCACTGTTTTGGTCAATAATCCATCTAAAAACAACGATTTTATGCCCATCTAAAATAATAGTAAAAAAAATCCCAAAATATGTAAAATTTGATCTCTAAGCACATTTCAATATGGAGATCATGTTGAGCGGCATGGATCGGTTATTTAAACTTTAAAAACGAAGATGTATACTCGAAGTACAACAAAAATCTTACTTCGCAACTCACCATTCACATATTATATATGATCTATATTATTTACATATCTATCTAAAAAAAAATACGAGAATGATACATATTTACAAAGTTCCTATTCTATATGATCTATATTATTCACATATCTATCTAAAAAAAAAATACGAGAATGATACATATTTATTGTATAACAGTGTGAAATTAACGGCATTGGATGCATCATTAAACAATAGTGTAATGATAGTACAGTTGTATAAAAATTGGTTGTTAAATCATTTATATGTTTAATGATCCACCTATAAATTTACATTTTAATTTTTACTTTTATTTAAATTTTAAAAAAAAATTAATGTCAAAATAATTATTGTAATTCCACCTTCATATATATATATATATATATATATATAACTAGTTGGTGCATGGTTAGGTATCATGTGCAAACAGTGTTTTGTTTAATTAAACGAAAAGCAACGTCTAAAAGAATAATCGGAAGATAACAATCATTTGCCCCTAGAAATCTTTATACCTAATTATAAATAGTGAATTAATTAAGCCTATTTAAATCTGAAACAAGTACACATGAACATCAGATTCAGAATCGCAGAAAAATGACAAGAGAGAAGCCCAAAGTAACCTGAAACCAATTATTGATTTAGGTACTTTTAGGTTTCTTTTCTATTTGATTCGAACTTTGAATTGTACAAATAAATAAAATAGACTCAAAACTGTTACGACTTAGGAGTGATATCCAGAGAGGAGAATGAACTGTGGTAACCGCACATTAATTTCAAGGAGCATTAATTGATGTCTGATCTGATCTGATCTCATTCAATTGCATCCTCCAGACCGACTAAAACTAAATACACCACGACAAAAAACAACTTCAGATACATCACCTGGAAATATGGGTGCTCAACTTTGACTACTAACAAACTTTCCGGGACCTCCATGCAAAAAAATTACAGAAATCTTGAGCAACCATTACCATTGCCTTCTATAGTTCTATTATTATTAGAATTCTCTTTTGAATTGTTTACAAAAGTAGTTAAAAACTTTTGATTTTATTTTATATCAATCCAAATACCGTCAAATATAATATAAATATCAAAACATATACAATAACTTCGAGAAACAATTAAATAATTCTAGCTTTGATAATGAGTAGTCATTTATCCAACAATTTGAAATGGTAGTTAATTATGATATGTTTTAGAGATTTTTAAAACTTAACCATCTGAATATCCGGCGAACTTTGGCTAAATAATTAATTAATAAACCACACAAAATTAACTATCTAGCACACTATTTACCAGAACACTAAATGTATAATAAATTCCAAAAGTTGAATGCACTTGGCGTATTAACTTCCCTTCAGAACAAAATATGAGGGTAAATTTGCTCTTATAAGCCAATCTGGAGAAAGTGCAATATATATATAGCACTGTAGAACCCATTAAACAATTACAAGTTTCTGATGCCTTTTTAATTAAATTTATTATATGCGAACTAGCCCATAGGTCATGGGCCTTTTTATTTTAATTAAAATGGGAATAATAGAAGCTCGTACTAATAAGATCAAGTTATAACCTTTGTTCTCTAAAGGCCCATTAGGCCCATGAAAATGAAGTTTACTTCTGATTTCAATTAGACAATTACACTTCGCCATATTATAATTCAACTTTGACTACTACTCATAAAACTGAAATAATTCTAGCTTTGATCCATAATAATGTCACCTATCCAGCAAAATACATACAAAACAGAGAACAAAAGAACAATTCACATAAAATATACTGAAGCAGTAATCTCCCTTGATCTAACATCTCAAAAATCCCCAGTACATTGCACAAAAACCACCTTGCATTCTATATATGACTAATTTCAGAAACATTTCAAACCGAAGGGAAGAACTTGTTGAGGTTAAACGGTAAAGAATAAAATTCTTCACTTCGTATGTCGGTACGGAAAGACCTAAACTTGTCCCACCAGTGGTACCCTCTGTCTTTCCTTACAGCAGAATCGTGCCGATAGAGTGTGTTGTCTAAAAAATAGGCCACAATTCCCGCCACAAAGGGCTTTGATGAAAATATCACATTTACGATATCATTAAACTGCAAAGATAAAAACTCAATCATCAATGAATTTTACTCCATTATTTCTACCAATACCACTTGCAAAGCTGGTACTACAATATAATAGCAGGTGCAGATAATATACCAGGAGCATTTTCCTTGCATATCTTTCGTGTTCTTTACAGTTCATTTTAATTTCATAATGCCAATATGGATAAAAGGAAGGTGTGTAATGTAAAATGATTGGTAGGATTGACGTACCCAGCGTGCACGGGTGTGAACAGGCCCGTAACCAGCAACAGATGTATACTCATTGAAGTATTGAGGCACAGATAAACCCATGAATAAAGAAAACCCTAGTATGAACATGGTTCGGAAGCTATTTAGATTGCAAAATTGAAGAAAGGTTAGGCCACCAGCACCTGTAAACAGATGATAAGAAAATTTAGCAAAGTACCAGATTGCATATATAAATAATATAACTGTCCCTGATATTATCACGTACCAACATATGCAAAGAAGATGCAATAGAGAGCTGCGAATATTGGCAATGGAATTGATGCAAAAACAGCTCCGAACTTCCCTGCAATTTGCACAATGCTGCTCAATTATAACTAATATACAAATCAGAGATAAATTCGGTGCTCTTTGCATAATACATGATATTCCGAGTATAACATGAAGTAATTCTCGGAACAAATTATGTTTGGAAATAGTAATTTTACTAAATTAACACATTGCAAATCAATTCAGAAAGTCGCAAAACATGAAAATCCACATTTCAATTAATAATGGTCATTTTTTTTTAAATGAGCCAGATTAAAATCTGGGCTGTCTTAAAATAATGGGCTTTTGTGTATATTTGCATATTTGATACATTGTATTACTACCTCCATCCCCCAACTTAAATGGCAACAAAAAAAACAATAATCGACTTACCTAGGATAGAGAAGAAGATCATGAAACCAGCTGCTATTTGCACAACCCTCCGGCTCCCAACACGTGTCAGCGCTAACAGCCCAGCATTTTCACTATGGAAGTATCAGGAACTAATAGTATAAATACACGAGGAAAAATGATAAAGCCGGTGTACTAACAGATTATTATAACATCCCTCAAAGATCAAGTTTTATAATATGATTTTTAGCCAATGCAAATTTAGTCATAACACACTTACACAGAAACAGATGATCCGTTTCCCGTCCCAAACAATCCATCGAGAAGAATACCTATTCCCTATTACATAAAATGTTAGAGACGAGAGCAAAGTCGCTTCTAACAACAACTAAAGTTTTGAGGCGAATTATAATAGCAAGTATACCTGCCAACCTATACCACGGCTTAAAACAGAAGAAGGGACAGGTGTTGCGCTGGAATATCTCGCAACAATGATAAAAGCACCAGTTGACTGCCAAATAAAGCACCTCTATTAAAAGCATTCAATATTCCAGTCGGAACCAAACTATGTTACAGGTGCAGTCTAGCGAAGTTCTGGGCTTTTTGACAACATTATGACCTTTTTATTCTTTTCATTCAGCCTTAATCGAGACATCCATGCACTATATACACCCTTTGGTAGCAACCAATTGTTATCATTTGGTTAACAAAATTAGAGAGACAGATAAACCTCAACAAGAGCCACGAAGGAAGCCGCCATCATAGCAAACGCTTCACCAGCATCAAAAGTTGGTGCTCCCCATTGGAATGGATATGGAACTCTTATCCTACAGAATTAAATATTAAAACAAGCAGATTCATTTCCTTGTATAAAATACGATTGTGGTCATTCCAAAAACTTACCCTGTTATAACTATACACCAACAATTTTCTCAGATTTTCAATTAGCATGAATCAGTTTTAAAAGACCTCGCCGAAATCTCACATGAGCTCATGTATTTTTCAACACAAATCTGAATAACTTTTTAGTTCACTATGGATGAAGAAAAAGATTTTTCATTGGAAAAAGCACCCAATGGAAAGGTACTTTTCTTGCACTTTACTAAAATACTTCATGCCTGAGATTCAAATGAGAAAAACGTGTTATTGCAAATGCAAAATAGCATTTGGTATTGTTTGCAAAAGATCTAAATGAATCTTATATCCAATTGAGTCATAAGATTTGGCAACTTACCAAGGGGCCCCGCCAACCAGCCCAGAACGGTCAGTGCGGCAATGGAATTGTGTCTTGGGTGGGGCATGCCGGTAGGCACCACCAACAGTAAGCAAGTATGCATAAAGCCATACAATTGGCACCGTAAATATGACAGCAAAGCGATCAAAGACGTGACGAACATGATGCATGGCATGAGGTATGAACTGAATGCAAAAGAAATGAAGATTGATTTTAAAGAGGTCCGAAGACGTAAATTCAAACTACTTGCATGGTGATAACAACCAAGATTTTATTTTTGGACCACACTTTCCAGGAAGCAGTTACTGCAGAAAAGGCATTAATGAGATACCAAATTGCACAAATTCAGCTAGATTTCAAGTGGCCCCAATTAATCGTAAAATTTAAAACTTACCTCTTTTATGAGTTAACACTAAAAGAACCTTCAAAAACAAAAACTGTGTCACAGTACAACAGAAGGTACCCAACCAGTGAGTCAGAAAAATGACCATACCTAAAAGCTACTGGTGATATTGTACTGATACTGGTACTGGATCAGACCAAGGACCCGTACAGGGACTGGACCAGAGTGAAACTGGTACAAAATTCAGTACCATATCACTGAATTAAATACGCACCTGTGAGAACATTACTAGCAGGATGAGTTGGGGGAGACCAATTTCAACACATTTTGCAACCTGAATTTTTGAGGATTTAAAATTGCCAGTTTGTCACAAAAAATATAAACTGTTGAGATATTTAAACCAGTACAGAGCAAATAAGGCATACCCCAGGAAAACCAAGCTCATAAAGGCCAACGCCCACAAGTGCAACAAGTGGAACTGCCGATAACGGGCTTAAATATCTGCATGTAAAATTTAGAAGTTGTTATTGCAAAAAAAAAAATCGAACTTTCCACGAACCCGTCATAACCCCACAAAGCACATTGTAAATTTAACTTTTGTAGCTCAAAATTGCATCAGATAAGCTATTTATTTGGGATTGAACAGAGAAATACAAAGATTACAGTGTCTTATGTGAAAAAAATCCTTCTTACTAAATTCTTAGCAACAGAGAGATTTGCATTTTAAAAGGATAACTCTTTTACAAGGAAAGAACGGTTATTTGGAAAAGAGAACAAAAATTGAAAGAATATACTAACCTGGTGACATTCCTCCAAAGGCCACTGAAGCCAACTATTATCTGAAGTGCTGATGCAACTATAAGTGCGCCTTGGGTCCCACGCATGATTCTTCGAAACCTCTTTAATTCCCAAAATAATAAAGCCATTATCAGCATAAATATCCAAGAATGTAAATAAGACAAGAATATTAGGTATCAATCCGTGACTAACCTCCCGTGGGTCAGCTTCATTGCTATAACGACCGGCTAAGATGATAGAGATTGTCGGCATGACAAAGGTGTAGGACCCACCAATGACAGCAGGCAAACGGGTCCCGAGGATGGTTTGAAGAAGAGTGTTTATGCCGGCAACAAAGAGTAAGGTCTGGACAACCCTTGCTTTCTCATCCTAAAATAAGAAAAAAGAAAGTAGAACTTTGTAAAATTAAAGGAAATATATACATTACTCCAATATAAAACATCATTTGTTCCTTTTTACAGTGACAATAACCTCAATGAATTTTAAAACAACCTGGTCCCGCCCCCTCCGCCGCCCCATCCCCACCAGTCACACATTACTGATAAAATCAGGGGAAGAACGGGTATAAGATATCTTTTGTTGTGCAATGAATACAGACCACTGTGGGGTTTTCCAAAGACATGTAAGAAATCAACCCCACAAAAGGGAAAATATGCTATTTCAAAAAGTCAGACAGATGCTATTATTATTATTATGGTAAATAATTCCATTTTTAGTAACCAAAGTTTGCATGCACTCATTGCTGAGCAATTACTTTACTGGTGTATTTTGCCATGAAGTTTGGACTGTTCAACTTACAAAAATAAAAGTTGAGACCTACATTGTACCAATCAAGGAATTGAATTTCAAAGAGAAAGAAGTAATAACTAGTAAAGGAAAAAAAAGAGCATTAAATCTTACATTTCCACCCCCCATTTGAGGAACCAGTGCGGTTGGGATAATTACAGTTGTACCCAGCATTACCAGAAAGTGCTGGAATCCCAATAGAATCGCTTCCGCTAAAAAATTTGCAACAAGGAAAACAAATAAAATTACTTGATAATATATTTCTGACAAATGCAAACCAATTACACATTACCCCCACTAAAGTAAATTAATTAGTTAACGAACGCGTTTTGTTAATTTCTGCACTAAACAAACACCTCCAAAAAAAAAGAAAAACCCAACGACTCCCGTGAAAGAGAGCGGAATTTCAAATCACCTTTTTTTTTTTAATATTCCCGCAAATAACAGAGAAAATTCGACAAATAAAAGGAAACGAAATTAGAGAACTCACGCCATGGAGGAGGACTAGTGATGCAATAAGAGACGCCAGGTAACTGGTCTTTGACTGGATGCGGCTGTAACTCGTCTTGCTTAGGAGCTGGTGCTCCACCCCCAGCCATTAGAGAACTCTCTTTCTTCTAAAACCTCTAAGGAAGAAAGAAGAAACGAGAAAGAGAGATAAGGGGGGCTAGGTTTTAGCGAAACAGGGGAGGGAAGGGGAGAGAGGTTAGAAAGAGAAAAAAATAGCAACAAACAAAAAGCATCAGTCAAAAAGGTGCTGTACTAGTACAACACGGTGCAGAGCAGTGTGTGTGTGGGTGCACTTCGTAATTAATGGTACTGAACTACTTATTACATCAGTACTAGTGTTTCGTAGTTCACACAATCGACACCTCCTTCCCCGAATAATATTTAATGAGACCTCAAATTGTTTGCGCGCTCTCTCTCTCCCTTCTAAAGGGAATGTTAACTGTTAAGTAGCGAATAAGAGCGCCGTACAGTTTACAAAGTTGGCGCTTTTTTAATACAAAAGGAACCCTATGCTATGAGAATTCAGAGTAGGTCCGATGCCCATCGGATCTACTTTGGATCGATAGGTGAAATGACTATTCGATTGCATCAAGATCGGTGCTAAGTTATTAAAATTCATGTATGTCTGTCTCAATTTCCGTGCTCACCAATCTTAATACGAATCGTACGGTGCTAAAGCTAATTGAACCTCCTATGCCCATCGGACCTACTCCTATCTTATGCTATGATACGGTATTATCCTATTATATTTTCGTATATCCTCCCTTTTTAATGAATGAATGATTCTCTGTTGGAAAACCTAATGATAGGTACAAAGTAATAATACCTTAATTGAGAATCTAATTACTAGTTTAATAATAATTAAAGTACAGGAGGAGTCTAGGAGGAGAGAGAGAAAAAGCAGGGATGTAACCGACAAATTCCCTATCCTGCATTCCTGCTGGCACTCACCAGAGAGACAGAGAGAGTGCATATTTCCCTGTGTCCTGCTGGCACTCACCAGAGAGACAGAGAGAGTGCATATTTCCCTGTGCCTTTCGCAATTTTTAATTATTGTAGCGGGTCATTCAAAGATGAAGTAAAACGACCCGTTACATTAATATTATCGTAAAAGCGTCACAATATATTGGGAGATAGAATTTGAAATATTATCATATGCATGGAGAAAAACTGCAAGGGGAAGCAAATACGAATATGGATATAAATCAGATATTCGTCGAATACAAATACGAATACGGATATAAATCGAATTTCTAATTCGGATATACATTACAATAAAATTAACATATTATTAAAAAATTATTTTTTTCGATTAAAAGTAGAAGCAAAATTTAGCATATCAATTTATTCACTTAGGATACAAATTTAAAATTATTTTTTCTATGATTATTTTAAAGGTTGTAATCTACTCAAATTGGAGGAGGTTGGGGCCAAACCCAAGCATTCGAGATAGTAGATTTAAATTAATTTGATTTTATGCAACACTGGCAGCATCTGCCACGTTTCTCAAAAATTAAGATTATAGCTTTGAAGATTATCTGCCACGTTTCCCTCCATGCTTTCCCTCCATGCGTTCAGTATTATGAGAGAGAAGTCGGGAGGAGCGGGAAAAAATCCAAAAAATCGGATCTCCGAAAAAGTTAAATATTCGGATACGGATAATTATCCGTATCCGTATCCGCATCCGATTCTAAAACTGATACCGAATTCGTATCCGTATCCGTATCCGTATCCGTAAACTATCCGTATCCGAATATCCGAATCCGCAAAAATTTGAATATGAATCCGAATACGGACGGATAATATCCGACCCGTTTTCACCTCTATTTGTGGGTCGGATTAAGAAATCTGAGAGAGAGAGAGAGAAATGTAAGTAGATTAGGTCGGGTCATATCTGAAAATGACATGCGGATCCTTTGCCACTTCTTTTAACCAAACCCTCTGTCGCCGTCTCCTGTTGCTTGCGCAGTTCGCTTCAGATTCCAAATTTCTAATCGAGTTTCAAAAAACAACTATAAATAAACTATAACTAGTTGAAAATAATTTGTACAACAGAACAAGCGATCAGACATTCAGATTTCAGACTCAGACCCCTGTCACCTGTGCAGTATACTAGAAAACTAGAAAATCATTTAAATATCTTTATTTTTTAATTAAAAATAGTTTAAAGTGTGTGAGAATAATTTAGATATCGTTATTTTTCATGCTGTTACTTTTTATGATATTTGTACTTTTAAAAATATAATGATCTAGAAAAAATTATGTCCTTTTCTTTTCTGTAATTTTAACGAATCTACTGTATAATTACTACTATGTAATTTTAAATGAATTATAACTTGGGTTACTCCCACAGCTTGGCGAATTCGTCTCCCCTTACGCTTAGAATTCAGATCTGATTATCGCTTCTTCGTTTTTTTTTTTTTTGGATAAAAGGCATAAACCCCGTTTCAATTAATGAAACAAAAGAGTTAATTACAAAATAACAGCAGAACTAGTGATCTCAAAACCAGCACCACAGCTATGCCATTAGGGGTGCAAACGGATCGGATACGGATTGGATAGTGCTCAACCTATATCCGTATCCGTATTTTTTTTTCGGATACAGATACAGATCGGATATTAATCGGATATGGATACGGATCGAATATTAATCGGATATGGATACGGATCGGATATTAAACCGATGCGGATCGGATATTTTCGGATATGAATACGGATATAATTCGGATTTCTAATTTAAAATATATGTCTAATTAACTTATTACACTATTACAAAATATATATATCTGACTAAAATGAGATAGGAGTAGGTCTGATGGGAATCGAACCTACTTTTAAGTTCAATTAGCTCTAGAACCGTACTATTAGAATTAATATTATTGTGCACGGAAATTAAAACAGATATGCACGGATTTTAATGTACATACTTTAATCAAAATATATCCTATCCGTACCATCACTTTAATCAAAATATAAATACTTCTCGCTAGTGTATTACAAACGGACAGGGCCGGGCAGGGCAGGGCACGGGCATGCGCGGGCACGGGCGTCACGGGCACACGGGCGCGGGCACCGCGAGCATTTTTTTCAAAAAATCTGCCCTGCCCGTTTAATGCCCGTGCCCGCCGCGGGCGCGCGGGCAGGACGGGCCAGACACCGCGGGCAGGGCCGGGCAAAAAAAAAAAAAAATTTCTTTTTTTTTTCTTTTTTTTTGTTATAATAAAATATAAATTAAAAATTTCTTAAATCAATTACTTTAAAAATAATATGTCAAATGAATTTAAATTGGCATGAATTTGGATTTATAATTTATTGGTTTTCAAAGAAAAAAAAACAGAAAAAAAAACCGAAAAAAAACAGAAAAAAAAAATAATTTGAATAGGTTAAATCAATTACTTTAAAAATTCAAATCTAATTACTTTAAAAAAATCTAACATATTCAATTACTTTAAAAAAATCTAACATATTCAAAACAATTACTTTAAAAATAATTAAGCTCTTATTTTAAAACAATAGATTAAAAAATAAAAGTTACCCTCCTCTTTTATTCCGGACTTGAGACCGGCTATGTAAAATAACATAGGCAGAGTTCTAACTTTTTTTTTGTTAGTAATTTTTCGTTAAAATGAATAATTTAAAAACTAATTGAAATGTTTAGAATCTTATAATTTAAAAAATAACCATAAAGATTAAAGATGTTAGAAATATATACCGACACTATTTATCTAGAAGTTCGCATTCCTATACCATTGTTCGCTCTCTTCCGCACCATCTGAATTCGAATTAGCCTCGCCCCCGTGCCGCACCTCAGTACTGCTCTCTTCAGTGTTGGCTTCGGGTGATGATTGTTGTTGAGGCAGATGTTACGTGCGCTTTTCAGCATCAATCCAGTCTTTTAAGCACACAAGTCTCTCAAAGACATGTGCACCCAACTTACTGCGTTTATCGGAGAGGATCCTGTTCGCCGAACTAAAACAACTTTCGGAAGGGACGGTTGACACCGACACGGCAAATACATCACGGGCCATCATCGCCAGGATTGGAAAGATCCTTGCATGCCTCCTCCACCACCCAACAACGTCAACGGTTTTAGGTTCATTGAACATCGCCATATAACTCAATATCTCGTTTGTGGATGTGTGCGGTTGGCTCTCCGACTGAAAATCTGCTAACAATCCACCACTGCTAGTGCTCCTAGAAGTGAAACTATAAAAAAAAAAAATTAGCGGACAAATAATGTAGATATTATAAATAATAAATATTAAAAATACATGTATATTTATATTTATACCTAGGGCCAGCTTGGGACGAAGATGGGTTCTGATTGCCATTCATTCTTGAGCTGTATATGTGAAACATCTCATCGAACTTCGAATCCACGTATGCCTCCACCCCGGTGTTGTCTAAATGTAGATAATCTTTGTACCTTTCAATAAATTTGACCGTGTAATACTTCTTGTATGCCGGGTGGAGGCAGTTTGCGATAACGGCCAGGAGGGGTACATCTTCCAAATATTTTAGGAATTTTTGTTTCATGGCATCTACTATCGGTGTGAGAGATTTATCATTGATTTTAACTCGTTCCAAATCATTATATACCTTGGAGATGTTCGAGCAACTTAAACGACGTTGGTGAGTACGAGCAGGATAGTTGAACGGTTGCTGTAAAGAAGATTTTTAGGAACTCTTTAACCCTTTCTAGTTGCGCCCATTCTTGGTTGGTGAGTTCCAATGCCAATCCCTCGGGGATTGAGCCTCTCAAAGCCTCCCCTATGACAGCTCTGTAAGGAAGACATCGGTGTAACATCCTATAGGTAGAGTTCCAATGGGTATCTATATCCCAAGGTACTCTCAACTTGCTCATATTATAGTGGACACATAATCTCGCAAACCGTTGTTTTCTTTCTTGGTTCGAAACAATGTGGTTGAGAGCATCTTTAAATTTAATTATCAGTAGCTTTACGGCTTCTGTTTTAAGACCCGCCTTCACGACGAGGTTAAGTATGTGGCAAGCACACTTTTGGTGAAACATTTCACCGTTCATAATCGGGTTTAGTGACCGTTTAAAAATCTCAATGGAAGCTATGTTGTTGCTAGCATTATCGAATGAGATAGAAAAAATCTTATTATCCATATTCCTCTTAAGGTTATAATATTCTAAAACGTCAGTAATTGATTTAAAAATTACATTTGCAGTGTGCGGGGAGTCCAACACTCGAAAACTTAATACTCTCTTTTGTAATACCCAATTATCATCCATCCAATGCCCGGTAATACAAGAGTACCCGAGTCCATGTTTACCAGCAGTCCATATATCGGAGATAATTGAGATCTTATTGTTTTGGTATGCAAATGTAGCTTTCAGATCATCTTTTCTGTTGGTAAACTGGTTTTTTATTTCACTAGACAATTTTTTATGATGAATCATCTTGTACATTGGTTGAGCACACCCCCGAATGACCAACCGGGCAAAACTCAGGCAACCACCCATACTTATTGGTTGTTCTTTCTGGGTAATGTACCGAGCCAATTCACTAAGCATTTTTGATTCATCGAATTTTGGGTTGGTTCTGGTACCATCCGCGTTCAATAGGGTTTTGATTTGTCTCGGTCCAACATTTTCACTTGGTTGTTCACCATTTTTTTCGTGCATTTCGACATGTCTCTTAAAGCTATTCATACCGTCCTTTTTTTTATACACATAAGTCTTGGGACAGTTCTTTACCTTACATTGTAGATATTGCATAGTGCCCTCCCCATCTCTTGTCCGATCATAGTATTCCAACCATTTACCCTTCTAACCTACTTTTTTTAACCTATTAAAAATAAATCCGAATTTCAAAATAAAATCTAATATATTTTAAAATAAATCTAATTACTTCACATTTCCAAAAAATTAAATCTAACATATTTTTTTTAACCTATTAAAAATAAATCCGAATTTCAAAATAAAATCTAACATATTCTAAAATAAATCTAATTACTTCACATTTCCAAAAAATAAATCTAACCTATTTTTTTTAACCTATTAAAAATAAATCCGAATTTCAAAATAAAATATAACATATTCTAAAATAAATCTAACATATTTTTTTTAACCTATTAAAAATAAATCCGAATTAAAAAATAAAATCTAAAATATTCTAAAATAAATCTAATTACTTCACATTTTCAAAAAATAAATCTAACCTATTTTTTTTAACCTATTAAAAATAAATCCGAATTTAAAAATAAAACCTAAAATATTCTAAAATAAATCTAATTACTTCACATTTCAAAAAAATAAATCTAACCTACTTTTTTTAACCTATTAAAAATAAATCCGAATTTAAAAATAAAATCTAACATATTCTAAAATAAATTTAATTACTTCACATTTCAAAAAAATAAATCTAACCTACTTTTTTTAACCTATTAAAAATAAATCCGAATTTCAAAATAAAATCTAACATATTCTAAAATAAATCTAACTACTTCACATTTCCAAAAAATAAATCTAACCTATTTTTTTTAAACTATTAAAAATAAATCCGAATTTCAAAATAAAATCTAACATATTCTAAAATAAATCTAACTACTTCACATTTCCAAAAAATAAATCTAACCTATTTTTTTAACCTATTAAAAATAAATCCGAATTTCAAAATAAAATCTAACATATTCTAAAATAAATCTAATTACTTTACATTTCCAAAAAATAAATCTAACCTCAAATCTAACTACTTAACAAATTTAACAAATCTAATTACTTAACATTCAATAAATCTAACATTCAATTTAAATTCTAAATTTATCTACAAAAAAAAAATCTAACATCAAATTTAATTTTTAAATTACTCTACAAAAATAAATCCAACATTCAATATTTCAATCTAACAAAATTTAATCTAGCAAAATTTAATCTAACAAAATGTAATCTAACAAAAATTAATGTTACCTTTTTAATTTCGCGGGAAAATCTTCGAGAATAACTTCGTAATTCCGTTTCCGTGTTTGCGTTTGCGTATTTGTTAAACAACTATATTTTATTTAACAATAAAATTAAAATTGGAGAATAATAAAAATATTGAGATTGAGATTGAGAGAATGAGAGATGAAAATATTGAGAGAGATGTGAAAATATTGAGAGGAATGGGTGTGTATTTATAGAATTTTTTTGGAGGGATTAAAATATGAATTAAAAAAAAAAATGGAGAGGTGGGCTGCTGTGGGGGTCCGGCTGGGGGGAGAAGGAGGGGAGGGCCAGGTGTGGGGGGGGGTGCCGGGTGGGGGGGAAAATTAAGGGGGGGGGGGGATTCAAATTCAAAAAATTTGAATTTTTGGAAAAAAAAAATAAATAAATAAATAAACACGGGCACGGGCACGGGCAACGGGTACGGAGGGCCAGGCAATCACGGGCGGGGTTCCAAAAAATCGTGCCCGGCCCGTTTAAAGCCTGCACCCGCGTGCCCGCGGCGCGGACGCGGGCAGGACGGGCAAGGCACGGGCAGAGCGCGCCCGCGGGGGCAAAATTAGAACTCTACTTCTCGCTAAACATATATAATTATAATATTCACTTTTGACTTTTAGCACAATCTCCTATCAAATTATGCTTCGTGTATTGAATAAGAATGAAAAAAGTTGAAGCGAACAAGCGGGAAAAAAAATAGAAAACTGTCGGATCGGATATCCGAAAAATTAAAATATACGGATACGGATAATTATCCGTATCTGATTCCGAAATCCAACTCGTATCCGTATCCGAATCCGCAACAATCTGTATCTGAAAAATCCGAATCCGCGAAAATTCGAATACGGATCCGGATTTTACGGATAGTATCTGACCCGTTTGCACCCCTATATGCCATACTTCCTTTGTCAAACCTAGAAATAACATGCAACATTATGCACCAGTATATCTAAACTAGAGAACATGCCACAAGATTCATCATAAGAAAAAAGTTTCAATTAAGCCTCCAACTAAAAATGTTGAGGTTATTAGATAATAACATATTTTAGTGACTTTGGTACTGACATCTTCTCCACTGCGCCAACTACGCTGCAATCCAGAGAACCGGCTATGTATTTGTAGAGGTATTGGTGGCCCTCGCAATCACCACAATCTCAGGAGCTCCAGTCCATTCTCTCAATAGAATGTCATCGACCTCATCTGGAGTCCAAGAAACCATCTCTTGCACAATTTCTTCCTTGATGTTTCCTGACCAATATTGAATTAAAGATAGTATAAGAAATATGATAGATCTATTAGATTTAGGGTTAATACCGTTAAAACAAATGTCATTGTGATGCTTCCACACCGACCAACATATAGCACTAATCACAATCAAAGTAGCTGTTTTTTGTTTAGAAGGGAGAGTTTGGACAAAAGATAAGATATCATCAAATTTGGACCAAGTTGCAAAAATATCCTGGAACTTCCCCATCCAAAACCATATAGTTCTAACAAAAGTACATTTTACAAACAAATGCCCCACTGTTTCCACTAATCCACAAAAATGACAACGATTAGAACCATTCCAACCCTTTTTAACTAAACATTGTTTAGTCAAAAATTTCCTATTCGACAGCAACCACATAAAGATTCGTATTTTAGGAGGTAAAGGTATTTTCCACCAAAAGGCCTATATCGCTTCTTCGTTCTATCTCGAAGTTCCTAATTCGTTGCACCTCTTTAGCGTTTCTGTTTAGGGATTAAATTTTTTCCTCCTCTCAGATGATGGAAGAGCGAGCGAAAAAACTACATCTAGGATTCGGATCTAGTCACTGCTCCTTCCTCTCTCGTAATTTTGTTTTGGTTTTTTGTTGTTATTGTCTGTTATTGTTTATTATCTAGTCACTACTTTTCCCTCTCCTTTATCCTCTTCTCATTTCTTCACCTCATCCTTCCCTCTTCCTCTCTGGTTTTTTTTCTTCTTTCTTCTCTCCTTTTCATTTTTTTAACAAGGCAGGAAATAAATTGTGGCTCCTCTTGATACTCCAATCTCGCTTTGATTTTTCACCAGCATACTTATACTAAAAGTAAGGATGTCTGATGGCTCAATAAATCTCCACATGAGCATGACGAATGATGACTTAATACCAGTACTTACAATTCTTTGAGTGGGATCTAGTTGTAATAGTTATGTATTGGTAAAAATTGATGGATATATTGGCACATGCTGCTGGGTGTAATGTCGTGCATGAGAGCAGTTTGGGTTCGATGCCCATCGAACTCAAATTTGGGCTCAATGGGCTCTATAGCCGTCCAATCCTCTTTAAGATCCATACGCACATATATTGAAGCAAATGTGCATGGATATTAAAGTGCATGCACATATTTTAAAGCAGATCAGACGGTTATGGAGCCCATCAAACTCAGTTTGAGTCCGATGGGCATCGGACCCAAACTGCTCTTGTCGTGCATTGGCACGCAATCTGAGCAAATATCAATGTTGTGTATGCCTCTCATCTCATCATATATTTGCATCAGGCTTAATTTAGCAGGATGTCAGGATAGTAGGCTATATTTGGCAAGCTATATTAAGGAGGAAGAATTTAGTATTTTAGTATAGGAGTATTTTAGGACATGTCATTTATAGGATCCTCTTTTTAGAGATTTATGTTGTTATAAATTATGTTATTTGTACTATATGTAATTACGAAGTTCAAGGAATACAATTAAACTTCCTTATAAGATTTTGTTTATCTTGTTTTTAGCCTCTCCTTCTCTCAAAACCCTAACGATCAAATTTCATGTTTTTCTGTGTATGTATACTACTAGTGCAACAACTATGTTTTAAAAATTATAGTTTGGTTTGCTGAATCTTTAAACCGGTGTTACACATGATAAACAAGAAATACATAAGAAATTGAAATTTTTACCAAAGTATTTTCAACAGATTATGCCATGACAAACTTACAATCAATTACTAATTAGTCTCAATTTATATGAGTAAGTTTAACGAGTTTGATAATAAATAAATAATTACAAATTAAACAGTAAATTTATAGATAGTTTGATGACTCATCAAAGATGGTTAAAGTCGAACCATAAAATTTTAAATTATTTTATGTATAAT
The DNA here is from genome assembly GCA_964058825.1 of Carex arenaria. Taxonomy (NCBI): domain Eukaryota; kingdom Viridiplantae; phylum Streptophyta; class Magnoliopsida; order Poales; family Cyperaceae; genus Carex; species Carex arenaria. The sequence goes on from CAXKVW010000144.1 coordinate 231,779, forward strand.
AAAAAAACATATTTCAAATATTATCATTTTATATGGGCAATTAAAACATGGATTGGTCTCCAATGTCATATTTCAAATTTAAGCTTCGTTATTATTTTAAGAATGACAAAATTGTCGAGTGATTTTATTTTCATGTTATATGATTCAAAGTTCAAATTACAAATTAAGAAAACTGAAACTTTCTAAAAGCCTTGTACGTAGTACTCCGAGGAACTTTAATTCGCTCAGGGAAAAATATTTATTGATTAGTTGGCTAACAATTTTAAAGAAAAAGCTAAAATTTTAATCTTGCAAAAAATACCTAAACATTGATCTTTCGTTTTAATTTTGTTGATTAACTGGCTAACAATTTTAAATAAAGCATTGGAAGAAAATCATGACCATAAAATTAGCTGACAATTCTAGAAATAAGAAATATTATACGTAGATCTCAGAGGCGGATGTATGATTCTGATCAGGGTAAGGCAACAAATTATTGAATCGGCTTTAAATAGATGATCGGATCCAAACTCATTAGATAATTGGGTACTAGATAAAAAATGATAACAAAAACAACAAAATAGTATTCTAATATAATTTACTCTATAATATTTAGATAACCAACTATTCAGGGTAGGACAATATCAATTTTCAGGATAGAGCAAAGATGCATTTGACTGTTTCTTAATTGAAATTGATAATTGTGAAATAATATTATAAATAAGAGTAGAACTAGGGTTTTCCTAAGTTCACCAAGTCCTCTTGTAAACTCAACTCTAAAATCTATCGAATTGGGCTCAAACGGCGAATCCAAATTATTGAAATCCATATACTCTACAAGTGATGCATCTATATGCAAGAAATTTAAATTTTCGAATTAATTTAGTATAAAGTCTAGTGGTCAAAATTAGAAGATTTATAAATTAAATTTAATGCATTCATTTTTTTGAACATTTTTTTATCACTCGACTCTATACAAAAATAATTTGAATATTTTAAATTTTCGCACGTAGATGGATCACTGGTAAGATAGATGAATTTTAACAGTTTGAATTCGTCGTTTGAAGACAATCAAATAAATTTAAGAGTTGAGTTTACAAGAGGACTTGATGAACTTAGGAACACTCTAGTTCTACTCTTATAAATAAATATACATCGATATTACAAACATATATGTTATGATACAATTGAGAAGTGTTTATTATAAATTGCGTGAAAAATTTATGAAAATATTTTAGAAGTGAATTCACGAGGATTGAAAGTGATTACGAGACATGATTAATCAAATGAAAGTTGAGTTTGTATTTAGAAATTGAAGATATTTGCAGTTATTAGTTTCGCAATTTATTTCAGATCCGACATAAATACATATTTTTTTTGCTCTCTTCTCAAATCGCGCGTAAATTTTGGTCCCCGGTGTTTTGTTGTTTACGTAGGCTACGATCAGAAAAAGGCACGCTTTCATGAAATTATTTAATTCAATCTGTCACGGAGGACACATGTTTGACAGAATTTCCTTTTGGAACCTTTTGATTTGCTTCATTTTTTTTTTCATAAACAATGTTCCTTAACTGATTGGCGATTGCTGCGGCTGCTGAGCATAATTATTTCATTGGGCGACTGTGTAGGTGTCATGTCATGATAATAGTCAAAATTGATATGATAGAAAAAAAAAATCAAAATGATAACTAATCAGGTGTAGGATTGCACACAATGACAATGACACAATCATCATCTTTGCTTTCGAACTTTGCAGCTGGCGGGAAAAAGTTTCAGAAATCTTTCTAATTGAACGGGGCTACAAAATTCATGAGAGGAGAATATGAGATAACGGATATCCAAATTAATTTAGATCCAGTGTAATACCTGACAATCCTAAATAAGCACTGAATTGATATTAATTCGGCTGTCTTCATCGAAATTTTTATTAATAGGAAAATAAATAAATAAAATATTAGCAATGGGGAAGGGATTCCGAGAAATTCGCCATATAAGAAAAAATGTGATTGTTTGTAATGTCCAAAGGACGTTATAGATCAAAACGTCCAAATTAGTGAAATCACATTAACCACTAATTAACAAAAGTTTTTCGCAATGCTGGTTTTGGTGTACCACGTCCAGACATTTAAAAAATAACAAAAAAGTTCTGGACGTCAGTTTGTACAACATCCTGATTTCTTGAAAAAAAATGAGGTTGATGCTTCCGAATTCGCATCCTCTGAGATATCTCAAACTTTGCGTGACTTTTTGGAATATCTCAATCATTCAAATACGTTTTGCACGAATCTCAAAGCTCAAATAATATTGCCCCCTACGTTCCTCCGAATAGGCACCAGACACGTCAGTCGTGCAAAAATTGAGGTATTTCAGAGGATACGTGCCCGATGCTTCCGGCATTCTGGTGTTCGTTCCATAAATCAAAAGGAAGGAGCTTGATGCTTCTGGCGTTCTTTACATAAAGGTAGATGGTTTCTCATTAGGAGCCTGTTCAGCTGCACATGGGAAATGGAAACAGGTTGGAATTGGAGTCCACTTTAAACTAACAAAATACTGTGTGCATGGAAAAAAAAAATTCAATCTAAATGAATTTTTTTTCCACGCATACATTAATTGACGAACATGCCCTAGAAGAATCAACTTGGGTTGCCATTTGATTTGATGCACACTCGTGATGGAATTGGGAATTTCAACGTGGGTATGAAATTCATTATTGAGCGAAATGGTTTCTCGATTTTTCATGTAATCTTGTAGTTTGACAATTTGAGATAAATAAAGCGGGAAGTTTGACAGTTTCACATCATTTTATTTATGTACGTACAAAAAATTATGACATTTCAATTTTGTTTTGGTTATTATCAAGAGCTTGTAAAAAAGGTACTAATGTAGATAATTTCTAGATGTTGATTTTCCAACTTATTGATTTACATAAAAACAAAATCGAAGTGTGATAATTTTTTATGAACATACAGAGAAAATAATATAGATCACATCTAACGGTTTCATTTTGACTTTTAAGTTTTAAATTTTGAGTTATTAAAAATTTTAAAAATAGAGGCATGGTGGAGACATCTGAACCCTCCTCATAGATGATTGATTTTTTTTTTAAATATAATTGTTTTTAATAAATTTAATTTTTTTTTTAACTGAGCACTAGACCAGATCGAGAGGAGACGCGAAGATCCGTGATTGGAGCACATTCATCGCCGCTCTGCCCACGCTGACTTGTGAAAGACAGATCGAGTGCTCCTGTTCACTCATAATCGTCCTTGAGGTAGCCGATTTCAAGCTGCAATGATTTGCCATCGCATCAAATTCTCTTATCAAAGATCCCGATAATCCCTACGACCACCACCGTTTGTAAGGTCTCTACTTCCATGTCGTTGCTGGAACTTAGATCCTTGCTACCACCACTGACACAATGTCGATTCAGCCATAGCATCGTCAGACATCAGACGCACGGAGGAGATCGAGGAGTTTCTCATAGCCCCACCATCATTGTCGTGACAAGAGTATGTAGATGTTCGAGTTTAGACATCAGCTGGATGCACTACACCGATTGGCATGCCAGAGAGTACACAAAAGGGATGTGAATCAGAGAAGAGGGATGGAACGGTACTGCATTGACTCAATTCAAAAGGGGATTGTGCTCAGTTCACTCTCGAATTTGGGACATTTTTTTTTACGCAAAGTACTGGAGACAAGTAATGGAGAGAGTGTTCTGGATAGAACTCAATGCTATTGGGTAGTGATCTTCAGCCGGGCCTCAATTTTTGTTTTTATTTTTCTAGGTGAAACATAATTTTGTCTCTGGCCTCGTCCATTACTCAAACGTTTTAAGTAGACTCTGCTCAGAATTGAAGTATTGTGTTATCAGGAAACAGATGAGAGTTTGAAATGAAGGATATATTGATCAATTTAATGAATTTCATTTTGATATTACAGTACTCCAACCTCTGCAAGTAACACAAGGGATTTTGTAACAAAAAAATAAAAAACTATTTTTGATGCGGAATCACCAACATTTCAGTTGATGGGTAAATGAGATGTTTACTTTTAATGAGCAAATAGGATATTTTGATATTTTGTTGGGTATATTAGAAATTCTAAAAGTTTTGATGGGTGCACCAGCAATTAACCCATTTGAAGAACTGCTGCCTCTTCCTAGCTAGAGGTCATTAAATTACATTCATAAATTAATTAATTAATTAATGCAACTCATATAGGACGCCAGTGAATACCACTCAACATTTTCCAGTCCAACAATGTTGTCAGACACATTAAAGTTTCGACCCGAAAAGGCATTAACTACTTTTGGTGTATTTTTCTAACAAATTTTTTATTATAATCATCTTTACCCTCCAACATTTCATGTAAGCACACCTGATCAATCCAAGGCCCAATCCTTTACCAGAACCCAATCAGAACAGTAAACCAGTTGGTTCTGGTAAACAGTACAAAAGTTTACATGAAATCTGAAATAGAAAAATTCTACACCCTCTAATTGTTACACTGGACACCAACAAGAATATAAATATTGTCATGCAAGGTCCATAAAATGCGCACCTTGTGCAGCGTTGAGTGTCCAAATAATAAGCAAACCCAAAGTACATCATCCTAAGTGTCTAAATAAAAGATCAACCCAGCTCCCAGGCAAAATTACTACATAATTTTTATTACCTAATAACATTAGCACTAATCAGAGTTGACCAGGCCCACGTGCTTGCAGCCTCTTCCTTTCTGAATCAAGCTATACACATTGGAAAGAAAAAAGTACAAATGAGTTTATAAATGGAGAAGGCTCAAAGTGTAATTTCTTCAATCGGCTTATCTTTAATTTTATAATATTGAACGAACACAAAAAATGTTTCCCTTGGAATCAAAAGCCTTAAAACCCCACATCCATTCATAGAAAAAAAGAAATTTCTGCCAGTTTATAAAGCATGCACGATATAATTTTTAAAACCTCTTCCCTGATTTCTCGCTGAACACTTCCATCAAATCTCATAGGTTCAAAATTATCCAAGAAATCTCCTTTCTCATTCATAGAAATACCAAAGTTTCAGCATAGAAACAAAACGAAGACACAAAATTTCATATTTAAAGTATGTGCAATTTCATTTTGTTTTAAGGGAGAATGCATGATCTTTCAGTATGACATTTTATATATTTCCAGTTTTTGCAGGGAAATACCAGAAACTCTCCTCTAATTAAGAATTTTTTTTTTGAAACCCACCACTTTCTTGACACGTTCATTGGCAGCGGGGGCCCCACCACTGACGTTTTCAGGGAGGTAGGGACTGCATACACGTATCTCATTCATCACCACTATGTCAGTCTTGTCCCAATGTACTGGAAGCCTATTTAAAGAAAAAGAAAAATTGATGTAACCATCACAAAAATAATTTACTAGCTTTCATATAGAAATGCCATATACCATAGCTGTGCCAAACCCAAAAACATGTATCAACAAGATAGCAGAGGAAATGTATTCAATGTGAGCATTTTTCCCTCATTTATTTTCATTTGGCTTTTGTGGGCTCAAGGCAATACAAATATTAGGTATCCGCTAATGTCTCAAGCCCAAAGATGAAAATTCAATAAATATAAACACAAAAATCAAATCACATGAACCAGTATATAGTTTTCAATGGGTTTTTTTATGGTTAGCAGAAGTTATCTTAATCTCCAGCTTAAGATGTACAAACTGTTAATCCTGAGAACATATAGCATATAGCACGCTTAACAAACAATGATGCACTTATGTGAACAACACAACTATGACAAAGTAAAATAAAAAATAATCATGAGAGTAAGAACAAAGATGCATACGTCTTGGATAGTGCATCAAAAATGTTCTGAGCCTCGGCAGTGACTCCTACACCAATCCTCTCCGCTTCAATCTCTGCTTGTCTGCCATTCATTTTAGTTCACCTCAAAATTAAATACATCGCATACTGTGCAGGGGCAGACCCACATGTAACCAGGGTCAGTTGCCCCCTTTGGATTTCTGATTTGTAATTCGGATTAAATTTAAGGTTAAAATTAATAAATATTTCTTGAATTATGATTGGTAATTCAAATTATAAGTTAGAACATTAGAAATTATAAGTCAGAGCATTGAAAAATATAAGTTAAAACGTTGTTTTTTATTGAGTGCCCAATTAGTTAATGGGTTTAAACCCGATTCGCTATTTTTTTGCCCCCTGACGAAAATCCTGGATGGATCCACCCCTGATACTGTGGGTTTCTAATTCAGGATTTGATGCTTCATAATATGTCCCCCTAAATTGTGCTATCAAATAAACCTTATTGAATCAATATCTGAGTCTGACCCATTTGGTAAAAGAATAATTTGTCTGATATATAGAAAGTACATGCATTGACTGTATAGTGCATGGAGAAAACACTATACACGTTTGCTGCATAATACAAAAAACAGTTCCAACTATTATAACCAATCGAGGTCTCCAGCTAATAAAAGAAAACTTCAGATCAGACCGGTGCGTAGCTCTTTCACAGGTAATATAGTAATGCTGACGTTGCACTACTATGATAGCTGCCTACAGGCATGGTGTACACACATATGCACACACAAAAGGGAGCTATAGTAGCAAATAAGCAAGAGAAAGGTGTACCAGGAACAAAAGAAATAAAATTTAAAAATTCACCTCAATGCAGCCTCCTCTCTGGCATGTATGAGACCGAGATCTATGTAGCACTTCTTCAGATCCAGCGGGTCTTCCCCCTTGCCAAGCATGGTGAAATCTTTTATGTAATTGGCCTTAATCAACCTCACATTTCTTCGATTTTGAACTGTTTCTTTAGATGCACCTCCTTCTTGTGATCTCTTATTACAATTAAAGATAACTTTTCAAATTCCACCTTACACTTTATTCATCCCTATCCCAACAGCTCAAACAAAATTGCATCAAAACAGTATCTATGTCGTGCTCCTGAGCTTAAAAAACCGGAGAATATCAAATTAAAATAATTAGCCACAATGAATTGATAACAAAGGATATGAAGGACGAGGAGGTTGGTGAGGCGATCGAAGGCGATGATCTGGCCTTCCACTTCATCGCCGAGGGTAGTACGGAGGGATAGGATGCATCCGACCGCGAAATCCTCGCCGTTTGCTCCAGCCTCGAAAGCCATCAATCGCCTTTGGTTTTGGGGTTTCCTTTCCTACCACCGCCAAAAGAGAGGAGAGGAGGGAACAGGGAAAAAAGAGAGGAGAGGAGAAGTGCTGTGCTGTCACAGTCGTGGACTCGAAAGAAAACAATTCGGGCCTGGGTTAAGCCCCCTGGTATTAATTTGGGCTAATCTGGATCGGGTTCTCGAAATTTTTCAATAGTAACACTGGGCCTCTATAGGCCCACTGGCCACTTAAGAAATGTTTAATTTGTTTCGGAGGAAACCTATATTTGAAGTTGCATCTTATCTGAGACTTGGATACTGGTAATTTGCTGAAATTGACATTTTCTTTTTTCTTTTTTGAGTGAACAGTAGTTCCGACGGGGAGAACCGGAGAAGTGTAGAAACATGTTAATGTTGGATGTCTAGAAGAAAAGAAAATTTTACAAGTCAGATTTTTTTTGGAAAATAAAGGATAAAAATTTCAGGCAGAAAAGAATAGACTCGTTAGTGGCCTCTGTAAGCAGTACTTTTTCGTTGGGAAAAATCTGTAACTATTCTTAATTTCTCGTGTGTTGATAATCACAGAGGTAGAGAAGATACTCATTAATTAGTTGCTCGCTGCCTAAATAACTTGGTCAGCCGTGATTTGTCAGAATGATTGCAACATAACTTGACGCTCGATTAAAACCGAGTTTGACTTGGTCAGGAGCAAGAGGGTTCGCCGAGCAATTAATCAGAGATCAACGACAGGTGGACCTACCCGTCCGAATTTAATGAATTTGGGTCAAGACGAGAGCCTGAGGTGCGAGATGCACAAGGACCCAACGAACAAAATATTATCGTTTGCACGTAATTAGTCAATCACAAACTAAGTTTGATGCTTAGGTGCACAAAAGAAGTTGAAATTTCAAAGAAAAATATTGTTCAATTGCCACATTTTGTAAATTACAATATTGCTCTGCACAGTAACACAACGTAACGCTTCTATACCAATACAAACGAACAAGCTGAATTCAGATCAGTCCCGAGCTTAAAAACATAAAAAGAAAAAAAAAGGGGCAAGCAAGAGGGAAAAATCTCATAGCATACCCCAAAAATAACAACAATGGGGCCCACTTTATGTTTCACTGACCTCAATCAAAGAACCAAGAGTCTGCATTAAAATATACACCGAAACAGATACAGTCTCTTGGAGCGAAACAGCACGCAGTTCCTCAGCACTGATAAACCAATACATACTATAAAATATTAAAGGAAAACAAAAAGAACCTTGGAAACAAAAAAAGAATAGAGCAAGTGAAATAAGGCTACAAGATTGCAACCGTTTTAATACGTCTCGTGCTGATACGGCAATCGGATTCAAAAGAGAGGAAACAGTCTAGAATAGCTCCTCTGAGTTGAATTTGTTCCATGCTTCCTATTTCAACATAAGAGAAAATTATATAAAATTACTACAACAGGTGCAAGAATATTATTAACTTACTGATAAGCTCTTCAAAATCTATATGTTCTAAAAATATTTATCATTTGCAGTACCAAAAAGATAACATTATCTTGTTAAAAAGGCATATTTTAGCCAAAAAGATCATACCGCCTGAGTAAAATTGTACATCAAAGAGGAGAGTACACATGACGTACCTTGAGGATATCAAAAACTTTTTCAGCTATATACTTTTGCTGGAGAGTAGCGCCTTTCTGTTGCACCTTATCTGGATGGATGCAGAGAGTTGCTTTTCTGTATACCTTTTTCACAGCCGCAGCAGTGATCAGGTCAGACATCGACACAGGCTGCCACCCACATTCTTGCCACAATATCTGTTTCCGTTTAACAGCATAAGAAAAGGGTTAGAGAGAAGTTTTTAAGAATTAGTTCGCCAATCGTAATGGATTGACTTGACACTGCGACACTGCTCAAGTGCAACTCTGCTCAAGAAACCTCAACCAGATTTCACTGTACTATGCTTTTGGTCCAATCAGACTATTATTTGAGTAAAGCTAGCGTGTGCTATGCTCACCAAGAGGCTTGGTGAGTATAACTACAAAATCTATTGAGTTGGCTTCAGAACCGATCGAATTCATGAGCGATGCGTGTACATGCAAAATTTTGAAATTTATTTAATATAAAGTCAAACAGTAAAAAAAAATGAAGGTTTATAAGTTCTGTTAATGCATTCATTTTTCATCATTTTTTTTATTTCTTGACTTTGTCCTAAATGAATTCGAAAATTTCAAAATTTTGCATGTAGACACATCACTCGTGATGTAGACTGGTTTCAATAGTATGGATTTGTCATTTGAAGCCAGACGATAGATTTTGGAGTTATGCTCACCAAGCCCTCTTAGTGATCATAGACACACTAGCTTTACTCTTATTTAAGATACAACCATCTCAGTTAAATTATTATTGAAATTTGATCAAATATTATCAGAGTTTACGGTCTGAACCAAAAACAACCGATTGGTGTCACCAGCAATCCTGAAATTCTACCTACTGACCAAAACAAATTGTACACAATACTACTCTTACATAATGCATGCTTGATAGCAAGGCACGCAAGTTGCCTTCTTTGCCAGCAGCCCACCGCTTAATCTCAAAATTTAGGGATTCACTGATCCTCTGAAATTACCAAGAGCAATAATAGCATAAATTAGAGGAAAGCACAAGTATGCTTCATGCAATAATAGTTAATAAATATATTAACATGGGCTACTTCAACTGTTATCCTTTAGAAGCTTTAAATTATCACATAATTTTAATAAAAGTATCCAGATCTCAACAATGCATAGGGACTAACGTATAAACCTATGAAAAACATTTTAAGCTTACTCCCTCTTAGGAGATGGAAGTTCCTGGTTATCCTTAATGGATGTTCTTCTGAAATTTGAGTACATGAGAAAAATTCTAATTTTAAAACAATAAAATATTCTGATCAGTATATATGAATAAGGTTCCTATATACTATGGGTGCAAAAGATATTTGAAAGGATTTAAAGAGCACTTACATCTCTCTCAGCCTGATCCCTTTGGACTTGCATGTCACGCTCATTCTTCTCTTGAAGAGCTTTTTGCTGCATTTTGCATCATTAAAACAAATTTCAAAGAATTAATGCAACAGACTTCTGATATATATAAAACAAAGGAGTCTGTAGTAACCATCTGTCACTTATATCTAGTTTGCACCCAAATTCATATTCATGACATAGGACCAGGAGATAGAATAATTAAATATACCAGATAAGAAAAATATATAATGAAAAAGAGAATTACCGCACGCTCCTTAGTCCTCTGTTCACGATCCCACCTGGCCTTCCTTCTTTCCTCAGACTCACCGTCGATTTCTTGAAATTCTCCTCCAGATGATGAAGGGCCTAAAGCACAAAGCGAAAATAATAATAGACACCTAAAACAAAAACATAGACAAAAAACCTACACAACTAATCCTAATCTAACAGAGAGATATAAGTACCAGCATACACATGATCCATCTATATAAGGAGTGAACAAATGTGATAGTGATTCCATATGGTAAGAATATACTTAAAGAGGCATGACTCATCCATTTTCAGTGTTGAAAGGGATGTTTTTAAAAAAAAGAAAAAAGAAAAGAAAAGATGTACCTCCGAAAATAGCACTCAGATCATCCATCATATTAACTGACGAAGGGGGTCTGGGGATGCTAGCACCAGAAACAGAAGCTGCTCTCCTCGACGTGTCAAATGGATTCCTGGATGGAGTCTGGGTCTCAAACAATGATTCCTGAAAATCATGAACCACATCAGTACAACAATAATAGTTGCATTGACTTTTTATCAAGAGCACAACTTAAGCAGTTTGAAAAGAAGCAACAATTGGAATGTAGCCGTCAGGTACATAGTGCAACGATTTAATGACCGGCAGTCTTTTTAATTTATCCTTTAGCACTTGAGAAAAAGTGTTTGTGGTTTAGGAGGGGTCATGTAGACCAAGTTCATCTATTGTGTTCACTTACTGCAGCAGGAGGGGGTCTTGCTGGCCTGGGAGCACTGTTCGCACGGGAGCCAAAGAATGACTCAAGGTCATCTTCTGGCGCTCTCTGTGGCTGTTGCTGTGGCGGGTCAGGCCTTCTCTGTTGAACTGGGTCGGGCCTTCTCTGTTGGGCCTGACTTTTCTGCTGGTGCCTCTCCTTTGCAGCCTGGGCCAGTCTCTCTCTAGCTTCTGCTGCAGCTCTCTCTACAGCAGCCCTCTGATCCCTCCTCTGTTTGTCTTTCTCAGCCTCGGCCTTTTCTCTCTCCAGCCTCTCAGCTGCTGCCTTCTCTCTAGCTTCCCTCTCCCTCTCCCTCTCTCTCTCCATTGCTGCTTCAGCAGCTGCCTTCTCTCTTGCTTCCCTATCTGCTGCAGCCCGCTCACGGGCATCTACTGAAGCTCGCTCACGGGCCTCCTGTTGGGCCCTCAGGACTGCCGCTCTCTCTGCCCTCAGCTTGGCCTCAGTGGCCGCTCTTTCTCTTGCCTCTCTTGTGGCGCGCTCAACTGCCAGCCTGGCCTTATCTCTCTCTTCCTTCTCCTTTCTTCTCTTTTCTTCCTCCTCTCTTGCGATTCTTCTCCTTTCCCTCTCCTCCCTATCTCTCACTTCACGTTCCTTCTCCGCTATCTCTCTGTCAGCATCGTCTCTCTCCTGCTGCTCAGCCTCCTTGCTCCTCATCTTTTCTCTAACCCCCTTGGCATGCCTAAACTTTGCCTCGGCCTTGTTCATGGCATCCTTCATTGCTGCAGAGCTTCTTTCCATCTCTCCTCCTTCATCGAATTCAAATTTCTGGGGATGTGGCTTCCCCATTGCAAAATCTTCTAGATCATCCACGGGAGATGAAGATTCATTGTTAAAGCTGTAATTCTGTCTAGATTTTGGTTTTATAGTGAGAGCAGGTGGTGGCCTGGAAGGAGGTGGAGCACTAGTTGGCCGAGTGAAGAGAGGAATCTCTGAAACTGTTAGCCATATATCTTCTCCAGTCTCAGAGTTCTCACTTGAATCTGGTGATTGATCCTCCACCAGCCTTTTATTTCTAGAAAAGGAATCAGACCCCACAGATCTATGACTTGCCTGACTCCTAGGCATTTCAAAATCGTCCAAAGGAGACCTCTCGTTTGTATCTTTCTTATGAAAACTACCCATTGGACTAGTGTCCCGAGCAATTATTTTTGGGTTATCCTTCACCCTGAAAGAGCCGTTCAAATCAGCACTCTTTTCCCTTCCATTATGGTTTGGACCGGATTCAAATGAATTACGGTTCTCAGAAAACAAATTGTCAGCAGTTGGTGAAGAATCAACTTTGGTGGGTCCAGATGCAGAAGTGGCAAACTCGTCTAGTGGGTCAGAGAATAAGCCGGTTGAAGGGACTGAGGGGGTTGATGTGACTGTTTCAAAAACAGAAAAAGGGTCATCTTGAACACTCGGGGCCGCCTTTGGTGGCTTTGGAAGATCAGTCTCATGGGCCTCCCTGTAAAAGAGCAAGGAATGCTGATTTTGACTTTTCTCTTCTCCTATTGTAAGCTCTAGCATTTAGATTTTGGGAAAATGAAGTACAGTTCATATGAATTTGCAGGTCTTTTAAAATAGGATTTTAATCCGTAGTTTCAAACTGATTATAAAGTGGTGATACCATACCATAAGGATTGGTCATATCATATAAAGTAATTGAATGAATAACCATGGGCACAGTAAAACACATGCTTCTTTGTTTGTCCCGCTGCTATACCATTGATATCGGATCATATCAGTCATATTGGCACAGTAAGGTATAGGCCCCTTTTACCTCAACCAGGCAGACCAAATTTGAAGCTGATTTCTCAGTATAACTAGGGCTTAGGAACATCAAAATGAAATGACACTAACAAATGAGTTAAACTGACAATACAGAAGGTCATTTAGTAATAATTTCATAGTAGAAATTGTGGTGCTTTTAACCAAAGTAGGTAACTGATTAAACTATCTAACAATGCACTGTAATAGATCTCAAATAAAGCTTCACAAGAGGGAATAATGTTTATAAAAAATTAGCTGAATGCATAGATCTATACAAGATCCGTAAAAACTGACAGTAATTTAGCTCTTGCCAATATTGAGTTATATTTTATTTTTCTCACTATATCAAATGGTTCATTTCTTAAGTTCATATATTAAAACATCATTCTGGAGAAGCCCGATTCTAGGTGTAGTTAAAGTAGCAAAACAGTAAGTACTTTAAATTTTACAACCTCCTACAACTACTCTTCAACATAATTTCTCATTAGACATATCATGTCTCAGAAATACATTCCTAAAAGCTGCTTACAGTGAAATACAATGTAGGTCTGCCAAAGATGAACTAAAGGGCAAGAGCCAAAAGGCCCATTTTCAGTGTATTGCAACCTATCAGTGTGCGGGTAAACAAAAATTACTAACAACTAGATCCAAACCTTTTGGGCGGAGGAGGTCGGACACTAGAACCAAAACCGGGAAGCAAGTCATCAAATCCCGAAAGGTCAGGGCCCTTTGTCTTCACTGATCCCTGAACCTTGTCATCCTTTCTCTCTCCTGTCCCCAAGCCACCCAAGAAATCATCGTACGGTGGCGGTGATGCAGCATGGCTACGATCAACTCTACCCGATGCACTGCCAAGACTGCCCAACAAATCATCATATGTTGGGGGTGAGTCGACGTGGCTCCGATCTGACGGTCCAGAGCCAAACACATCATCAAATCTCATAGTGGAGGAACTCTTGACACCGGGGACGCCGTCGAATATGTCATCATCATAGACCGGCGTATCAAAGACCGGGCCTTTGTTGAAGGTGTCTAGGATCGGATCGTGGGGCTGGTTTACGGTGGACTTGGAGTTGGAGTTGGCTGTGGCTGAAGAAGCGGTGGGATTGAAGAAGTCGTCGTAGGAGGGGGATGCGTTGCCGGTCCAAGTGGATGAGGAAGAAGTAGATCTGTGGGTAGGCGCGGTCTTGGACGCCGCCATGGGGGCTGCCTTGCCTTGAGGGCGGATGCCGAAGTCTCGGGCTAAAATGCCCGACATGTCATCCATGGCGCGTCGGCTGTAGGCGCGATCAGCAGATCCAGTAGATCTCAGTGTGAGGAGGAGGTGATGCGATCGCGAAAGGATGCGATCGGAACGGGGGTGGACGGAAGAAGAGGGGGGAGGAGGAGGTGATGCGATCGGCACGGTAGAAGGAATAGGAAAAAGAAGAAAGAGAACAAGAGAAGAGAAGAAAGGATGCGATCGCGAAACAATCCATATCCTCCTGAATGATTAAATCTCAGCCCTTCATTTAATTTAACGGTGAGGATCTTATCTCTGAGCTTTCGTTGTTGTTTCCTCTTAATAAAATTAATGAGCTGACCAGCATGGCAGCATGACCAATTCTCTATTCTATCGTCAATAAAAATGAAAACGAGAGAGGGAACCCTTGTACTGTAGTGTTGCTTCTGCGTAATTAATCCTCCTTGTTCATGCATTTAGCATTTAGACCTCAATTAATCCCATTTTGCCTCAATAGTCAATTGAACCTAAATGGATTATATTTCAATTTTCTCATCATCTGAAAGAAAAAAAAAGCCACTGTGAGTAGGGGTGTCAATGAAAACCATTTACCCGTTTACCCTATCCATATCGTATTCGATAAGATGGGTACGAGTAAGATTTTTTTTTCGTTAGCTTATTGGGTATAAGTATGGGTAAGGATTTTTTTCGTTAGCTAAACGGGTATGGATACGAATAATGGCTATTTCGTACCCATTGAGTAACGGGTAATTATATAAAATAAATTACATATAGATATATAAATATAATATTCAATTTATTCAATTTTGTGTTTTAATTAATGAGAAAATGTATGCATTTTGTTGTAAGTTGAATATTATATTAAACATATTACTTATTTTATTTGAATGTTTTATTATTTAATTAACGAATTGAATTTTGAATTTGTTAGAAGAGATATTTGTATTTTTTGTTTTTTTTATAAAATAATTATTAGTTAGAATTGATTGCATATTTGTATTTTGATTTTTATATTAATAATTGTGATTGCATATGTATGACATAATGAGTTTTGATAATATATTTGTAAAAAAAAAAACAATTATATTAGTATTATTCGTTATTCACCCGTTATCGTTTCGTTACCCACTAATCTTAACGGGTACGTGTAGGATAGGGTAAGACAAATTCTTAACGAATAAGAATAGGGTGTGGATAAGGTCAACTCTTAGTGAGTATGGGTATGAAAATGCTTCCACCCTACCTGTATCGTACCTATTGACACCCCTGTGAGGCTCCAGTCAAAGCTAGCTGGGAATTTGTTGGTAAGTTTGTTAAATTAATTGGATGTAAATCGGCTACGATTCTAATTTCAACCGTTCATATATTTTAAGATTCGTGCATGTATTACAATAAATGAATGGTTGAGATTATAATTGCAGAAACCTACGATCCTTTGAAATTGCAGCAGATTTATTTCCAGATTAATTAGTTACACCACTACCTCTATTACTCTCGTTGCTTTTGAGGGGCATTATCATTTTCAAATAATGTTTTCTCTTTTTACAATGAAGAAATAGAATCTGTAATTAGGGGTGCACAAAAAGCTCACGACTCGAAACTCAGTTCGGAATCAATTCGGATTCAACTTACTAATAACTCGGTTCGGAACTGACTCGAGTTTACCGACTCGGTTAATTTACGAGTCGATTCCAAATCACCTCCAACTCGGTTCGGAATCGACTCGGTTGGACTCGCCAGACCCTAATTCATATATTCTTAGTTTCCCTACATATAACATTTCCCACTAGAGCTGCAAAACCATATCAAAATATTAACTACTCAATTATTAAAACATTAGAAATTTAGCAAAACTTGCTCCATAATCTCATTTCATGTATGCATCTTCTTGATACTGTTAAATTATTTAAATTTGTTAATTTGAGCAATCTGCAATAGATAAAGAGAAATAGAGAAGAAAGAGGAAGAGAAGTAGAGAAAAAAAATTGTGCACTGTTTTGTTAGACTTTTTTTTGGTAATTCTGTTCGGTAATTTGATAAATTTATTAGACTTTGTAATATTCAGTAATTTGGTGAACTATATACTATTTCTTTTAATTGTGTGTTATTTTGATAAACAATGTACTATTTCTTTTGTTAGAATTAAATTAGATTGTCTCACTATGTATTATATTATGAGTCATGAGTCGATTCACTTCGACTCGAGTTTTTTGCGAGTTGATTCCAAATCGGGGTTTCTGACTCGAAACTGAATTATCGACTCGGACTCAACTCGGCTCATGTGTTTGTGAGTTGATTCCAAGTCACCCTCAACTCGGACTCAACTCGGCTCATGAGTAGCCCTATTTGTAATGAATAAGCCAATTGATAAATGCTTACTGTAAGTGCATTTGCTGAATTCACTATGGAACGTTTGGAATCAAAGAATATAATAAGAATAGAGCTAACTTCAAGATTGAGAATAGTAACTAACCTAATATTTCGTTGAGTCAGTATAATAGTGAGAAAATTCACAAAAGACAAACAAAGAGCAGTCCATATTTGCTAATCCAAACAAATCCAAAAGAAAAATAGTAGTTCGGAATAGTGCTAACTCAAATTAGTAATTATTTTTCACCCATCCAAACGCTAAATAGAATAGTAATTGGGATCGAAATTTTTATTAATATCTATAAATATTTCAAAATTTGCACCTATTTACAAATATGCTCAAATTGGAGAATTATTTTCCAGATCCAACATCTCTTTTTGAAAAATAATTCTCCAGATTCAAAGGCTCTTTTTCCGGAAAATAAATTTCCGGTTTTTTTTTATGCTAGATTATGATTAATTCTCCTATTTTTTGTTACATATGTATTAAAAATTAATGACTCAGATTCTTATTGTAATTCAGGTTTTTTGCTTGCTTTGTATGCTGAAAAATGATGAAGACCAGTCTAATGCATCTGATCCACAGTATTGTTTAGCACTTTGATACATGAAGACGAAAATATTTTGTTTAGCAGTCAAAATTTCGGTTGATTCTTATAAGGTTTTCTCCAAATCCAATTAAAAAATCTACTTGAATAGGGAGCTAGTCAAGGATGCAAATCATGTGTAAAAGTTTCAAATGAATTATGCAATAAAGTTCATTTTGTTTTTCTCTGAATCTCAGATGTTCTAGTACTTGTGCATTATTATGTGATAAGTACCAGATGCGGTTTTAATATCTTGAGACACTAAACTAACTTGGTACAGCTAGAATTAATGCATGAATACATTGATACACTGATGATGTTGTAATTGAACCAAAAGACAAACAGCTTTATAAATTACATCCATGCAATAAAACACTGTTATTTTAAATATCACTAAACATTCATTTTTTACATATCACCACATTTTTTATACAAAGCAGTTTAATTGCATTGATTGGAGATGCAATCAGTTGGAAGCAGGGATCAGTGGATCTGTCTCTCCTCAACTATTTCCTCAGCTTCCTTAGGTTCCTTGTACCGTTGTACGTACTCTTGCAAAGCAGGGATCAGTTTTTTTTTTTTGGTCTGGGACTTGTCCCCGACGTCATAGTTTAGAACGGTAATCTCATGATTCAATATTTTCGAATATTAATGCTATTTTTTTTAAATCCTATTAACAAAAAAGGTTCAGGATGTTGGTAAAATGGTACCAATTAATGCATATTATAAGTAATACTTCCTTCACACATGATCTAGATCAAGTTGCTCGGATGTGGGATGCTAAAGGAAGATCTTATTATTTGCCGAATACAATTATTTAGCGCTCCTTAAATTCTTAATCCTCACTCTTTAATTCATATTGCCGAACTGCTTATAGGTATTTTTTTTTGCAAAAGTGAAATTCCACCTCTTTCATTACGAAACATAGTTCGTATAAAACAGTACATAGCACAGAATATACAATTATACCGAACTGCTTACCAGCCTACCTCCAAAAAGTTTGGAATGCATTAATCAATCGAACTATCCCATCTTCCCAGAAGCCTAATAAAAATAAAAAATAAAAAGGAAATTTATTGAATAGCAACATTTGGGCTCATTTGGGCCCATGGGCCACTCAAGATTTGATGTTAAAATTTGTTTTGGAGGAAACCTAAATTTGAAGTTGCAAGTACTTGTCAATTATCATCTTGTCTGGACAATCTCATCTAAGATTTGGATACTGGTAATTTATTGAAATTGGCATTTTGTATTTTTTGCTTTTCAAACAAAAAGTTGTTACGACAGGGAGAATTCTTGTTGTATGACATAGAAACATGCAAATGTTGGATGTGTAGAAGGAAAGAAAATTTTAAAATGTTGAGGCTTATTTGGAAAATAAAACATAAATTTCAGGAAAAAAGAGAAGGTACAAAACTTTTAGCGCGATATCGATCGTGATAATATGAAATCTGATAGATTATGCCAAATACAGAAGCATCGATCCAAACAATGTACTTCACAAAATAGAAAAATTGCATCGATCCAACTGATCACTCTTTTTCTATTGAGTGAACCAACGGATAGCCCGCTGGCATATAAATGCACGTGCGTATCCTCATATTCTCAAACGATCGAAAACCTAAAATATCCCGAGTAGATGTAAGAAAGGCGGCGACGTCAGATATATACATAGAGAGAGAGAGGTGCCTCTGTAAGCAATACTTGTTTCTTTGACAAAATCTGTCAGCACTTAATTCATATGTACTGATAATTGCAGAGGTAGAGAAGAGACTCACTAGTTGCTCCTTGCTTGAATAACATGGCCATGCTTGCTCTGTCAGAATGAAAGTGACATTGCGTTTTGGTATGTGACCTTGCTCTAGAATTAATTATATGTTGAATTTTGATAAAGCATATATATAGAGAGATCAATATTCTTGGATATTTGAACATATTTCTTAATGCACAAACCAAACTAAAATTTCTCAGTTCTCACTCATTTGCTCAACACGTACTGCTTCGGTAAGCGTCTCAACGAGGTTGATGCATGGATTTAGTGCAACTCAAAGTTTCTTCATTTGTTAGCCTTAACTCTTGTTAGATCAGAATACATGGTTGCACCTAGTAAGTGAAAACAGATACATATGTTTTATATGATAATTTCAAGTGATACCAGTAAGTAAAAAATGAGACTGGTAACAACTGATCACCCTAGTGAGAGAGATGTATAGAATTTTTAGTGTAGAGTAAAAGAGTTGCTGTGCAGATTATTGTTATTATTTTATGACACATGTTATATGATAATTTCAAGTGACATATTTAAGAAAAAAAACTAGCTGACTCTGCATGTTGGAAGATTTATACTTGACCAATTAAGTAATTTTTAACATTCACAGGAGCAAATCTTTTGTCATTAAATAAGTTCATTGAATATAACTAGCACTGTGAACATTAATTGAATATCATCTACTTAGAAATGGCAACTAATCAAAGTATTTATGACTACCATTTTCTCTTGATTTAATTTATTTGAAAATAACTTTCACAATTTTTATTAATGGTATAGATCATGGTCATATCTTATGAACTTTTGAACATAAAATGATTAACTAACTGTACGAGAGTAAAGGGTAGAACACTAACAGTTCGGTAACAAGGAGAGGCGGACCCTCCTTAGAGAAAATAATAAATGTCAAATCTTACCGTTTTATTTTGAGGAGGGATCCAATTATCACAATTTTGAGTTACCACAAAGTTATAACAACAGTTTTTTTTCATTTTCAAAGTCCAAATTGTTGATCCAAACTGTTCAACATGATTATCTAAATAAAATGTGCCTCCAAATCAAATTTTACATTTTTTTGAATTTTTTTACTATTTATTAAGATGGATACAAAAACTAGTCAAATTCAGACCATTGAATTTTGTACCCATCTTAATAAATAGTAAAAAAATTCAAAAAAATATAAAATTTGTTCTAGAAGCATATTTTATTTAGATAATCATGTTAAACGGTTTGGATCGACTATTTGGACTTTGAAAATGAAAAAAATCGTTGTTGTAACTTTGTGGTAACTCAAAATTGTTGTAACTTGATCCCTCCTCATTTTGATATTTGAGTTTTAAAATTGAAGTTATTAACATTTTAAAAATAAAGACGTGTTGGAGTCACACAAAATGAAAGCATTTGAACCCTCCTCGTATAAAAAATAAAATTTATATTATTGCGCACGCACTCAGACGCACGCTCTAATGGCAATTCACATCCTCTGAGATATCTCATATTTTGCGTGACTTTTTGGAATGTCACAGCCGTTGAAATAAGTTCTGCACTAATCTCAATGCTCAAATAATACTGGCCCTGCGCTATTTTTTCCAATAGGTACCGGAGAGGATACGCACTCCTCTAAGGGTGGCAATACAATCTTATATATGATCCTGTGCATATTTAATTTCAAACATGAAATTAAAATCTTTGACACAAAATTATAAATGATATACCTCAACTAATTTGTCACTCCCTTTTTGAGATTTTCTTCCGGCAGCGTTAAACCCCAGAATCAAACCCTATATGCATGGCTATATATCGTCTTTTAATTAGTAACATCAGATATATATAATGTGTGTATATATAGGCAACGGCCAACTATTTTAATTAACCTTCATCTTAATTTTATCCGGTATCCCTCTTAATTTTTCTCATTCCAATCTTTTTAATTATGTCCTGGTTTGATTTATGAGAAGGAAACATATATGATTCGTAAATCTTCTCGTCAAATGATACTTCACTTCTTTAAGCTTCAGGTTTAATTAATTTCTCTTATATATAATTCTCTCTCTCTCTAGATCTGTCTTCGTTTTTCTTTTCTTGTGATCGATGACATTAATTGTCAATCAATCTGTGAAGTTTTGCTTATTTTCAATTATTGTACTTAATTTGAATATATGATTTTAAAATGACTAGCATGCATAATCCATATTAAGATAAGAGGATATATATTTTAAGTTATAATTTCAAGTCGTTCGTGCCTAATTAAATCTAGAGCTAGCTAGGTTTATCTTTTTAAAACCAAAATTAACAAAATTAAGTTAAGCTTGAAATAAAATGCACGCGCTAATCTCGTGCATAAAATAGCTATATATTGTTATACAATACAAAAATATTGTCCGTTTTCCTTTTTTTAGAAGGGTTTGTTTTTCTGTTTTCGAATCCGCGTGCGCGTATTTTGATTAAATTTGTAGCTTTACATATGCGTACATACATTAGGATGGCTGCAAATGCATGCGCGTACATACATATTTATGAGAAGAGGAGATTTCTTCTCATCCTCAGATTTAAATTCAATATTCAATCGATCTGAATTTGAGTCAAGATTTGCTCATCAATTAGTGACATGCATGTGTGTAATATAATATAATGGTTCTTGTTTTGGTGACATTAATTCTTTAATTCAAATAAATGTTTTGTGTTACTACTATCCATATGTATATAGTACCTAGTAAGAATGTCATGTATATATCATGTACATGTAGCTCTCCACATGGACTCATTTAACTTGTAGAAAGAAACAGTCACAAACATGTCGAGCAGCTCGATCATCTGTGACGGGAACTAGAACGGAACTGGTAAAATAGTGACTGTCCATTGTGTAAGAAATGGAGAGGATGAGAATGGGTATTAGGAAGACCATCTGGCGGTGTGGTCTGTACAATTGTACATACAACCTGCGTCATGTTACGTGCTTCCAAGCCTCCCATCCATCCACATCGCCACCACAAATCACCCTTCACACTTCACACGAACAAACAAAACACAGAGAGGAGAATTCGAAACCTTCAAAAAAATAAAAATAAAAATACAAATACAAATTTAAAGGGGGAGAAAGAAAAGAAACAAACGAATGAAAATTGGAACTTGAAAGGAGCAAGTCCTGACCTCTGAAGTAACTAAAATTTTGAGTTCAGATCCGGACCGTCCGATCATAATCCTGAGTCTTGACTAAACCGGTGGGAGATGGGATCCAAACTAAAAATTTGAGTTACTTTAGAAATATGAATTGATATAATAAACTGTCTGTGCACCCGACCCCTTTCCGACCTGACCGAACCGCCCCTTTTTCTCTTACCAAGAACTCCTTTCCGATTTTCTCTCTCCCCCCTCTTCTCTTTCTCTTTCTCTCTCAACCAGATCGCCGAGCCACGCGACCAAATCCATCTCTCCGTCTCTCTCTACAATTTGTTCAATTAACACCTCGATTTACCGAATTCCTATCCAATTACCTCCAATTCGAAGCCACTGATACGTGCGGGCCCTTCGGAAATCTAGGGTTTCTGATTTTTGCGCGAAATAGCGACTCAATTTGTTGGGAAGGTGAAATCGATGGCGGATCTAGGGTTTGGAGGTGCTTCTTGATTCTAGGGTTGGTTTTTCTTGCTGGAGTAAAGGATTATTGTTGGATGGGAGCTTTATGCATGGAAGGCGAGAAGGTGAGGAGAGCAAGAGTCTTCCGCGTCAGCACATGTGTCCTGTCGGAATAGATTCCGATAAATCGACGACTGAGAGAGTTTTTCCTTCTCTTGCCGGCTCCTCTATACCGTCCGATAGAAGCCGCTCCCTTACCCCCTCCGCTGATTATTTCTTGAAGGTGGATATTTTGCAATTGTTGGATTGTGTATTTAGCTCTTGTTAATTTTGGTATTTTCCTCAGCTTCTATGGAAATTAGATTACTTCTCCTGGGATTTTTTTTTTTTGTAACTTAGCTTATTTGGTAGCTCTTTTGTATGTTAGATATGCCTCATAGGATTGCCCCCTCTGTCAGGTTAGCCAATCACCGTGAGTAATTCCCTCCATAAAATTGAATTTTTTGTGAAGACATCTCGTGGTTTTGGTCCTTTGCGGAGAAGAGCCGCTGAAATTTCGACTTTATGAGTTGAAGGCACATTAACAAGGCTGTCGTCCCTTTCTATGCAGTTTTGATCATCATTTGGTGTTAGTAAATCTTAATTTGTTATCTTGGTGGGCTCAGAATTTATTAAGTGCAAAAAACCTGTTATAGTCACTATTACCCAGGGTTCTAAATAGCGCGCTATAGCGTTTTCGAACCATAAAAGCTATGGTGCTATCAGCGCTATAGCACGCTATTTCGCGTTATAGCAGCGCTATTTATACATAGCGCTGTTTTTTTAGCCACTCCGCTATGACGCGATAAACGCTATTTAAACCTTTGCCATTACCATATTTGGTAGCTTTGTCATGAAGCGGTTTACATGCAGAAGCCCTTTTCTGTTGTTGAGGAGAAATAGGGCGATCAAGCGTTTTGTGAGTTGATTGGTTAATTCACATAATGATTATGCAATAAATTTCTCTAATTAAATTCGACAAAAGGCTCCACTTTTAACGGCAAATGCTTTCTTAATCGAACTTCTTGTTCACGTTGTGTGCATTTTGTAAACACATGCTTTTGGATGCTTCAAGTCATGTGTAAGGGATATTAATGAGCTATCATTTAATTTTTACTATGTTGCCATTTCCATAACATTTTTATCTCTTTAACTTTATTTAATTTCTGAAAATCCTTTTAACTATGCTAGGACGGGCGTGAGATCCGAAGTGGTGACTGTGCTCTTTTCCAAGCCGGCAACGCGCCTCCTTTCATCGGACTTGTGCGCTGGTTCAAGCCTGGCGAAAAAGAACAATTTCCCAAGTTATGCGTGAGTTGGCTGTACCGGCCTTCTGACATCAAACTCGCCAAGGGAGCACAGCTCAACGCAGCACCCAACGAAGTCTTCTACTCCTTCCATACTGACGTGATATCTTCGGCCTCTATTCTCCACCCTTGCAAAGTTGCCTTCTTGAGAAAGGGAATCGAGCTTCCCACTGGGATATTTTCGTTCGTGTGCCGGCGTGTGTATGATATCGAGAATAAGTGTTTATGGTGGCTAACTGATAAAGATTATATCAATGTAAGCTCCACTTCTCATTTCAACATTATGTGTATTATTAGTTGAAAAGAATATAGAACTATGCATGTCTCCAACGGTTATAACATACCTTTTATTATTATTTAGGAACGGCAAGAGGAAGTAGATTGGCTCTTGGAAAGATCAGGAAAAGAAATGCATGCAGCAATACAATCAGGTGGCAGGTCACCTAAGCCACTCAACGGACCTTCCTCACAGCAGCTAAAATCCGGGTCGGACAGTTCACAAAACATGGGTACTGGAAGCCCCTCTTTCCCTTCCTCCCAGCCCAAGGGTAAAAAGAGGGAAAGAAATGACCAAATTACCGAACCTGCAAATAAACGCGAGTTGCGAGAACGCTCCACCTCTATGAATGCTAAATCTGATGACGCTGATCCTGCTAGCTTTAAGTTTGACAGCATGAAGGCCGAGATTACCAAAATGACAGAGAAAGGTGGGCTGGTAGATACAGACGCCGTTGATAAGCTCGTCAGCTTAATCCAGATGGACCGAACTGAGCGGAAACTTGACATGGCTGCTCGAGTGATGCTTGCAGATGTGATTGCGGCTACAAATCGGGACGAGTGTCTTGACAGGTTTGTGCAGCTTAAGGGTGTACCAGTGTTAGATGACTGGCTCCAGGAGGCACAAAAAGCAGGGAAGCAAAGCGGTGACAGTGGCAGCCCAAAAGAAGGGGATAGTAGTGGCAATAAGCTGATTGAAGACCTGCTTTTAGCTTTGCTCCGCGCACTTGATAAGTTGCCAGTGAATCTAAATGCTCTCCGCACTTGCAATATTGGTAAATCTGTGAATCACATGAAGAACCATAAGAACTTCGAGATCCAGAGAAAGGCAAGGAACCTTGTTGATACTTGGAAGAAACGGGTTGATGCTGAGATGAAGAATAATGAGGGAAAAATGGCTGGCTCTGGCCAGACTGTTAGTTGGCAGGGAAAGCAGGGTTTTTTGGAGGGCCCACATGCCGGAAACAGACGGTCAGGATCTACTGAGCCGGCTATTAGGAGTCCTGCTTCCCATCTTGTTGGTTCAAAGTCTCTCCCTGCTAAGGCAATGCTCACTCCTGTTGCATCGGCACCCTCAAAGCCTCAGTCACCTCTTTCTGGGGCACCTGTTTACAAGCAAACTGGAGCGGGAAACAGCAGTTCAGAACCACCACCTGTTGCTGGGGAGGAGAAAAGCACGAGCTCCAGTCAATCACAGAATAACAGCCACTCGTGTTCCAGCGATCATGCAAAAGCTGTTGGTGGCGGTTCTTTATGGAAGGAGGATGCAAGGACTTCAACTGCCGGTTCAATGCACACTGGCAAGACATCTGGCAGTTCTTCACGGCATAGAAGGTCAGCCAATGGTCCTGGTTTGGGTTCACACAAGGAGTCTAACACTGGCCTAGGGAAGTCTGGGTCTCTTGACAGAACTGGTGCTTTAGATAACACTTCACAATCAGGCCAAGCAAGTGAGAAACCTGTTGACGCGCCGACTACTGCGCCAGACCATGGGAATAGCCACAACAGGTTGATACTCAGAATAATTAACCCTGGCCGCAGCCCTGCACGCGGCGGCACAGGTAGTAGTGGTGCTACATCAGAAGATTCACCCGCTGCTGTCACCGATAAACACGAGAATGACCGCAAGGTAAGGCCAAAAACCAACTTATCTTCTCTTTCTAATAATATTGTCAATAAAACTAAGAGAGGTTTGTGGCAGAGTACTGATGCCAAAGAAGGGGCTGCCGCTGTTGATGAAGGTGACAGGTCGTCTGCTGTTGTTGAGGAGGAGACGGGTAAGGCTGCACAAGGCTTGATAACTGGTTGCTCATCTTCCGGGACTGAAAAGGCGGCCAGAAACCCCTTAAGCTCTATGAATGCCTTGGTAGAGAGCTGTGTCAAGTACTCTGAGGCTAGCACACCCCCTCAGGTTGGGGACGATATGGGGATGAATTTACTAGCAAGTGTGGCTGCTGGGGAAATTTCAAAATCTGAACTGATTGCTTCATCTAGATCTCCTGCGGTTTCACCTGAATTGCAGTGTGAGGGTGGTCATAACAAGGGCAAAGCAACAGGAAAATGCGATGAAAGTGCCTCTACTCCAAATGAAGAGAGTAAAACTGGGTCACCTATGCATCAGACTAAGGTGAAACCAGAGGATGGTGATAAAACTCCTATTGCTTCTGTGAATGCACTTAAGGATGCTGACTCGGTTAGAAAACAAGGAGGGACTGTGACAGTTAAACAGGAGTGTGAGAAGCGAAATACAAGTCCAGTGGCAAAGGAGGATAATAAGAACAAATTTGCTGCCATTGAGAAAATTGAGGGAAATTCAGCTGATACTGATCAGGACAGGAAAGAAAAAACTGAGAAGGTAACAACCAAGAAGGAAACAGCAGGTGAAGAGAATCTCCCTGTACTGAAAACTGAGAACAAGACTGGCTCTAGTTTGGAAGGTAGCAGGGCTGAGACCAAGGACGCAGAGAGTAAAGATGGAATTGGTACTGCACAGGGAGCTATAGAAGCAAGAATAAAAGAATGCTCCAGTGAACAAATTAATCAGGAGACAACAAGTAAGGCAGAGCCTGATATTGCTGGTAGAAGGAAAGAGAGCAGTTCTGTGGCTAAATCTGGGCCGGATGTCGCAACTATACTTGATTTTGACCTAAATGAAGGGGTTCCGTCAGAGGATGTGCAGCAATCTGAGCCAGTCACCTCAACAACTGCTCAAGCGTTCCCAGCTGCAGGGCACTTGCCTGGTTTATCTCCTCCTTTCCTCCCCCCTGCATCTGCTAGTTCCGTACATGCTCCTATAACAGTAGTGGCTGCTCCGGCAAAGGGTCCTTTTGTACCACCTGAGACTCTCTTGTCAAGATCCAACAAGGGAGAGACGGGATGGAAAGGCTCAGCAGCCACCAGTGCTTTCCGTCCTGCCGAACCCAGGAAGGTCTTGGAAATGCAGCTTGGCTGTGCATCAGATACTGCCAGAGCTTCCTCTGATAATGCTTCCAGGCATTCGCGCCCCCCTCTTGAGTTTGATTTGAATGTAGCTGATGAGAGGGTTATTGAAGAAGAGGTCTCTCAGAGCTCTGCTCAGACAACGGGTTCTTCAGCTCGTGGGTTTGACCTAGACCTGAACCGGGCTGATGTTTTTGAGGGACAGGAAAATGGTCTTTTCATGTCTAGTAATAATAACAATAGTAACAACAATAATATCCCTGTCCGCAGAATAGAAGTTCCTTTAATACCCCTGAGACCTTCTTCAAGTGGATTCAACAATAACAGTGATACTGAGGCGAACGGGTTGAGAGACTTCGATTTGAATAATGGGCCTGGTCTCGATGAAGCTGTTTCTGATCCTGTTCCAAGGGCCCAGATCACAAGGAGTAATGTAAACAACAATGTGCCGTTTTTGCATCCTGCTGCAGGGCTGAGGATGAATAATGCTGAAATCGGGAACACGTCATCATGGTTTTCTCCAGGCAACTCTTATTCACCAATGGCAATTCCCTCGTTCCTGCCAGATCGACCTGGGGAGCAGCCACAGCCTTATCCAATTGTTGCTGCACAGCAAGGGGCGCAGAGGATCCTGGGACCTGTGCCCGGTGGTGGGCCCCATCCTTTTGGAGCTGAAGCTTACAGGGGTCCACCTGTCCTTTCGTCATCTCCAGGCCCCATGGCGTTTCCTCCAGCAGCATTTCCATACAGTGGTTTCCCCTTTGGCCCCACCTTCCCTCTAGGATCTGCCCCAAATTATGCTGAGTCATCGTCAGCGATCCCGTCGATGTTTCCTGCAATGCCTTCGCAGTTCATGGGCCCTACGGGTGCATCAGGCATGTCATCGCATTATCCCCCTCCCAGGCCATACTTAATCAACCTCCCAGAGAGCAGTAGCAGCAGCGGTGGAGGAGGTGGTCATGACAGCAGCCGGAGGTGGGTCCGGCAAGGCGGAAGCAGCGGCGGTGGTCTTGATCTGAATTCCGGTCCAGGTGGTGCTGATGCGGATGCCAAGGATGACAAAATGGGCCAGATTCCAAGGCAGATTCTGGGTGGTGTTTCACCACAGGTGTATGCAGAGGAGCAGGCGAGGATGTTTCAGATGGCACCTGCTGCAGCTTTGAAGCGTAAGGAGCCTGAAGGTGGGTGGGACCCAGAAAGATCTGCATACAAGTTCTCGTGGCAGTGAGGTAGGCCCTGCAAAGCTCCCGGTTACTTCTTCAGGGCCTGGTATGTTTGTATAACAATTCTAGTTATAAATTAATATGTTGAATTATGTGCCTTTGGCAGGATTATGGCATATGGGTGATGTGTCATGATGTTTTTCAGGCACGTGTGCGATGGGACACTGGTGCTGGCATTGGAAATAATTAAGTTATGTTTTTTATTTGCACAGGCCCTGTGGTCATCCCGGTGCTTGACCTTGAGAAGGGGATGATGTGTAACTTTCTTTCGGAGGATGAAAAACCGAAACTTTTTTTAAGAAAAAAACATGTATTCTGTTGTAAATGATCTTCAGATTTTCATGCTGTTTCTCTCTCTCCTCTCTCTCTTGCTCTGTTAAACAATTTTGCATGGCTGCTTGCGTTATGGTTAGTTAATTCGTGTTGTGTGTTGGGAAAGCGGCGTGCTTTTCTAGGTGTAACTTGGAGAAAGGATAGCTGTGGAGGTTGGACGGCTAATTAATGAACTAAATTCATGGCGAGCCTGTTGTAACTAAGATGTTTTACCATAGTTTTTTTTTTTTTTTTTTTTACTGTTGTTTAAATAACAGGGTCAGTTTATGTCCGACTGTAGTGCTAGATAAAGGTAGGGATGTCAAGAGGCGCGGCAATCTGGTGTTGTTGTTGTGGAGGGTTTAGGTTAATTTGATGTACTATATAGGGAACTATCTGATGAAACAAAAGTCTCTTCTTACCTAAATACCCTCGTTGGTGCCATAGTTTCTGTAAGATACATATATTGCTGCTGTTGTTGTGGTTTCTGATTTCTAGTCGTACTAAAAATAAATAATCTACCTTAGAATATGTGACTTGAGAAAACCTGCTTTTGTTAAGCTGTTATTATGCTTGTATTTTTCTCTCTTTGAATGGAAGCAAATAATTTCATGAGAAGTTTTACTTTTCTTTGTCAGTTACCTTTGAGTGAATGATCATAAGTTCACCAAGTTTCTTTGTGAACTAAATTCTAAAATCTATTGAATGGACTTCAAACGATGAATTTCAACCTTATAAGTGATGCATCTATACGTGAAAATTTAAATTTTTTGAATTAATTTAGTATAAAGTCAAGTAGTTAAACTTAGAAGGTTTATAAATTAATTTAATGTATTTATTTTTTGGACAATTTTTTACCACTTGACTATATATAAAATTAATTTTAAATTAATTTTTTTTTTTCATGTAGATGGATTATTCGTCGGGTAGAAGAATTTCAACGGTTTGAATTCATTCGTTTTTCCTTTTCTCTTTTCTTTACCCTTTGCTTATTTCTTCTTGTTTTTGTCGTTTAAAGTCAATATGATAGTTTGAGTTTATAAAGAGACTTGGTGTTCCTAATTCTACTCTATCTGTACTGGTTATTGTATTTTTTTTTTTTTTGGTATAGTTGAGACTAAATCTAGACCGTTTATTTATAATTGTACCCTCAGGTGCCTGTAATCTAACTCTGCTGTTTTTTTAGGGAAAAGCAAGGTTTTGCTTTTCTAATCTCAACTATTCAAAATTTTCCATTCACGTATCTTGATAAAAACAAATTTTCATGCACAAATCTCAATGAATTGAATGGTTGGAATTGGAAAAACAGAATCATGTTTTTCTCTGAAAAAAGCAGCAGAGTCAGAGTTGGATCCCAGGTGCCTGAGGAGATACGGATCCCTTTGCATTCTCGCTTCATTTGTTGTGAATTGTGATGGAAATTAAATGTTGCCTAGTTGCCTTTTGGGTTAACAGAAAACTCGGAAGATAAAAGTAAAAAGAAAAGAAAAAAATATTAACATAAAAAACGGAGAGAGAAAGGGACCAACACCACCAACGCCGCTGTCGCCGTCTGCCACCTTCCACTTTACCCATGGACCACCACATCACTAATCAAACTAAAATAATAATAATGATAGATTTTGTTTCATAAATAAAAGAAGAAAAAAAATCCTCTACCACCTTATTATCCGCCTTTAAAAAAGTATACTCTATTTTGAATAATATTTATGCCTTGGGCAAAAATATATCATATTTATGTCTGCTATTTTTTTTTTACTAATGTAGAAATAAATTTTACAGAATGTGTACTTCCGAATATATAAATTTAGTTTAATATCATTCTAGAAAGGAAAAAAAGAATGAGGAGAAAAGAAAGAAGCATGTTCCCCATAGACCGACTTCTGTCTGTCTGCCTGACCCCTAGTTTAGTTTGCTCAGGCAACCGCCTCATCATTAAAAAGTTAGCATTCTATTAGATTAATTGGATTTTGTTACGCAGCCACGCAGGTG
The DNA here is from genome assembly GCA_964058825.1 of Carex arenaria. Classification (NCBI taxonomy): domain Eukaryota; kingdom Viridiplantae; phylum Streptophyta; class Magnoliopsida; order Poales; family Cyperaceae; genus Carex; species Carex arenaria. The sequence continues at coordinate 262,305 of CAXKVW010000144.1, forward strand.
GTGGTGGTCCCTTCAATATTTATTGTTTATTTAGTTCTCATTTTGATCCCTGCACAATTTGAACTTTTCAGTTTCGTTATCGGTTTAATTCCCCGACATCACAGTTCCAATGTTTTTCATGACACAACATGATCATCAGTATAATGGATTATTTAACAAAATATTTGAAAATATTAATGCACATAAGAATCAGATAATGAAACGGTAGCGGGTAAATAACGGGTATTATTATTATAATTATTATTTTTATTATTTATTAAATAAAAATTAAAATATATACATTCATTTGATACATGCATAATATTTTATTGGAAAAAAATATTATCATGCTAAGCACAAGTAAACTAATTAAAGTACTATTTTCAATACCTATTAATATATATAATATATATAATTTTTCTTTTATAATTACTCGATTGGATAACGGGTATGAAATAGACTTTATTCTTACTCTTAACTGTTTATATAACGAAAAAAAATATTTACCCATACTCGTATCCGATAAGATTACGGAAAAAAAAAATTTATCCGTATTCATTTTATCGGATATGGTACAGATAGGTTAAACAGACAAAAGAGTGTCATTAACACCCCTACGCTACGACCCGTAGTCCGTAGATATATAATTACAAGATTAAAATAGTAAAGACTAAAAAGTAATGTGGAGTCCACAAATAGAAAAGGAAGAATGATAGCGACAGTTCATGAAAGAAAAGGGACAGCCCGTGAATGGCTCTCTCTGTCACTCTCCATCACTGTCTCTGTCTCTTTCCCTCCTTTTTTATATTATATTTCTTATCAAATTCATGTAAACAAAGGAGATCATATAATTCCCGTTTTCTCCATCTTCCCATGTTGTCACTTTCAAAGTCTCTTTCTTACTCACTGACTCAACCTTCCCTGCATCAAATTTCACACTCAATCAACTACCATCTGATGGGTACTCTTCGTTGATTTGCCAGTCATGTAAAATAATAATTTATTTCTCTTTCTTTTTTTTTTTATTTCTGAACGAACATTTTACACCAGTACCCTCTTAAATTTTTTATTCCTTAGTTACTTTACAGTACAACTCTTCGTTAAGTACTAGAATTTTCTCATAGAGGTCTTCTTATGTACTATAAAATTACAGTAATTGTATTAGATGTATTTCAGTGTGTATTTTTTTTTATCAAATAGTGTGTATTTATTTGTATATTACATTTCTTTTATAAAATTATTCTTGTAAATAATGCAAACTAATAGCATATCTCGTTAACACTAATTATTGTAAAAAGCAGACTATGAAAACTATGTATTTACATTTGTTAAGTTTCGTTAATAATATTTACTCGTGATGATATTGTGATTATAGTATATATTGTAAGATTTATATGTAAGAATTTAAAGGTTTACATGTCATTCGACAAGCTGCACATGAAGAAATATTAGAGAACGGGAGTATATACTAAGAAAAAGATGACAAAGTTAGGAAGTTTTTTATCTATATAAATTATAAAATTCTAATCAACACAAATAGAAATAGTACCTTGATTGCAACAAATATAGTAAGATCGGAGTCAGGGATCCCGATCCATGAATTTTTTTTTAACTGCACAGAGAATTTGCAAAAAAAAAAAAAATCATGGATAGGAATCACTGACTCAGATCCATAAATTGATTGATTTTCTGTGGCACAAAACTCTCTGTAACTATTGTTTCTTTATGGATACAAGAGTTTTGTACCACAGAAAATCAACCAATTTATGGATCGGAGTCAGTGATCCCTATCCATGATTTTTTTTTTTTTTGCAAATTCTCTGTGCAGTTAAAAAAAATCCATGGATTGGGATCGCTGACTCCAATCCTACTATATTTGTTGCAATCAAGGTACTCTTTCTATTTGTGTTTATCATAATTTTATAATTTCTATTGATAAAAAATTTCCAACTAAGTCCTATGAATTGAAGTTTATATTTTTGCTCTTTACATTTTAATTTTTACAAAAAATATTACTATTAATCTCCTTTATAAAATAAAAGAGGAGGGTTCCAATGCCTCAACTCCTCACATCTCACTCATACCTCATATCCTATATCTTTGTTTTTAAAGTCCAAACAGTCGATCCGAACCGCTCAACATGATCTCCATATTAAAATATGCTTGGAGACTAAATTTTATATTTTTTTGGAAATGTTTTATTATTTTTTTAGATTTATTGAAAATCGCTGTTTTTCAAACAAATCTAGACCATAAAAAACAATAATTTTCAATAAATCTAAAAAAATAGTAAAAAATTTCTAAAAAAATAAAAAAAATTGGTTTCCAAGCATATTTTAACATGGAGATTATGTTAAGCGGTTCAGATTGACTGTCTAGACTTTAAAAATAAAAATATAAGATATGAGACATAAATAAAGTATGAAGAGATAAGATATTGGAACCCTACTCAAAATAAAATTACATATTATTTATTCATCTGATCTCCATGTCTCAGTTTAGAGTTTTGTGACCAACTGTCAAAAGACAAAGGAATATAGGGTCATTATTGCAATTTCTGACCCGTTGGTCATATAAATACTTTGAATAGGACTCAAGTCACAAGCATTAATGATTAATATAATAATTAAGCGCTGTTGCGTGTCCGCCAGGACTAGGACTCTAGGAGTGAGTTTGGGACCCACAAGAAGGACAGATTCAGAATTTTCATCATAGAACAAAAAAATATCGAATTGGATTTAAATAATTAATCGGATTTAAACCCAATAACTAATTAGACATTTAATAAAAAATAACACTTTAACTTATACTTTAAAATGCTCTAACTTATATTTCTGATATTATGACTTGTAATTATAATAACCAATAATAATTTAAGAAATTTATTTTAATTTTAACTATAATTTTATCTCGAATTACCAATTAAACATTTAGAGAGGGGCAATTTTTTTTTCAAGAAGACGATGGACAAAGCCAGTCAGAACCGATAAATCTCTACTAAAACTCAAAATTCAAGGAGAGGCGGCTGCCCCCCCTTCGGACTATACTGGGTCCGCTCCTGCCCATAAGGACACCTCGTCTTACACCGGATCAGTAAATGAAACATTCAGGCTCTAAAGAGGTTCAAGCATGAAGAAAGGAACACAAAGGAAACACAAAGAGCAGAACACAAAGGAAATACAAACACAGGGATCTTCTGTTGTTCATGCTACATAGTTCATACAACAATTCCCCCCCCCCCCTCCCTTTTTAAATTGGTCGTAGAATGATTTCGTACACCTTAGTGTATGATATGACGTAATTAATAATCGATAAAAATTTGTAGGGTTGATAATCTTCAGATCTAAATGATTAAACGAGAGGTTATGCTTGACTCGATCAGCTATATATATCTTTCGTTTTTTTTTTTCTCTATCTTTTGTACAGCAAGTCACAGCAAGCTCTATCTCAATAAATTTCAACAAATTTATTTGCCTTAAAAAACCTATTATAAGCAAGGAGTTAAAACATATATATTTTTTGGATCCGAATCTGCTGAAATTCTGGGTATGAACAGTGTTCCTGAAATTCCTGAAATTCATAATCCAGCCATTGAATTGTTTTGAGATGCGTGCACAGAAAAATCAGCTATCTTGAGATGCGTGCACAGAAAAATTTGGACGGCCAGATCGTGAATTTCAGGAATTTCAGGGGCTACTGTTCATGCATTTTGAATTTCAGCGGATCTGAATCCATATTTTTTAGCCTATTAATTTGGATTATGATGATAATTTCGTTTGTCACTAAGAATTGCTTTTTTCTTTTTGAAAGATCACAGAAAGAATTAATATGAACTCGCATATTTAGTACAAACTACGGTAACTGATTTTTTCTCTTCAAACATGAGATTCATTCAAATTTTGTTCACATAAGATGTCACACTTCAAACCTGAATTCTGGATTTATCCTCGCCTCATATTAATTAACTCAATAAATACGCAAGACTAAACAAATACAAATAATACACAAGTGCGGAAGCGTGAATAATCATAACAAAAATACAAGTCATAATATCAATGAAAAAACACACACATATAGTGTCCATACAACCCGCATCATAATAAAGTAAAACATAATCTAAGGAAGGAAATACAAGATCTAATGAGTTTGATATACGAAGCAAAAGCACCAGATTCCGTAAATCCTAACCAAAAGCCCTATAAAGAGTCAATCAAACTACGTGGTCATCGGGGACAGCTCCTAACAAATACTGTTGTTGATCACTAGTCTCTGTACCTAAAAATCCATGAAACAATTTGTGGGTGAGCGACTAATCACTCAGTATGTGATCCAGAATTATCCATTCAAGGATCCTCTACAGTCAAAGTGCTTTTAATTATAAATCTACGTATGATTTTGTAAACGCAAATTCATATGTAAGTTATTTAGTTATATACAGATATCACCTAGCTTATTAACTATTAAAAAGAAAATACACATAGTAGGTGCATCTATCCAATGATGCGATTAACCTATTATGCCAATATGCAAAATATTTTCAAAATAAAACACAAGGAGAATACTATATTTATATCCAAATTGGAGTCTAGTAACTAAATATCGTGTGTAGAAGTTAATATAATAATACGAAAAATTAATCACCCTGTCACCCCATGTCGTGCCAATCAGATCGATAGATCCAAAAGGATATTGTCCATGTAGAGCAATCAGCGGGTGCAATGATACACATTGCCTAGTGACAACGAGCATTGCCCCAAAGTAACATAGCACGCTGGCAAATAGACATATCTAAATTATGGGTTTGTACACAAAATCGATTCTTCATCCAAACATATAAAATATGAGAAAACTACAAACATGATGTAAAAATATAGTTAATCTCATCTCTCATGAGCAGGAGAGAACTCCATTCGCCCAGCCAAACTAATGGGACATAGTAACCAGTGCCATAGACTCGAACTGTGCACTCATAGGCCACGACCTCAAACCGTGCAACGTAACGCCAAGGCCTCGAACTGTGCAGCATAAATAAGACCTACCACAGACTCATGATCGAAATCAGGACCTATGCAGTCTTGTATCCAAAAACATCAGTGTATGACGAGTAGCTCATAATGTAGGAGGAAAGTCTCGAATCGATTCTTATATTGGACTTGAACCGGTGCACATAAATGTAAAATGAAACTTCAAAACTATATAAATCGAAGTTATACATATAATAATCCTAGAAGACGTCCTGAGGGATCAAGTGATCACTCAGCTCAGTGGCTATCAGGCCGACTCGTACCCCATCTTACGAGACGGAACAAAGTCACTTGGTCTTTCCTCAGTACTCACCAATGCATGCGTGCAACTACATAATACGAGAAGAAGACAAACTAATAATCTAATATACTATAATATTTATATACTATATTTTTAAGTTACCTACTCCTAAAATACAATAAATTATAATTTTTAAGGGATCATGTAAGTCCTATCTACAGTGCAGAAAGGACAAATATGCTCTACAGTTTTAATTCAACTATTTAATTTAATTAAATACGACAGGGCATGTAGGTCGACTTGTGAGAGTGCGCCACGAAAAGAATAATTCAGATATCCCACACATGAATAATATCTGGAATCGCGAGTAGAGCTAATCACAAGCGTATCCTTCGGGATTTTTGCCTACTTCGGTATAGTTGTCTGCGGGATCGGTTCACGGATTAGAATCAAGATAGGCCTGATGACCTGAAATTCATAGCGTAAATAGATTAAAATCTACACTAAATTCCCGTAACACTCTCCCCATTTTATTACTTTTATTTACATGTTCAAATTTATTTGATCAACTACAATTTATAATACTCAATCGATTCAGTTAGCCTGGCCTTGTTCGGTTCAGTCAGTCTGACATGGTCCGGACTAATGGTAATTAATATATATTAATTTAATTTGTAGATAAACTGTTTATTTTAATTTGAAAATACACTGCTTATTATAATTGAAAATGCTAATCAATTTGAATTTAATCTGATCACCTTGAATCAGGTTTAAAATTTAATCTATTATTTTTAAGTTACTTACTTTATGTGTCATTAAAATATATGCTAACCTACAAATTTATATTAGAAATAAACTAATTATGCTAATTATATTTATTTATAATAATTGTACTTTCAAAATTATATTAGCTAATTAATTACTTTAGTTAAGTAATATATTAGTTAATTATAATCTAAAGTTATAATATACATAGTGTTTTACTATTTTATTATGCTACGGGTGTGCTTTGTTTTTTTACAAATGGTCATGATTTATTTATTTACAATATAATAAATCAATTGGGCCTATTTATAATATATAATCAATTTTAATAATTGTATCGATATCGATATATACATGTTAAAAGACACACACACAATATTCAATTATGTGAGAAATGATATCTATAATTAGATGAGTTCCTTTATTTACATCTAAGTTAGTATGCTTCGTGATAATTTATGATGCATTATTTGTTTAATTTAATTAGAAATTGTTTATACATATGCTTACACAACATATTATGTTTGTAATATTTATGTGATGATTTAATACAAGTCAAGTATATAAGATAATCTATTTTGAAATCATAATAAGTTAGATATATACTAATATATATAAAAGTAATTACGCATTTAATATTAATATTCACATTTTATTTTATTTATGACATTCTATTAAGATATATCCTTCAATTTCATTTAATTTGTTCAACAAATTAAATTCAAAATTTCGAATTCAAATCCTTAAAGTCAAATGCCGATTCATTAGTCATTTTTGGGTAGGCCCAAATTACTCTTGTTATCTTCATTTATTTTATTTATAATTTCTGTTTTGGGCTTGCACAGCCCAGTCATAATAGAAAATGTCCAATCCAAAATAAACTCTCCTTAATAAATTTCATTTTCAGCCCAATTTAAAATGAGGAGGGATCCAATTACATCCTTTTTTTTGACACATCATGACACCGTTTTTTTATAGGTTAATTTTGCAATTTTAAAATCCAAATAGTCGATCCAAACCGTTCAACGTGATCGATATACTAAAATGTGCTTCGAGATCAAATTTTACATTTTTTTGAATTTTTTTACTATTTATTAAGATGGTTACAAAATCGCTGTTTTTCAATGGTCCGAAAACAACGATTTTGTAACCATCTTAATAAATAGTAAAAAAATTCAAAAAAAATATAAAATTTGATCTCCAAGCACATTTTAGTATATCAATCATGTTGAACGGTTTGGATCGACTATTTGGATTTTGAAAATAATAGGTGTCAAAATGTGTCAAAAAAAAAGGTGTAACTTGATCCCTCCTCATTTAAAATATCCAATTGATAATTCAATTAAATTCAGATTTTTATCAAAGCCGATTTTTTTTATTAATATCATATTAAATAAAAAATTCAAATATATCCACGAAAGTTGGTTATTTATAAAAATGTCTAGACTGGCCAATTTTTTTTCTCAATCGCCCATTTTTGTCCAGAACCTTTTTTTTTAAATGTTATGATTTATTTATTTTTTGTATTGAAATATTAGAAATATTGTTTATATTTCTTTGACAATAGATAAAATACTATATAATTTGATTTATTAGAATGACTGCAACAAATAACCCGAATTAATATTTTTCAGGCCGAATTTCCGAGACTGTAAGACATATTAAAGTATTTATTTGTGTGTTATTGGAAAAAAAAAAAATACTTTGAATGGGTTATTGATTCCGATTAAAAAAATCACTTCTAGATAAATATAGAAAATATTGTGATTCTTCTATTATATTTAATTTCTAAAATTTTGTATCTATTTTGGAAAGAAAAAAAAGTTCCTCTCACAAAATCATCATCAGTACAAATGTACAATGTTTGCCATTCGCAGGAAAGAGATGAACATGCTTCTGCTCAAAACCCATAACCCTCTTCTTCGCTCGCTCACTCACACTTATAAAGGGAGTCACTATCATAGTATGCATATCTATACCAATTGCAATGGTGTTTTTTTTTTTCTTCTTTTGAGGATTTTTTTTTTTTTTTTTTTTTTTTTTTGCAATGGTTTTGAATATCTGCAATCGTGCGAGTTCTTGCTTGTATTACATTGAAATTTCTCTTTTTGGTCTTCTTTATGTTCCACTTGTTTTTCTCTCTCTCGCTCCACTCTCTCTCTCTCTGTTTTTTTTCTTTTGGTTTTAGATACTTATATTATTAGAGTGAGTTTGTCATGGTTCAGAAATTTTTACAAATTTTTTGTCCGAATTTTAAAAGAGCCCAATTGCATATTTCCTGGTCATCTGATTTGGTGATGCTGTTTACTGGACTCAATTGCATATTTCCTGGTCTGGGCTATATTCTTAATTGAGCTTCACATTTTGGGCCTATTACCGAACGACAAGTTACATAAATTCAGAGTGAATTTCAGGCCCTCTGGGATATAAATAGAGTCACAAAATGTACTAATCGCAATACGGACGATTTAATAATATTTTACAGATAATTATGCGTTCATGCTGATTTTTATATAATATAAATAACTAGTTGAATAGAATATACTGGCCCCATACAATAAGATATCTATTATAGTTATAACAATAACAATAATATGTGAAAAAATAATTTGATTTAAAAGAATCCATCTTAAGCTGTCATACACGTGCAGGATCAAATTACCAATTGCATTTTGGAGCTAAGTTATAATTTCAAAATATTCAATATATATTAAAACATAAACAGCTGTACAAGGAAAAGATGATATGGTCACGCAAGCGAACAAGTATTTAAGATTGAACAGCTGTGGTAACAGAGCTGTGCCCAGAAGCGTGCAACAGAAAATCCCAATCCAAAATGTATACTTGACCCACAACGAATTATCATCCTCTGAGATATCTCAAACTTTGCGTGACTTTTTGGAATATCTCAATCGTTCAAATATATTCTGCACAAATCTCAAAGCTCAAATAATACTGGCCCCCTACGGTTCCCCCGAATAGGCACCGGACACGTCAGTCACGCAAAAATTGAGATATCTCAGAGGATAAGCACCCACCGACAACGGCGACAAGTGACAACGCCTGTTGAAATTTATAAAAAGCAAACCAACATTAATTACTCTTTATCCCAAATTCCAATCCCACATTACTAGACTCAACTAACCATCTCCTTATCTATTTATTTATATTGTTACGTTTATATAACCAACAGGGAATCTCCACAGCTGCACAGAGTTTGTTTTTACTTTTTTCACATAATTTTATTTTATTATTATTATTATTATTATTATTATTATTATTATTATTATATCCAATTTTCTGAATCTCACTCACCTCATCTCTTTCCTCTCATGCGCACCAATGCACCATGACCTGGTGGCCCGGTGCTCACTCTCTTCTTTAACCATATCAATCAATTTCTTTCCAATTTGGCTCTTTCCCCATTTCCTCTCCTTTACTTTTAGTTACTTCCTAGCTCTTAGTTCTAATTAGTTCTTAGTTCTTACCAATGAAAGCGCCACACCAACAAAACCATCTCAATCCCAGAAAGCTTTTCACATACACACTCTACATTTTGATCCCATTAGCTCTTCTCCATTACTATCTCCTTAAACCCTATCCAGCCCCAGCCAGATCTTCTCCCCAGATCCACACCTCTCTTGACCCCTCCTCTCACATTCATCCCCATGACGATGATGGTGATGATTTTGTGCAACCCCCAGAAAAAGGTAATTGCAACAACTCAACACGGCTCTCTCAATTCAAACAAAAAACTTCATCACCTTTTAAATTTTTGGTGTATAAATCACAATTTCCATTTCTGTAGAATTCAAGCTTCAAAATCAGACGCTGCCGCAGTGTGACTACTCTGCTGGTACATGGATACACGACGGGCGGGGCCCACTGTACAACGGCACAAGTTGCAACACGATAAAAAAAAATCAGAATTGCATGGCTCATGGCCGGCCTGATACCGGCTATCTCTACTGGCGATGGCGGCCCACCGAATGCAGCCTCCCCCGATTTGACCCCTTGTCATTTCTCCAGTTAATCAGGAATCGCCACCTGGCTTTCATCGGTGACTCGCTGGCGCGCAACCAGGCTGAATCTCTCATGTGCCTGCTTGCTAGCGGATCCCATCCCAAGTTGGTGTACCAGGATAGCACTGAGAACCGCTACCGACGATGGATCTTTGGATCCCATAATGCCACCGTCTCGATCTACTGGTCGCCGTTTCTGGTAAAACGGATTGAAAAATCTGAGAAAGAGGGGATTCGGCACAATAGAGTTTTCTTGGATTCTTTTGACGAGAGATGGATTAGCGAGTTCGAATCAATGGACGTGATCGTCTTTTCGCTCGGCCACTGGTTTCTAATCCCTGGGATCTACTATGAGAACGAGCAAATAATCGGCTGCCACGTGTGCCCCGAGTTCAACCACACCGAGATCGGCTTCTTTGACGTGTTCCGCAAGGCGGTGAGGAGAACCCTGGAGGAGGTTCGGAGGAGACACGTGGAGGGTGGTGATAGGCGGAAGAGGCTGGTGGCTGTTACGACCTTCACACAGTCGCATTTTGAGGGGGAATGGGACAAGGCAGGATCCTGCGCCAAGAAAGAGCCGTACAAAGAAGGGGAGGTGAAGCTGGAGTACACGGCGGGGGAAATGCGGAGAACCGTGGTGGATGCACTGGAGAGCTTGAGAGGAAACGGCGACGGGTCGAGGGTTAACGGGCTGCAATTCGAGGTAGTTGATGTCACCCGATTGGCGATGCTGCGGCCTGACGGGCATCCGGGTCCGTATATGTATCCCGATCCATTTGGAAATGGCAAGGCTGGGGATAGAGTGCAGAATGACTGTGTGCATTGGTGCATCCCTGGTCCAGTTGACACCTTCAACGAGATCCTGTGGCAGCTGATAGCGCAACCGGGTCTTTTTTCGTAGATGGCTAGATCCGAATTCTATTGTTGCAGATCCGTTAATTAATGATATTTGTAACATTTTCAAAAAAAAAAAAAGGAAAAAAAGAAAGAAAAAGAAAATAATCTTATTTGTGTGCCCCATTTTAGTTTGCTAGTAATTTAATTATTTTATTTTATTAATTTATTTTCCATTAGAAGCTTAGAGCTTCGTCTGGGTTTAGTTCTTGAGTATTGTTTTAAACTTTTAAATTTCAATAATAGTTTTGTACTAGCAGTTAACCAAAATATGAGGAAATGTTTAGAGATGTAAATTGGAAGGGACTAGATGACTCCTTTTTTTTTTTTTTTGTCTCACTTACCTAACTAATGGTAAATGTCATTTGATTGGCTTATAGTTTGGGCTTCGTCAAATTCCTTTAAATTTTTTAATGCTGTAGTTATTTCCAAATGAGGCATATCTAGTTTTTTGTGCTGCATAAGTACTCCATTTACGTTAAATATTGAAATTCAGAATATAAATAGTGAATTGGTAATTAATGGGAGGTCGCGGTAGATGGAATAGGTTAAGAGTAGGAGTGAAAACGGTACGATATCTGATCCGTATTCGAAAATTTAGATGTAGATATTTGATATCTAAATATTCGTGTAGATAAAAATACTGATATAGTTTTACGTTTCAATTATCTGTATCCAAATAATATATATACTATATATTTTAGGGACCAACTAACTATCCCCCAATTTATTTTCTCCATTCATCACTCAGTCATTAATTAAGTGGGGGGGCCGCTAAGTAAGTGGGGAATCATTAATTAAGTGGAAGACCACTAATATTTGATAGATTTTACAACTGGTGCACACAAATATGGATACCTATGTGCGTAAGTGTTAATATATAATATATTAAGTATTCATATCTAAGATACCAAGTATTTCGGAAAAAAAAAAACTGTACATCACACATCCATATTTTACACTTTTTAGAGGTGGTTTTTTTTTTTCTCCGTTCAATTTTACCAATATTTCTGACGATATGTAAGGAAATTTACAAATATAAAACCACGAATGTCTTCTACACAATTTTCTCTTTCAAATGAGATTCATGTCATACTTTCGGGTTGTCCGTCGCACAAGTATTCATATCTCATCGAGCAAGTATTCATATCTCGTCGTGCAAGTATTCATACCTAAAATACCAAGTATTTCGAAAAATATTAATATCAAGTATTAATACCAAGTATTGCAATTCTTGTGGCATTAGATAATGTTTGAAAGTATTAATATCAAGTATTGAAAGTATTCGATACTCATCATACAAGTGTGAATAGTTTATGTATCAAGTATATGTATCTAACATATTATATTAATTTTTTTCCTTGTGACATTAGATGATACTTTAAAGTATTAATATTAAGTATTGCAAGTATTCATATATCATCATTCAAGTGTTTGTACCTAAAATATTATATCAAATATTACCAATATTTGTACCTAACATATTCATACCTCGATTTATGAATACTTGAACTACGAGGTATGAATGCTTGTGCGACATATAACTCAAAAATACTTCATCATGGATCTCATTTGAAAGAGAAAATTGCGTAGAAGGCGGTTGTGATTTTAGATTCGCAAATTTTTTCACATACTGTCAAAAATATGGACAACATTGAATGAAGAAAAAAATCTACCTTTAAAAACATGTAAAAGATGGGTGTGTGATGAAAGAGATAAAATAAAGTTGATGTTCATTTTTTTAAAGAAATATTTGATATATTAGATGTTAATACTTGTGTGCATAAGTATAAATATTTATGCGTGTCAGTATTAAAAAAATTAAATATAAGAGGCCCCCCAGTTAATTAGCGGTCCCCACGTAATTAATGATTGATATCATATTTTATTATTTTTGGAATTTTATTTATATTTTTAACAATTTTTTTAGAGCATCAGGGGCATATGTGTCAAGCTGTTATTGTTCATGTTTTAATTTTTGTCAAACTTTGGAAAATCATAGAAAATAGAAGACATATCCAAATGAGGCAAAATTTATGTCTAAACTAATTATTTTTGAACTATCTACATGATGGAATTATCACTTTTACATTTTAGACCCTGTCAGGTCATGAAACAGCCAATGCAGCTTTGACAGGTTTGGTGTCACTGTTTTTAGATTTTTAATTCTCAAAAGAAAAACTTCTAAAATTTATAGAAAATAGTAGAAAAATCAGAAATATGAAAAATTTGGCTCTAAACTGGTTGTTTTGAAATTATCTATCTATCTATTCAAATGGAATTTTGATTTGGAAAATAGATCAATCTGCACTGACTGATCTATTAGTACATGTCATATGGGATATACACGATACCAGTGGAGCTTGTATTAGCTCATCTTTGCACATGTGACTGGTACAGACAGAGGCTTGGTTTAATCAGCATGTAAGCATGTTCTTAATCAGAATTTGGTCAATATTTGGCACTAGGTCATAGGCTCCCTTGTACCAGTGGCATAGCATATGCATATAGGCCCTTTGAAATTACATAAATTTACATCAAAATGCATTCATTAAGCATCAAATCATGGAGCATTGACAGGGCTCTATCTCTTTTGCTTTCAGCCTTGATATTATACAACTAAGTCCTTAAAAGATTAATATATATTGAAAAGAGGAAGCAAGGGAACAAAGTGTATTGGAAGAAATAGTTAAACATCAATTCTTAGCACTCCATCTCTCCTACCTTCTCTCTTTAACATATGAGTCCAAATCTATATACACTTTTTATTTAGCTTCATACTCAAGGCTTGTATATCAAGATACGATTGAGAGGATGTAGTTAAACATCAATTCTCAAAGTCATTTCTTATCATACTCCTATGAATATGCAACCGTCACTTTTATATTTATTTATATTTTGCTTTAATGTGCTTAGTGTTAGGTTATTGTTAATAGAAAAGAAATAAGAAAAGGGAGAGATCAAGGCAGAGATCAAAAAGAAAAGAAAGGAAATGCAATTTTACATATTTTATTGAATCATAGGCTATGATATCAACTAGATAGTTGTCCCTGCCTCATCTTTATATATATATATATATATATATATATATATATTTGTAGCATCAATATAGCATGGATTGCTATAAAAAATTGTTATTTGAATATTTCAGCACCTTTAGCTCATATATTGGAGCTATGATACTTGTAATAGAAAAGGAAAACGAAGAAAAAAAAGAAGCATCACATCAAGAGAAAGAAAAGGAAAAGAATTAGAAAAGAAGGAAGAACAATAATTTCAAGTAAACAAGCTCCAAGTAAGCTTGACATTTCATTCATCCATAGTGTATATACATGAAACTAAGCCACATATGGCATCTACATCGCATTAAATCAAGATTCTACCTATTGATTTAGTTTTGGTAGAGGTGAAGGAAGAAGAAAGTTTGAAGCTTTGAACTATAGGCTATGTATCAGAGTATAGGTGTGTGTGTGTGTATCTTCTCAGTTGTGTTTATTCTCTGGTGCCAATTGCTTGCAGAGGTATAGGGTATATATAGCCATCCAGGCATCAGCTTAGGGTTTTGGAGAGCCTATGTTGGCATGATCTCCACTCTTCATTCCTTCATCTTCATTTCAATGGTCCAGATTATAGCCCATCATATGCAGGGCTGCAGGGGTTTGAACCAATCACCATATGCCATGTTGGCAATCCGAAATGACAAGTATTCACAGCCTTTGATTCCGTTCATTCAAAGGTCTGAATTTGATACATAAACTATCATAGGGTCATGCTTTTATCATTTTTTTAGAACAAATATTCTTCTATTTTGGCAGCTAATGAAGGCGCCAAGCCAACTGCACATAGGTTAATTTGATGAAGTATTGTCAGTTGACAGTGGGTATATCGCACCTAAGGCATAATCGGCTAATCATGGTCTATAGCCATTTGCATGATTTGAGTTGATGAGAAGGTGACAGAGTGCGGGTGTAGCTTATGCTAACCATGTCTAGCAATGCATCTTGCCCTTTCTGTTATCCATTTTCCATTTCGGATCAAATGCATATCATTTTCTCATCCCGTCGGTGCCGCTTTCCAATTTGGACAATCTCCTCAGAGACGCATCAAATTAAGGAATTCAATAATCACACATAATCGTGACAATGCCATTTAAAGCCTTAGAGAGGCGCATTTGCCTTTAGCTATTCCAATTTGGTTCGAACTTGTCGTTATCGGGCATGTAGTTCATTCATCAAATTGGTTCTTTTTTCCTTTAATCAAGTTATCGGAGAGCATCACCTTGAGGTGAGAAACATGCCTACTTCCTCAATTTTATACTTGGAAGCATAGTTAATCGGGTCCCATCCCGACACCTTGCTCTCTTCTTCCCAATCCTTTCATTGATCATCTCAAAGGTGAAATTAATGGCTCTGACATGATAGTTGCATGAGGTATTGATCATCTTTGCGAAGGATTTGAGTAATGTACCGTCTCATTCGCGAATTCCTTCTTTTATCCATGATTCTCGCAACTGGGGAAGAAGAAGAGAGGAGAGATTTAGGGATGAAGCCAACGTAAGCATGAGGGCCGCCATGTGTTATATTTCCATTTGCCATGGTCGACTTGAGCTCAGTGCTCTGTGAGCCATGTAGAAATCACACGCGGTGCACAGACACCAGGCACACAGGGTTTGAACGTGCCATTAGCACTGAGGCGCTGGGGTTTCAATCTACCTAATAATGTAGCTAAGTCCAGTGTATCATGGACCTTGCGACTATCGGCATGGTTCACAAGTTTATTTCCCATGAGCTGAGTCTATCCATTTTATAAGATCAGCAAAATTTATAATATAAGGCTGACAGGTGGGCCCAGGTTATAGGGTTTAGTTTGTGCACTCCATTTGTGTACCCAGTGACTTGAGCTTAATGCTATGGGTACCTAGAGCCACGTGGCACCAATCAGAATGCAGGGTTTTGTAAATTTCATAACTTCTCAACCAATTGGAGTTATGACGCATGTCATATATGAAAATTTATGATATTTGGCATGCTATTTAATCATGAATTTTATTTCATAGCTTTGCATTTTCATTTCATGTCATTGAGTCAGGTTAGAACATGCCTGACATTTTAACCAACCAATTTTATAATTGAACAACATCTTTGTCGAAGTATACATGACCTCAGTCATTTTAGGGTACAACAATATATAAAATGCCAGTCACTGTTAGCACTAAAATTGACAGAATTAGAAAAAAATTCTTTGGTCTGGCAGTTCATCTAAAAAAAATCACTTTATTTCTTGAAAATATGCATGTCTTAACAAAGATCAAGGTGGTTTAGGTGTCATGAATCTTTCTAGAATTAATACAACCCTTTTAGCTAAATGATGATTTTAATTTAAAGACCCTACAATTGAGAGTAAATGGAAGGGTATTCTTACTGACAAGTATGGATCCTCAGGGTTTAACACCTCGCGATCTTCTCATTTATGGAATGATATACTTAGTTTTGGAAAAATTTATGACTTAGGAATTAATAAAATTGTCAAAGATTGTACAGATACAGCCTTTTGGCTTGATAGATGGCATGGTGAATGTAGTTTATATTATCTTTTCCCTAATATGTTCAAAGTAGCTTCTGATTGTACTATATCTGTTGATGATGTTTTGCCTTCTTCTTCTCATTTACTTAAAAGATTTAATAGGCAATTAACTGATATATTACTTACTGAGTGGAATAATATGCAGCATTCTATTTCCTTTCAACCTGTTTTAGATACACCTGACCTTATCACTTGGAGATAGACCTATACTTGTTTATTTATAGTTCATTCTCTTTATTTGTGGTTAGAGTATGGGAATGTCCATTTTTTTTTCAATTTGGAAAGCATAAATACCCTTAAAGTTTTCTTATGGCTTTTAAAGACAAGATAGAATATTTACTAAGTCTAATTTAGTTAAGAGAGGGTGGCAAGGTGATCCTCCTTGCCCTTTTTATGGCTCCTTTGAGATAGTTAACCATTTTTTTGTTACGTGTCCCTTTATCACTGAAATATGGTATTGGATAGCACATCATAATGGTTTTAATTATGACCGTGAAACTATTGATGATTTTTGGTTCTTAGATTCATGTATTCCTCTAAAGGATACTCTTCTAGTTGAATTAATTAGAGCTGCCGCTCTTTGAATCTTATGGTTAGCTAGAAACAAACTTTGTTTTAATAATTCACCCATACCTTACTATTGTGAGTGTTGGCTCATCTATAATATCTCTTGCCTCTTACTTGTGTAAAATTAAAAACGATGAGACTAATTTTAAACTAACATTAATTATGCCTATGAATGTTTGATAATTCTATCAAATTCAGACACTCCAAAAGAGGCAAGCTTCCAGGATTCAGAAGAAGTTCCAGAACTTGGATTCGAGGAGTCGGATCTCATGGATTACTTGAGAGACAGGGTTGATTCTGCATCCAGTTTCTTACCATCTGATTTAGATTCTTCAGCTTCTTTTGTTCCTGGCTCTTGTTCTTCTGTTGATCATAATACGGCTTGTTTGCCTAATTTGGACCCTCAAGTGTATTTTGTAATATGTTCTTACTCCTCATCCTAGTTTTTTTTTTTTTTTTTGTGTATGTTTGTTCTATGCTAATGCTAGTTTTTTTAGTTGCTTAGGTTCTTTTGTACAATGGAATTGTTATTCCATTGATTATTGTAAAAACTGTTATTGTTTCAATATAAAGGTGGTTACCCACTTTAATTTTGTCAAAAAAAAAAATAATAACAATGTACAGAGAATAAATATTCAAATAAATGGATTAATAATAACTGTTATTTTTGTTATTAACATGTAAGGTATCAATTATGAAAATTTGTTTGAAGTCCTATTAGAAAATCACCTGAAGTCATATTTACAACGCTACTAAATTTCTAACTTTTACATATACCGCCATACCGGTACCTCCAATTCTTAATATATTCTTATTCTTAACTATCAAATATTTGATCGGTAGTTTACTAACATTTAATTATTCGAATAATATCCTCATTTGATCTAATCAAACAAATGACTCATGTTTAATGCGCCCCATGAAAGTTGGTGAAATATATTTTTAATTAGAGGTAAATTAAGGTCTTTTAATAATTTAGTTAGAGTTACATTAGATTAATTGCATGAAAGATAAATAAGAAAAAAATGTAAGAGTTAGGAGATACATAAGATAAATTTAAATTTTAGATATTTAGAGGCAAATAAGGAAATTTACAAGTTATGAAGAGTATATAGAAAATTATCTCTAAATTCCAAAAGAAAAAAAAGTCAAAACTAGGTACCACCTAGTATAATGCTTAGACCTAACTCATTTAAAATATAAACAAGCAAATACACACATAGTAGTGTTTGTATTGTAATGAAAAAAAAATGATGCACTTTCACCCGAAATTTTTTTTTTTGACACTCGAAAAAATTGGATTAAAATAAATGACACCCGGACCTAAGTTTGTCTAAAAATAACACTCCCGCACAAGGATTTCGCGCACCAACCAATCCACGCTCGCACAAGAATTTGGCACACCACTTGGTCTGCACAATGGTTTGGCACATCGAGTCCGCACAATGGTTTGGCGCACCGGGTGTGCACGGAAATTGAAACATACTTGCACGGATTTTAATGTACTTAGCACGGATCTTGATGAAATCAAATGGTCCTCTTGAATTGTGAGTTTCATTGGAATGCGTAAAAAGTTTGGTTTCATTTGGCGCACGGAAATTGAAACATACTTGCACGGATTTTAATGTACTTAGCATGGATCTTGATGCAATCGAATGGTCCTCTTGAATTGTGAGTTTCATTGGAATGCGTAAAAAGTCAAAGACGCATAAAAAGTTTGGTTTCATTTTGCGCACGGAAATTGAAACATACTTGCACGGATTTTAATGTACTTAGCACAGATCTTGATGATCGAATGGTCCTTACAAGTAGGGCTGTAAATGAACTGGCTCGGGCCGAGCTGGGCCTTAGCACAGCTCGTTAATTCTAGACCGAGCTGTTAGCGAGCCAGCTCGCTAACAGCTCATGAGCTAAAATCTCAGCTCAAACTCGTGACGAGCCAGACCGAGCCAGCTCGCGAGCTGACGAGCTGGCTCACTGGGTTTGGTTGGACCTTGTTTTAAGAAGAAAATAAATTTTACAAACCTTTTTGGACCGAGCTGGACCGAGTTTGACAGTATAAAATACACACAAATAGGGGTGTTCATCGGTTCGGTTCGGTTGAAACCGAATAAAAATAGCTAAACCAAAGTTTTATTCGGTTTTTAAAATTAGAACCGAACCAACTAAATTAAATAAGTAAACCGAAAAAAACCGAACCGAAATAAATATCGGTCTATTCGGTTAAACCGAAATAACCAAAATCATAGATAAAGATAGAGAAATAATCAAAGAGGAAAACGAAAAGAGAGGAGAAATTAAATTGGGAGTACATATCCAAAGTATGATTGAGAAAAGAGAAATACAAAGAGAAAAAAAAGTGATCAATTTAAAAAAAAAATGTAAGGAAGAAACTAAAAAAATGAAGAAAGAAAAAAAGTGGAGAAGAAAGAAAGAAAGACAGCGTTAGAGAGAGGGAGTAGTAAAGAGAAAAAGAGTGGGGGTTTGGTGGGACCCAAGGAGGTGAAAAGTGAAATTTGAAAAGGAAAAGACAAACTGGGAGTCTGAGAGATGAAATCCTACTCCGTGATTATTCGTGACTCCCCACATTATACAGATCCGGTTGGTTCGGTTCAACCAAAATTTAAATTTTATAAACCGAACCGAATTAAATGAGAAATGAAACGAACCGATCCATTTAAACCGAAAAACTGAACCATTTGAACCGAATTTTTTCGGTTCGGTTTAAAACCAAATAAACCGAACCATTTGAACACACAAATTCATACAAATCCACAAATTGATGCCTAGCTGAGCTAAGCCCCAACTCAAACTCGTTAATTTTGGCCCGAGCTGTTAGCGAGCCAGCTCGCTAACAGCTCGGTCCACTATCGAACGAGCTGTTACCGATCGAGCCAGATGTGAGTCATGAGCGAGCCACGAGCTACGAACTTTTTTGACAGCCCTACTTACAAGTGCTGAATTGTGAGCTTTGTTGGAATAAATTTGAAATTAATTTTGGTGCGCACAAAGGTTGTGCGAACCCGTTTGGTGCACCAAATAGTTGTGCGAACCTGGTGCGCCAAATTCTTGTGCAGACCAAGTGGTGCGCCAAACTCTTGTGCGAGTCTGAATTGGTTGGTGCGCAAAATTCTTGTACGGGAGTGTCATTTTTTAGACAAATTTAAGTCATATGTCATTTATTTTAATCCGATTTTTCCGGATGTCACAGAAAAATTTTCGGCACTTTCACGCTATGCATCACTAAACTGCATATTAATTGCGTCTTGGGTTGGGTCAGTTAAACCAGGTCCTCTTATATAAAATCTCGTTTGTGTTTTGGGTTCAATAAGAGGCCTGGATTTCTACTTGAAGGAAATAAATGACCCGGATTTGAATTTGAGAAGTACAGAGATGTAGGAATAATATTACAGAATATAAATTATGTGATGCGCCATTGGATGTTCAAGGAAGAAAAACACTATAAAATTATAATTATATATATCCTGATCAATGAAGTTTAGAAGGAAAAAAAAAATAACAGAGAGCAAATATACATGTGTGATATATAACAAATTAAATCAATTAAATGAAGAACTAGTCATGAGATTATGCATCAACATCTCATTCCACATATCTACTGGCCCTGGCAAACACCAATGGAGGCAATCATTTGCATTATTAAACCATTTTTTGTTATAATATGCACCAGGATGCCCATCAGCTCTTATCATCATAGCCTTAGTTACATCCATAACCGCATAAATCTTCTTATTTTCATTATTCAACCCCTTTATTCTCTCTATTTCTTCATTTTGAATTTTTCTCATCTCCCATTCAATCCCCTCTAAATTTATCTCAGTTTCATCCAACGGTTGTGTTCTATTGCAATCGCCTCCGTTGAACCATGAACCGTTTTCGAAATGTGATGTTGTGTAAGTCCTCAGAAATGTTACCAATTTATCACAATTTTGGCATGTATTAATGCTCTCCAAAGCCTTTCTCACAACACTTCTGACTGCATATGCTATGCCATAGTCTTTTAGGTTATCTTCTCTACAATTGACACATCCAATACGACTGCCATTTTCATGCAAGTAATTTACCCTGAAAAACCAGTTACCGCCAGATATGACGAGATAATCTAAGTCCGGGAGTTGAGACGTCCACTTCGTGTTTATTTTGTCCAAATGTATGTCGAAAGCAGATGTGGCAGTACCGTTTATTATGATTGGTATGCCTTGCACATAAAACTCCGACCACATTACCATAAGCGTGAAGTTACTTGACGGAAAATGCATAGTCCGAAATTTGTCGAAAGGATCACGGTATACGTCAAGTGGAGTCTCTGCCTGAAATTACTATATGACATTAGCAATTTAGCATATATATATATATATATATATATATATGTATAGGGTGAGGCAATGGTACTGCATAGCGCGCATTATTCCATACTATGGTTCGATATCTTTATTTTCAAAATTCAAAGAGTCGATCTGAACCATTCAACATGATCTCCAAATGAAAATGTATTTGTATATCAAATTTTACGTTTTTTATAAATTATTTTACTATTTTTTAGATAGGTGGCACATTTTCTATGCACCATTCAAAAATGGTGAATTTCTACCTATCTAAAATAATATTAAAAAATTCTAAAAAATATAAAATTAAGTCTGCAAGTGCATTTTCATACGAATATCATGTTGAACAATTCAAATCGACTATTTGAACTTTGAAAACAAAGATATTGATCCATAGTACGGACCAATCTGCGCTATGCATAATACCATAACCTCACTCATATAGATGTCTTTTATTTCCCGATTACCTTGTTAGGCACATCTAAACATAGCAAGTTACAAGCTTTCAAGCATATTACAAGTCACATGCCCTTGCAAGCAAATCTATGCACCATTATTTGTTAGAATTTGAATTGCAATTTTCTCAGAAATGTGCACATGTTATTAAATATGTACCTGAGATAAAAGGCATAGCAGGGAGTCAAACTGATTGCGAGCAAGTGAGTCGCCAACAAAAGCCAGCTTCTTTCCTCTTACTAGGTCAAGAAATCTTTCAGGTTCAAATCTCGGCAAATCACACCCATCTGGCTTCCATCTCCAGTATAAATAATCGGGAGGTTTACCGTATTTCTGGCAGTTCTTTGTTTCCGGTAGTAACGGGCATGTCAGGTTCGAATATACCGGCTCTCTTGTTTCTCTTACCCACTTGCCCTTTGCCACATCACACGACTCATCTGTGTCAATGCATTTCAAAATTAAACAATAATACTAGCTAGTAAAAATTCTTAAGAGTTTATAAAACTCAACTTACTTGCAAAGAGTGGATTGGTGTCTGAGATTTCAGAAGAGGCTTCAATAGAGGAATTCTCATGAAATGAAATAATAATTGGCGAAACGGCTTTGTCATGTGTTACTTGGAGAGTTGAATTTATTTGAAGGACGTGATCAGTAAGTAGAGCACCCTTTCTCAGAGCTTCTTTACCTCCAAATGTGAAATTATGCGAAGAGTACCATACCGAGAAAAGAAACATTGTCGAAAGCACCAGTAACAGAAACAAGAAAGAAGCTACTTTCTTTTGCAATATACTGATCCATTCAGTGACATTCTGAAATTTAGGTGTACAAAGAGAGACAGGTGATGCCATATATGTCTTTTCTTTCTTTTCTGGTACCAGAGAAAGCACGAAATAAGTCACTATATAAATGTTTGTGAAATTCTAAAGTAACTAATCATGATATTTATACACCTA
Source organism: Carex arenaria (assembly GCA_964058825.1). Lineage (NCBI taxonomy): Eukaryota > Viridiplantae > Streptophyta > Magnoliopsida > Poales > Cyperaceae > Carex > Carex arenaria. The sequence goes on from CAXKVW010000144.1 coordinate 285,135, forward strand.
AGTCTGTTTGTTGAACTGTCCTGGTACTTTGGAGACTTGCTAAGTTGCTAATGCTTCATAATTTGAAATTCTCTTGTTTAAGGTAATATTTCATCAGAGAATTTGTGGTGTACTGCGTAGATCGCCTAACCCAAGACTTCCAAACTTGGAATAAGAAAGGGAGATTAATTTATTAATTATACGTGTAATTTTAATTTGAGGTTGGTGAACTTAGGTGAATGAAACTCATATTTAATTCAACTGTGTATGGAGTATGGACCTAAGATACTGGACTGTTATGCAAAGAATAAGAAAAGGAGATGATTTGTTAGGATCACTAACTTGATAATAATTATTTTTAAATAAAATTGAAAAGTAAATTTAAAGATAAATTATTGGATATATAGATAGTCTAATGATTAAATTTGATGTAATTTAAATATTATTTGATGTTGTATCAAGATTCATTAAAATTTTAAGTTACTTGATGTACAATAAAATGTACAAAAAATTTCATATTTATAGACATGATATGTAGATGACGTAAATTATACTTGTAATATCAGATATCAAATTAAAGCTTTATTTTTTAAAATTGTTAAACTAAAGGATTGTAAAATAATATATTATTTATTACAATCTGTAAAATTTGCAAATTAGTTGAAGTGCTGGACTCTCTTACATAAGGTTTGGTTTTTTTTTTTTTATTATGTTGACAGAATCACAACTGATTTAGTTGGGTTCGTTAAGCCACTTTAGGAATAAAAGCTAAGTCATGTCAAAGAAACTTACAAAGCAGTTAGTACAAATTTTGACAAATTATATATTTTTTTTCCAAAATGTATTTAAAGCGCATTGTGTAGATTTGTTAATGTTTTTAACAAATTAAAGCCATATGAATTTCACAATTACATTTTTTATGGTTACCTTCATGAATTTGAAAATATGATTTTTATAATTATTTTTATGAATTCCAAAGTACGATTTCAAAATTTTATTATAAAACCAATAAAACAGTATATTAAAATAAATTTTATCTACAAAAGAAATGTTAGTTTGAAATTTTAGGGGCATTTGCTTCCTATAGTTTAGTTTTTAGAAACTTTGAAGTTTAAACCAAACAAGTGTATCAAGCTGTAGATTTGGAAAAACCAAGATAAGGCTTGATTTTTAATCTATCTTCCACTTTATACCCAAACTATTAAAGATTAAACATCATTAAAAAGTGACACTGATCTTAAACTTCCACTAGAAATGAAGTTGAAGAATTTAGAAATTTGAGAGCATACAACAAAAATCGTCAACAAAAAGGTTCGTCTAACACTTTTTGACATTAACAGACTAAGTTATCTACTACCCAATTGAGAAACTGAAAAAAAAAATATACATATCCCCCGACCCATTACATCGATAGTTAACCCAAAACTCAGATTTGGGAAAATTGAATGGTGTATTGCATTCACCGTCTTCATTTGAAACATGTAAAGCCCCTAGCACAGGACATCCTGCAATTCAACATAATGCCAGTTAAGAGTTTATACATGTAACCTCTCCAACTCCAGGTAAATATATTGACAGAGCAATTTATGCTTAATGCAGTGCACGAGTCATATGCAGCGTTGTTTTGGTTCTATTGTTCATGCGCTGCATGGAGAAAAACTACTGTGTCAATATATTGATCCCTATCTCCACTAATGTTAAGATTTCAATTCGATACAAGTGTGAACAAACATTCCATATGAAACATTTGAAATCATATGTTTAATTAATTGAAATAAATGGGAACTTACAAAGGAGAACATCCACGCTGTTGCTTCTTTTTCTTTTTTTCCTTTAGTTTTTGTGGCGGCTGGATGACAACCTTGATCGCCGCATCAAAAACAGCTTTCACATTCTACACATAAGTCTCACATATCAGAAAAAAAAATTAACCCTATGACCTGATAACTGCATTTGTACTTTCACATTCTACACATTATTGCCAAGGTCTGAATCTCCATTTAGATTCATATTAAATATCTACATTCTTTTCCTTTTAGATTAATTTTCTTTCCTCGGGATACAAATTCAAAAAGAAAAAAAAGGAAGTTGTTCATCCAGGAGACAATGTAGGTGGCGACACATGTATGAAAACATAGCATTGTATTTATTACTTTCTATTATTTATTTTTCTAATTAATATAACATTTTCTGCTAGAGTCGGTGTATAGGATTAACCTGCTGAGTCTTTGAGCTACATTCAATGTAATAAGCAGCACCAATTTGCCTGCGTAGTTCCTCCCCCTTAATTAATAAAGGGAAAGGTATTAGTACTATTGATACAACATTTATGTGACTTTTCAGTTTACTGAGCTTCCAGAAAATCATGAAATCATAGCATCTTTTGTGAACTATTAACTTATTTGGAACTTTCCGCAAACTGTCAACGAAAGAGATCAGTCGCAAACAAAATTTGTGTTACCTATGACTTTCCTTGCTGATAATACTTGCGAAAACGCCAAGATTACAGAATTTTTTGTAAAAAATTATTTATTGAAAGCTATTTGTAATTTCTGCGGTTGCAGCTGTTAATTTTTACCTGAGCAGTAGTTACAGGTAACATGCCGGGATGGTCCATTAAATAATGTTTATCCTCCCGCAAATCTGCGCAAAATAACCAATCATAAGTTAACAAGTCAACAGTTAATGGATAGTTTGTCTCTCCACCTCACTAATTATAAATTTAACAAGGTTGCTGTATGTATACTGTTATATTTTATTTTACACTTGATATAACCTCATCTCGGAATCTCAGGTACAAAATCTAAAAGAGTTGACACATCATTCAACTGAACTAAAAACAATATATTTTTTTTCAAATGACAGCATGTGGCACTGACATAATTGTTTTGTTTATCTGTCTCAGCTAACATAACCTAAACATATTTGACAAATCATTAAAATAGGATCTAAAACAGTATCTTACAACATAGGTCAGTGACACAACAATACGCTATGAAAATCCAACCCTAGATTTAAGTACAAAAATTAACCCCACAGCCTCCTCTCATTCTTAGAAATGGATAAGCAAACACTAATAACGAGATACAAAGCCAATGGTATAAAAATTTATAAATGATAAATGCATTTCGTGTTTAAGACCACAGCGCTCCAAAAGCAAACAGCAAATTCAAAAACCCAAATTAGCACATATGCTTAAGCCAAATCGAATGTACTGAGTGTTATAATGACACCAAAGTAAAACAAGGTAATTTCCAAAAATGTAACAAAACAAACAAATATTTGGATGCTTAACATAGTTAAGACATCTTATAATAGAGAGTTAAAAAAGAAAAAATATTTGGATGCCTAACTTAGATTGAACTGAAAAGGGAACATGAGCTTGCCATCAAATAAACTTATGGAACATTAAGAGCATTTAACTTGAAATTAATATAGAAGACAAGGTGTTATTAAATAATGGGGCCCAAATATGCCAAAATTCTATTAACTCAAGACAATTCATAACTTTCCCCAATTATTGCTGAGAATGTAGGTTTAAGTCTATACTGCAATTAAAAGAAACTCTTCAGAAAAATAAAACAAAGGGATGTGCTACCCACCAGCAACAACTAAAAAGAAAGAAAAAATGCAAGAACAATTTGAAACTGGATGCTAATTATACTAAATAAGTTTAATTATTAATAAATTGTCTGATAATAACTTACCAAATTTAGTGCCAACCAACACTATTGGAACCCCAGGAGCATAGTGATGGAGCTCAGGTATCCACTGAAAAAGAAGGAACAAAATTAGAAACATTTGAAAATAAAAATAAAAAAAGGTAGTAGAGATTAGTAGAGAAATATGAAATTAGACCTTTTTGAAAACATTTTCATAACTTGCACGGCTGACAAGAGAGAAGGCGAGAACAAATACATCTGCACCGCGATAACTTAAAGGCCTCAATCTATTGTAATCTTCTTGCCCTGTTTTGCAAATATTACCCCGGTTAATCAAAAAATTGCCTTAGTCAGAAAAAAAAAGCCACACAAATTGAAAGAATTCAAGAACATTTTATAGCACAAAATAAATACCAGCAGTATCCCAGAGGCCCAGATTTACTGTTGTGCCATCGACGACGACATTCGCACTGAAGTTGTCGAACACAGTTGGTATGTAATCCTACATTAATTCGGTGAAATTATAGCAAGCACCAAAATCATCAGAAAGTAATAGAGATTTGGTGAACAAAACTTCCAAATTGAGGAAAAGGGTGCTTTACGGTTGGGAATTTGTTGCTGGTGTAGCTAATGAGCATGCAAGTTTTCCCCACAGCGCCATCGCCAACAGTAACACATTTGATGAATTTGGAAGCAGTTGATGCCATATTTCAATGGAATTGCCTCAGCTTTTTGTAAAGAAAGGTGGAGAGAGAGAGAGATCTGGGAACTGAGCAGCTTTAGGAAGATACTGTTGTGTTGTGTGTTGTAGCAGTTGAACAAATAATCGTCAGTAAAAAGAAAAAGGGGGGAAAAGGAAAGGAACTAGCTTTCGTTTTCAGATATTTGGGGTGGTTGGATTGACAATTAGCATTTATTTTTTGTTTACTGAGAGAGAAAATAAAAAGGGGTCGGGTTGATTCTATGTTTTGGGGAGAAGAAAAGGATTAGGAGAGAGAGAGACGAGTGAGAGTAAAGATACCACCTTTTGATGCGTGAAGGGTATTTATGTCAGGGAGGTGAGACTACCTCTCAATTTTACCAACTAGTCAGAAAACCAAATTGTAAAATTGTAAAATTCCGCGTCAAAATATATACAGTAGTACCAGACTACCAGTACATCAACAATATATACGGTAGTACATCAAATATAATGTCGAAAACGGGGGTTGGCATATTTTATCAGAAGAAATGCTATGCAAAAAAAAAAAAAAAAACATAATATGAATATTTTAGGTTGTGTTGATATTTCCATTATAATATGACATGGTTAAAAATTTGCCCTCCCTGATCTTAATCTCCTCCTCTTTTAGGAATATGAAGAATTTACAGATCAATCTCTCTTCCAATGGCATATAACATGTGGGAATTCAAAGACAAAACTAAACAGAAAAAACAAACTACATGTTTCGTAGGAATTCGATTGTTTTTAATACTCATATGTTTGCTAGAGGGGAGAGATGAAGATAAGGAAGCGTAATTTTGTCATCTTCATATTTACTATGACACATTTTGAATTTAGAGGAGGGATCTAATTATAGTATTTTATGGTAATACATCTAAGTTTTTTTTTGTGATTTCAAAGTCTAAATAGTCGCTCCGAACCGTGCAATATGATATTCATATTAAAATGTGCTTGGAGATCAAATTTTATATTTTTTTTTTGAATTTTTTAGTATTTATTAAGATGTGTGCAAAATTATTGTTTTCAGACAATCATTGAAAAACAACAAATTTAAAAAATTCTACAAAAATATTAAAAAAGTTTCAAAAATATAAAATTTAATCTCCAAACACATTTTAATATAGAGATCGTATTAAACGGTTTTGATCGACTATTTGGAATTTGAAATCGAAAAATAGCCAATAATAATATGGTGTCAAGATGTGCCACCATGAAAATGATACAATTGGATCCCTCCTCTTGAATATAATGTAGGATAAAAGGGGAAGTCTCAAGACAATCGAATATTTAGATGGATAAATATCCAAAGTAAAAAGTTTCACGGACATATACCCAATTTTTCATTAAAAAAACATTATACATACTTATATACATACATGAATATGTATAATGTTATAATTGTTCGGATCCTTGTGTTACTCATCCATAAAAAAATAGGAATAGCAAGAAATATTTTGCCATCCCATTTCAATCTTATAATTGTTCGGATCAAAATTTCTGAACGGTCCAAATTAAAAAACATTCTTATATATTATGGGTTGTTCGGCAATAAGAGATTAATATAGAGGATTAAGAGCTTCAGAAGCGCTAAGGAACCAATGTTCAGTTGTCTTAATCTGTGAATGAAAACTAAAGAAGATAAATGAAGAGTTAGAGGTGCCTTAAAGTCCAGACAAATAATTAAGATCCGGATAAAAAAAGATTAAAGAAGGTGATCTTAATCTACACTAAAGAACTAATGTTCAGCAAAATTAAGCGACTAAAAAAGCTAAAAAAATCAGATTAACTCTCATTGGTGATATCGAACTAATTTGTTCTAAATCAAATTTTAATTCCATTTGAATGTTATACTTCAGACATCATTCATTTGATGGTCTACACAGAAAAATAACTTTTAATAATACATTGTATTATAGAGATAGGCAGTAAGTAAATAGTGTGTTTTACTTTTCGTTCATATCTCTATTTTCAAAGTTCAAATAGTTGATTCTAACTTTTCAACACGATTTTCGTATTGATATGTATTTAGAGATCAAATTTTATATTTTTTGAAATTTTTTGAAAACCACAGCTTTTCATTAAATAAATAAATAAGGAAAAATTCAGAAAAAATACTGATTATAAAAAATTATAAAAAAAAAAAAAATTTAAAAAATGTAAAATTTGGTCTTGAAGCATATATCAATATGAAGATTATATTGAGAAATTTGAATTGATTGTTTGAATTTTAAGAATAGAGATATGAACGGAAAATAAAACACTATGTTTACTTCTCAGAACATCCTAGCATCACTCTTGTATTATAAGTGATTTCCACGTAATTAGTCATATTTAAATCAGAAGAATCAAACATAGAATAGTGGATCTAGTCAATACGGGATCAATTTTTTTCTTTTTAATTTTTGGAAATAATATTCTGGGTCAAATTTTTTGTTTAAATATAGAAAGGGTTCAGATTTTTTTTTCATTAAACACTGCTTGTGCTAAATTTCAAGCAAGGGGCCTCATATATGCTGAAGATATATCTCGACCAACCGTATTAGTCGTGTTTTTTTTATATTAAATCACATTATAATAAATTACTTTGTAATCAAAATCAATCTATCAACATCTAAGTACAGTTTCTATTGGAAGAACTTCACGAAATATATGTTACAATATCTATCGGTTGGAAACCATAATAAAAGTCATCAATGCTAATACATGTTGTTGATAACTGATAAGACAATAATTACAGTAATAGGTTTTTCTTCGTTTCAATTAATTAAAGTTGACCTTATTCTATATAAGCATGATAATTTATGACCATTGTATTAAATAAGATTCAATCAAAAGCCGTTTCAAGTCTCTTTGACTTGTGAAAGAATTTAAACTAAAAGAGAATTTAAAATATTGTTAGAAACGGAAATGGAGAGGAGAGGAAAAAGGATGAAATGGAGACATGCGGTACATTGAGGATTGTGATGTAAGCGTAAATTAGTATTAAATTAAAATAAATGGTATTGGGGAGCCAACTTTTAATTAGCTGGAATTTTGTTGACATCTTACTGGGGCAGTGAATGCACCTCTACCACAGAAGACCCGTGTCGGTGTGGGTCCCGCCGTGTTAAATTGGCGACACACTTCCCAGTCCTTTGGTTGGTCCCCACCTGGCCACCTAGGAACCGATAGATCACGATTCACGAGAGGGAAAGAATGACTAACAACGGTCTAGATAGATTGAAGAAAACCGACACCTGTTGCTTTTTCGAGGTGGATCTCGTACTCTCCTACGAACTTTTTGTATATTCACCTTGCTTGACTTGTCTAATGCAACTTTGAAACACGGCGCACGGTGCACCAGGACTAGCGCAGATTAGGCGTTAGTGAAGGTGAGCACAGGAAATGATGCACGTTACTTCCGTTTATACTTTCAATTTTGCCTTCGTGTTGGTGAATCGACGGTCGCAGTAAAATGCAGCATTCAGCGCGTTCAGATCCGTGCGGTCAGCCGAACGAACATTGAATTTCTCAAATTTAATACCGATCACATATTTTGCGGTTTACAGTTATTGATTCTTAAAAAAAAAAAACATCAGTCATTTTATTCTATGAAATTTATGTTTCGTGTTATCACAATTTGATGTATCTTTTTTTTTTTTTTTAATTTAGTGGAAAAGATTTACTAAAAAACATGTTGATAAAAAAAATACTTACAAAAGTAATCGCTTACAGAGTTATACAATTTATTTGGAGGGACTAATGTTGAGAAACTTGTGATCGATCAGTTACTTTAGTTGCTTATTAGTTACGCTTGGACCGTAAGCTTCGAAATGAATAGCTAGGTCTTAGTTATATTTAAATTTTAATGTACCAGAATTCCAACTCATGATTTCAAAAAAAAAAAAAATTTAATATAACAAATGTAATGAAATTTAGGGAGAATATGACAATCGTCAAAATGCTAGTTATATATAAAGATGTCTTACAATAATTATTTTACTTATTTATTTTACCTATATCGTATTTGATAAACAAAATGTTAGCATAACTGATGAGGATACAGATATGAAAAAAAAATTATTAGCTTATCGATTAAGGATGTGAATAAGAATACTTTTATATTCGTTACCTTATATGGTAACTGATAAATATAAAAAAGAATGATATTTTCTTTCTTACATACAACTATATAGTATTTATTATTATGATTAGATAGATTTATATCCCGGTTCAATTTGTATCGTATCCAATAACAATTAATCAATCTTAGCTACAGAGTTCAATGTCTATTGACTTTTGTGTCACACTTCCCGTTACAAACACAAGGGGACTTTCATGTCTATCTCCAAAAACTTGGAAACTATGCATTCCCTCTCTAAAATGCATAATATTATATATACTCTTTTAGGCTTCAAGAACTCAGATATTTACTCATTTTAATGTCTCTTCTATTAAAACTCATTTTAAATTTATAAAATATTTATTTTGTTCTTTATTAAAAAATAGAAAATGTAGCATATTTAAGAAAAATGTTAATGAATTGATTGGATAAATTTGTGAGTTTTTACAATTTAGAAAGATGAATATGATATTAAGAATTTTAAGGGAAATAATACGTGATTTACAAGTTTTTTAGGGGTATACAAGAAATCCCCCCCCCCCCCCCCCAAAAAAAAAAAATAAAAAAAAATAAACTATTGGGATCTATTCGGAAAGACAAGGACAAGGAATAGGAGAAGAAAAGAAGATTATAGATTAAAGAATTGATCTCTCTTTTTATTACTTCCATCTGTGTTGGGTGAACTGAAATAGTGGAATTAATCTTTCTCTCCTATAGAAGCGTGCAAAAAACAATGTCACGTCAACCAAAGACTGATAAAATAGTGTCATCTAATTCCTTATTCGGCCTACGGGCTGTACTAGAAGCAAAAAAAAAAAAAAAAAAAAAATTCCTTATTCCCCTCCAAAATATAATTCCGTGCTCCCGTTGGAATTAAAAAGCTTAGAAGAGTGCTCTCTAATTCCAATCAATTCCAGATGCGTTCGGGAAAATATACAGCCAACTCCCTTACTCCCGCCAAGCCAAACATGCCCTTGGAGTAGTCAATGCCGATCCTCTCAAGTACCACAAATTTTGAGTTTACCTTCGGACCTTTTATCAGAATCTGAACCAATCTGATCCGTAATAGAATGCACAAACCTCTCATTCTAGCGTATGTCTAATTTGTATGGTGCACTTATTCAGTATCTTAAAAAATATTGTTCAAAATAAAGAAGGTACAGTTGTAGATGCATTTGCAATAATTTATGTATGACGTGTATCAAATTTAAATCATTTTAGAATTTTGATGGTAATCCATCACAAAAATTTCCAAACTTTATTGTTAATTTTTTTATGAATGTTTGATGGAATAAATGACTTTCAAATCGGTCCAGACCGTGTTTTTAACAAATAAAAAACACATTTTTATTTTAATTTTCTAATCGAATAATACCTTTGAAGATATTAAACAAAAATACATATGCACAAAAATTATGCTTAAAAAATCCATAATAAAAATATTATCCAAAATGTGCCAAATCTCTCTGTCTAAGGGTGGAGCCACCCTCAATGAATGAGGTCAATTGACTATCATTTATTTTCAAAAAATTTGTATTTATGTCTTATTTTCTATATTGTTTAGAGTAAAATATTACGGATAATATAAAATTGATCTCTATTTGCATGAAATTTTATATTAAGAGATAAGGAGAGCTTAGGTTGAGATGTATTTGAAAGATAGATTACTCGAAAATAAATTTTTATTACCACCTCTCAATAGCCAAGGATAATTTTATTGGAAGCTAATATCAGTACCCGTGCTACAGTACCCGCACTGTACCCGCACCATAACTTCCATAACTGCCATAACAACTTGGGGGACCGCAAAAATTCCATGACTGAATTTTTTTTTTTCCAAAGTATTAATATCTATACACAGAAGTATTTATACCTATGAACGGAAGTATTTATATCTATGAGATGGACAACTTTTACGTAAATAATTATTTCTCTATCTCAATTTCTCAAAAGTACCCACACCATAAATACATGGTGGGGACCACTCAAACTAGATAGGGGATCATACACGTTTTTAGAGGTGGGTTTTTTTTCTCCATTCATTTTCGTTCATATTTCTGACGATCTATGATGAATTTTGCAAATCTAAAACCACTAACGTCTTCTACGCAATTTTCTCTTTCAAATGAGATCCATGATGACGTACTTTCAAGCTCGTCGTCACACAAGTATTTATACCTACACTTGCAATATTTTTTACATACGACGCTGGATGATATATGAAAGTATTAATATCTAAGTATTCTAAGTATTTATATCTATGTATTGTAGTATTTATACCTATATGGTCAACTATTTTTGTTAGAAAAATGTTGCAAGTGTTTTTTACATATGAATATAGAGTCCGGCTAGTATGACATCGATGTTATATGACACCAACTCCAAAATTGATTTGATAAAGTTCAAACGCCTAATTCAAACCGTTCAAACCGATTTACTTTATGAGTGATGCATTTACATGCAATTTTTTTATATTTTCGAATTATTTTAGTATCAAATCAAACAATCAAAAATGTTGAAAAATGAATGCATTAAAATTAACTGAAAAACTCATATATTTGACCGCTTGACTTGATACTAAATAAATTCAAAAAATTATAAAATTTGCATGTAACGCATAACTAATGAAGTAGATCGGTTTGAATAGTTTGGATTCACTGTTGGAAATCGATTCGGTAGATTTTGGGGTTGATGTTATATAGGTTGAAATGACACTGATGTTATACTAGCCGGACTGATGAATATATTACACTAGATAACATATGAAAGTATTAATGTCAAGTAATACAAAGATTTATATCTATGCATTGAAGTATTTACATCTATGTGGGCAACTATGTTTGTTAGAAGAAGATTGACACTGGGACGATTGGAGAAGGTTAATGCAAGGATGCGGGATCCCCACTACTTCATTTGAGAAATGTTGATGCGGAGACCATTGGAGAATGAAAAAAGAGAGTGATCATATCAAGACGCATACAAGTATTAATATCTTGTTTTGTAAGTATCAATTTATTATCTTGTAAGTATTTATATTTATAAAGGCTGATGCTGGACGAGTGTGGGGACTGAAAAGGGGGGGACCGAGTAATTAGTGGGCATCATAACACATCACGCCTTTAATGTACAGTGCAGGTACTGTAGCGCGGGGATGAAAATAATTATTCAATTTTATTTGCACCAGTTATATATTTTCAAATTATCTAACTCACCGACCCAGTCATTGGAGATAATTAGCTCATTACATTTAGTAGAAGAAACATTATAATTTATAACTCAAATTAATCCAAATCAGAGTGCATGTGTAAACTTGAAATCCAATATTTTCTTCGTTCAATAAATCCAAATCAGCTACTCGTATATGTTATATAAAGAGTAAACATAAAATTCTCTCTCTCTCTCTCTCTATTACAAGTAATTTATTTTATTTGCAATGACAAAAAAAATGACTATTCTTAATAGTATCACTATTTTTGATGAAAATATTCTCGAGAATAAGTTATTTGCGAAGATTCTTATCCTCACAGATAAATAAGATTCTTGTAGTATTTCTCTCTCCTTTTGTAAAATTTTGACATATATAGGCTGCCAAGTAAAACATTCTCTCTCTTGTGATCAGTGCATCAGTGGGAATATGACACGCAAGGGTTACTGATTAGCCATCGTTAATTACAAGACCAAAGTGCTGGAATTATCTTTAATTAATTGAATAATCTGTGAAGTTATGTTTTCCATCTACAATTCACTCATGCAAACATCCCATAAAAAAAATTAAGCACCTCATTAGCTAGGCAAGCACTTTGCTCTGTTTTTTCTCCTTACTTTATATTCAATCAAATTATGGATATATCCTGTGAGGAAAAAGGAAGCGTGAAAGATGAGAAACAAGTCTCTCTTGCATTTGAAGGTTAACAAGTTATCTTGCCTCTGAAGAAATCACCAAGACAAGTAAAAGTGTGTTGTAATTTTATAGTGGGGTTAATTTCTAGTAACCCCAAACAAAAAAAAAACGAAATCTGAGAAGGATCAGGGGAATGGGCAGCACATGACATGGTGCGCAAGTTGCTGCTTAGATTTAAAGCAACTGTGTCAACACAATTACAACTATATATTATAAAGAGGAGGATTCAAATACACCATCATTTTGTGCTTTAATATGCTCCACATTATTATTTTTATTTTTAAAGTCTGAACAGTCGATCCGAAAGCTCAACATGATCTTCATAATAAAATATGCTTGGAGACCAAATTTTATATTTTTTAGAACTTTTTACTATTTTTTTATAGGTACAATATCACTTTATCGGATGGTCAGGAATCTCTTTAAAATAGTGATTTTGTATATATCTAAAAAAATAGTAAAAAAATTCTAAATATATAAAATTTGGTCTCCAAACATATTTTATTATGAAGATCATGTTGAGCAGTTCGGATCGACTATTCGGACTTTGAAAACAAAGATAAATTATGTGAAGCATATTGGACCACAAAAAAGATAGTGCATTTTAACCATTCTCATATATAAATAGTGCATAAACTAATTGTTTTTTTATTTTATTTTAGTTGAAAGTCCGTAGGTGATTGCATCAATTAAAAAAATATACAAATTAGCTGTTACATAATATTAAACATAAGTGTCTTTGAAAGCATTCAGTTATAAATAAATAAATACACACATGTATCATGTGAATACAAATTTGATCATCCTTGTTTGGTTGTAATGATAGGAGCCTATTGATTGTTTTCACCGTGTGCATATTGTCTTGTTCCTTCTAGTAGACTATAACGTATCAAACTCTTCCTTTTGCACGGTCAAGAAGATATTGAATTAAATCGGGCCGGAAATTGAATCAACTGGACATGACAGTCACCGCACAAAGGAGTGTGTAACCAAGAAGATACCGAATCAAACTGGACTAGGAATTGAAACAATCAGATCAGAACATTCACCTCTCAGAGATAGAGCCGCTAGAGTACGTTGGAGCTAGAAAAATTTATTAGAGTAAGAGGGTGAGAGAAGAAGAGGCGGGATACAAACAAACAACTAACAAAAAACAACAACAACAACAACACCACCAACAACAATAGACTATGATATGTTTGGTTGCAATTTTAGAATAGCAAAATTAACATTTTTCTTATTAGAATAGCTTGTTCTAAGTTTTTGTGAGAATAGTTTGTTATAATAAGATAAACAAGTTTGGTTCTTTATTCTAGCTATTCTAACTTAACCAAACACCGAATAGTTTGTTCCAAATAGCTTGTTCTCGAGAATAGTCTATTCTCAATCTAACCAAACATACCAATGTTGTGAGTCTTTTTTGCCCTTTCTACCTTGCCCTTTCTACCTTGCTAATGGCGAGCCCTTTCTAAACCCAAGTCCTCTCCCAAACTATAGGTCATGAACCCCTACTGGCCTCGCCCCTCTCAACATTTCACCCAGTACTGTTTCCTCCATCCATATGAGGAGCAGTCCAGATTCCTCCACGACCTGAACTGCTCTGTGTTTCTGGGGGTGCTGCCCGGACATGTCATGCCCTCCCAAGAGCAGCTTTCCAACCTTCTGCTCCACAGGTATGGAGGTCTTACGCAGGATTGGCGTCTCTCGCTAGTGTATGGCGGGGCTCTGTTACAGGTCCCTGAGTGGCTTTCGGAGGAGGTTCTATTCTAGGACGCTGGATTCTGGGAAACAAGCTGGGGATTCCAAATCATGCCATGGCAGGGCATGGACAGGTCCGACTGGCTTCCAGCAAGAACAAGGGTGCAAATAACTATCTGGGATTTCCCTGTAGACTTGTGGCATATCCATTACTTCAGGCAGGTCATTGCTCCGATGGGTTTCTTGGTGGGTTTCGCTCGCCGTCACTTAGGGGGAAGAGATATGTCCTGTGTGTCTCTGATATTGGATTGTGTTGATATTAACCTCATCCCTTTCTATCTCGTGGTTAGTCTTCTTGATAGATGGGTGGCGTGCCGAGTGGATCTCCAGGGAAGGACCCCAATTCCGCCTGACGCTGCCCACCTCCCTCCCCCTCCACCGTCTCTCAACTCTTGGGTGGCCGCCGGGGACCCTACCCTGCCTAACCTGCCCCTTACCCCTCTCCCTTCTCATAGGTGGAGACCCAGACCACCCAATAGCACAATCCTCCACCCTGACGGGACTATCCCCACGGAGACGGCCAGAAATCGTCGAGGCCATCCTTGGTCCACTCATTCTCCTTATGGACCAACCCCAGGCAACCCTGATATTTTCAAATGGCCCTCTGCTCCCCAGTCAGTACCGCCCCCCACGCGCTCGGTGCAGTCCCTTCGTTTCGGCCGAAAACGACAACACTTCAACAGAACCCCCCCAGGCATACACTCACCCTATCCCAGGATTACACCTGGCCGTAGAGCCCAATTCACCACACAGCCCTCGCTTTCCTTGAATGCCACATTGAATCCACGGTCCCAAAATGCATCACGCCAATCACATCCCACCCTCTCTTGCACCACGCCAAACAAGAATAGAACCTTCCAGGTCCTGTTACCCCCTGAGACTCTGGAGAATGTCAGACCCCCCTCATCAGAATCACCTCTCATTCAAGCACTCAAGCTATCGCTTTCTACCTATTTTCTTCCTCTCTCAGAACTTCATCTTTCTGTCTATATTCTCCCTCTCCCCATCTCTTCTCTCTCTCACACCATGGCCTCATCCTCTTCCAATACCCGTCCTCTAATGGCGGATTCCGATGAATCCTTAATCAAAAAGTTCGTCGGCCTGTGTACCTCTGACAGCTAGTTGTCCCCAGTTCCCATACCAGTTACTGCCACCAACAATGTGGACTGGTCACTCTTCCTGTTGGCCAAGGTGATCTCAGATAGAAATGCCTTGGAGGACCAATTTCAGAAAGCGATGACGAGAGCATGGTCCTCCGATCCGAACACCGTTTTTCGCCTAATTGACCGCAACTGTTTTCTCATACAGTTCGTGCTTGAGGAGGACCTATACAAAGCTGCTCATGGTGGCCCCTGGACTTTCAGGGGGGATCTGATCGCACTTAAAAGACTCTCCTCTCACCTCGATTTGTTCCATGGTCATATCACCTCAGCCTACCTCTGGGTCCAAATTTATGACATCCCTGTTAGCGCCATTAATGAAGAAGGTCTGTTGCTTATTGGAGAGGAAGTGGGTAAGGTTGTCTCCTCCCCTGTTCAAGGGTATGTAGGGGGCCGTTCTTTTGTCAAATATAAGGTACGGATCAACCTGGAGGAGGAACTCAAGGATCGGGTAACTATCACCCACCCATTTTTAGGGGACCTGCTCCTGTACTGTTCCTATGAGAAAGTTGCAAGAATCTGCATTTTCTGTGGCCGCTTGGGCCACGAATTAGCGGCATGCCCAGACCATACAAGATTGACCCAACTCATGCAAGACCAATCCATGGAATCTAAGTTCAGAGGCATCAATCCAACAAACCGCAGACTGGGCTCCTGGATGTCAAACTCGTCCCTTGTCCCAAAACCTGAGAAGGATCCTGCCAATACCCATCCTAAAAGGCCTTTCAACAACCCCAGCTTCTCAGGCCCGTTGCCAAACCTCAGTTTTGGCCACGTCAACCAGGCTGACAACGATTCTGATGTAGAAATGGAACGGGAGAGCAATGTACCAAAACGGCCTAGGCCAGCGGGGCCCAATCCGCTGGCACTGCTTAGATGAGTATCATCTCGTGGAACTGTCGGGGTAGTGGAGGCACGACATGTTCCACGCTAAGCCGTTACCTCCGCTGTACAGGTGCGGAAATGGCCTTTATCTCTGAAACAAAATGCGGGCTCCGACTGGCCAATCGAAGGATAAATTCTTTACACCTGTGCAACTCTATTGTGGTGCCCTCAGCTGGTCTCTCTGGGGGGCTCTGGCTCCTTTGGGGGGATCAGCTTCATGTATCTCTTATTACAAAAAACAACCATTTCATAGTGGCAGAAGTGGTTCCCAAAAAACAAGGTAATCCGTGGATAGTAATTGGACTCTATGGTGATCCGACCAGAGGCAGGAACAGTGCAATCTGGGCTGAGGTGAACAATTTTCTGGAAGAGAGGGAGGAGCCCATCTGCATTCTTGGGGACTTCAATGCGGTGGCTTCCGAAGCAGAAAAGTTCGGGGGATCGGACATACTCAGTCCGGCTAACAGAGCCTTTAGGTCGTGGATACATAGATCCGGCCTGATTGACCTTGGCCACCAGGGACCAGCTTATACCTGGACCAATTGTCAGTCAGGCGCGGCAAATGTCAGTGAAAGACTTGATCGGGCCCTAGCCTCCCTAAGCTGGACCATTAAATTTCCGGCGGCTATGGTATTTCACCTACCTCGATTTAATTCGGATCATTCCCCCATACTCCTGCGCCTGGAAACTCCCCGGCAAAAACCGCGGAAAGACTTCCGGTCAGAAGACTGGTGGTTGGAAAAGCATGATTTCAGGAATGTCTGCGTTCAAGCAGTTCAGGAGGGAGGCATGGGTTGGAAATCTTTTCAAAGATCATTCCGATCAGCTGCAAAAGTGTGGGTCAAGAAGGTGGACTCTCCTGATAAGGCGCTCAAAAAGGTGGAAACTGAAATGGCGGCCCACAATGCCCTTCCACCAGATCAGCAATCCATCTCAGTTATTAAAGATCTGGAGGCCCAACACGAGCACTGTTTGTCTTTGCAAGAAGCTTTCTGGAGGCAACGTGCGAGGATAAACTGGGCCATACAAGGGGACCGTAATACTCGGTATTTCCACGCGGCTGCTGTAATCCGCAAATGTAGAAACTCGGTTACTGCGTTGGAAGTACCTGGGCTGGGCCGTGTCACAGAGGAGCCTGAAATACGTAGAGCCTTCATCCGCCATTTCAAGGAAATCTACACCAAAGCCCAAACACAACCTGTGCACACCTCCTTCTCGCCTCAGTTTCTGCAGGGCCTTCCTAAAATCCAACCTCTGGTTCAAGAGGCCCTACAGGCTGCGCCCTCAGATGCTGAAATCACACGGACACTGTTCTCCCTGGGCCCTCACAAAGCGGCCGGCCCGGATGGGCTTAATGCCAACCTTTTCCAGGTCCATTGGGACCTCCTAGGAGAGCCGCTTTTGCAAGCTGTCAGATCATTCTTTTCCACCTCATTCATGCCCCCTGAGATAGCCAAGACAAACCTGATTCTGATACCCAAAATTAAAAATCCAAAGGCCGTTACGGATTTCCGCCCGATCTCAGTGTGTAATGTTGCCTACAAGGTTATCTCCAAATTGATCACCACCAGACTCAAACCGTTTATCCCACAGTTGATTGACAGTTCACAAAGCGCTTTTGTCCCAGGCCGTGACATTGCTGAGAATGTCGTCCTGTTCCGCGAGGTCCTCCACTCTTTCAATCTCTCAACTTACAAAAACAAAGAATTTTGCCTCAAGGTGGATCTCTCCAAGGCTTTCGATAGGATGGACTGGGACTTCTTAGAATCCATCCTGCCGCTCTACGGCTTCCCCCCTAGACTAGCGCGGTGGATAATGTCCTGCGTAAGGTCAGCCAGGTTCACCTTGGTGCTCAATGGAGGAGGCAGTGGCTTCTTTGACCCCCAATGCGGGCTCAGACAGGGATGCTCCCTATCTCCCTATCTTTTCATTCTCGGCATGGACATACTGGCTCGAAGGCTAACTGACCTGGCAAACTGCGGGATAATCAGAGGAGTTCGAATGGCGTCCTCCTTAACACCACTAACATGTGTTTTGTATGCAGATGATTTGTTGATTTTAGGCGAGGCGTCGGCGTATGAAGCACATGAGGTGGCGCAGGTGTTGGTACAGTTCTCGCTGGTGTCGGGTCAGAGAGTGGGCCCACAGAAGAGCTCTATTTGGTTCAGCCGCTGCACGCCCGGCCCAGACAGACAGCAGGTGGCAACTTTACTCCAGGTGGCACACCAGGCAACCTCTCCCACCTACCTTGGGGCGCCTGTTCTGACCAACGCCCGCGCATATGAGTTCCTGCTAGACAAGTGTGAAACCAGACTTCAAGCATGGAGGGGTCGGCTCCTGACACCGGCCGGCCGATTGGTCCTGATTAAATCAGTCCTTCAATCTATCCCTATCTACTTCATGGCCACAGCAAAGGTACCAAAGAAAGTTCTTACTAAGCTTACAGGTATCATCAGACGGTTTTTCTGGGGGAAAAGAGAGGGGGACAGATACATGGCTTACATCGCATGGGATAAGATTACAATGCCGGTGGACCAAGGCGGCTTGGGAATACGCGATCTTGAGATAGTCAACGATGCCCTCCTGGCTAAACTATTATGGCGATTGGCCAGTGGCAGCCAGGCTCTTTGGGCCTGTCAACTAAGGGACAAATACTTACCAAGGAGCAGCCTGTGGCTCACCAAAAGAACATACAGGTGTACAGTTTTTTGGCGAAACATCATGCGGCTGAGAGAGGATCTATGTTTACTGGTGCACTGGGATTTAGGTGATGGTGTGGACTGCCGCGTATTTGGTGAACCATGGATCCCTGGGCATCCTCCCCACATCTCTACATCCTCAAATCAGCGTAGGATGGTCGTCTCTGAGTTGGTACTGGGCGATACCGGTACTTGGTGTTTGGACTCGCTAATTGAACTGTTTGGCTATTCAGTGGCAGTGACTATCATATCAGAAGTCAAACCACCAACTCAGGGCCAAGGTACGGGCAAACTCATCTTCTCTTCATCTGCCAATGGTCAGTACTCGGTTAAACTGGCGTATCGAGCTATCTTTCGGATAAGAAGACCATCTTCTGGCGGGGCCTACACGAACAACCAGGATAAGGTGTGGGTACAGATTTGGGGGAGAGGTCATGTCCTTCCCAGAGTCCGGCTATTCATGTGGAAACTGGCGCACAATGGCTTACCTTGGGCAGCGGTTCTGTCTTCTAGGCTGGGTAGGGGAGACCCACTATGCCAAACCTGTGGTCTGCAGCCGGAAACAAGGGAGCACTGGCTGTTGCAGTGTGCATTCTCTCAAACTTGCTGGTTCGCTAGCAATTTGGCACTCAGATCAACGGCGATCCAAGGTCCGGTAAAGGAAGCACTTCTCTGGCTAAGTGCGGCTCTGGATGAAGGGCAATGGACGGAATTGGCAAACGGTATGTGGGCTCTTTGGCGCTCCAGGAACGAACTGGCATACAGAGGCATCCAACCGACTCACCATGCCTTCATCAATTTTTTCCGTACCATTACGGTGCAATCAGAAGTGGCAAGGATTGCCAGTGCGGTTCCGGTAAGGACACAACCCATATCAACTGAGTCCAGCACGGATTGGGAAAGAACTTGCTTTTCTGATGGCTCCTGGAGTGAAGGGTGGATGGGCGGAGTGGGTTTTGTGTTCTACAGGCAGGGGTTGCCAGAGTGGTACCGATCGGCTAACAGAAACATCACCTCTCCTCTGCAGGGGGAGGCTAAAGCATTATTAGAGGCAATGCTTTTTGCTATACAGAACAATTGGAACACCTGCTGTTTTTACACTGACAGTGAGATCTTGGTCAATGCTTGCACTGCGATTCAACTGCCCCTGGAAGTTGATTGGAGGGCCCATAGGGAGCTTTACCAAATCTGGTACCTAATCAAGACTCAGCCAGGTTTTCTCTGCTCCAAAATCCAAAGAAGCCAAAACGATTTGGCGGATTCCCTGGCCAAAAGAGCTCGCAAGGATGGAGGTATTCGGGAAGGAGCTCTATTGCAGGGGATTTTTGACTAAGAATAGAACTAAGGAATAGTTTTTATCTTTTCTGTTGAGGATACAAAGAATGTTTTTGTGATCTTGTTTCTGTAACTGGGCCTACGGGCATGATATATGCAAAAAAAAAAAAAAAAAAAAAAAAAAACCATAGTCCATACATGTACAACTCGTTCCACCTACTCTTCCATTGTCAAATAGAGAAAGAAGAGTACATGAGAAGAAAAGAAAAAAAACGAACTCTTGAAGAAAAAAACCCCTTCAGAATAGTAAGAAAGACGAGATGGTGCTGAAGTGAAAAGCGGTAGCCAGAATCATATAGATTCATATCAAGAGTGGTGATTAAATTCACTAAACGAAAATATCGGTTTGGACGGATTGAAAAATTGAAGAGAAGAGCAAGAGGTGAGGGAAACTAAATCGCCATGAACGATTTACCTTATCTAAGCGGCGCCGCATTACAATTAGTCAATTACTTATTTTTTTAGTATAATAATCACTTTTCTTTCATTGACCACACGCCTATATGTAGAAGTTGTCCCATTAATTTGTCATTAATGAATGCGTTTCTATTTTCTTTGATAAAAATGTGGAAAATTAAGATTATTTTTCATTTTTTTTATAATTTTTTTTGCCTCCGTATTTCATGTATTTTTTTTTTTTACTTTGGAATACACTAAATGCATCTTTTTGCAATAAGACTCAGATATATTGAACCATAATATGAAATTAACAGATGTTGTGGTGCCAAATGTTACCCGCTATTATCTATTTCTTATGATTGTTCTTTGGATGACTTATGATTGTTAGGAAATTTAGTGATAGGTTAAAATTAATTAGCAAAATTAGTTGGAGTTTAAGATAATTGCGAAAGAAAAATGAGACGAAATATAATTTTCTTTTTCTTTTTAATTATAATGTTGTCATGAATTTTTTAATGTGTACCATTCCTAATGTTAAATTTGTCTTGTATATTGTTTGTCGAGCAAAGCTAGAGTGTGATGTGCTTATCAAGAGAGTTTGATGAGCACAACTCTAAAAGTATATCGAATCGACTTCAAATGACGAATTCAAACCATTGAAATCCATGTACTTCATGAGTGATGCATCTACATGCAAAATTTTGAAAGTTTCGAATTCATTTGCTACGAGGTCAAGCGGTCAAAGAAATGATAAAAAATAAATATATAAAACAACTTATAAAATAACTTATTAAAAAAATTCATTACTTTGACCGCTTGACCTCGTAGTAAATGAATCCGAAACTTTCAAAATTTTGCATATACATGCATCACTCATAGAGTACATGGATTTCAATAGTTTGAATTCATCATTTGAAGTCGATCCGATATACTTTTGGAGTTGTGCTCACCAAATCCCTTTGGTAAGCACATCACACCCTAGATTTACTCTTGTTTGTTGCTCCATCTATGTTATACTAGAAAAAAAAATGCTTCGGTTTTTATATTTTCAAAGTTCCACCTTTTTAATATAAAATTTATATTTTAATATAAAAATCACCATGACCTTTTGTTTTTATTCCTTATAATATTTTAAAAATACGGTGTTGAATTAAATTGTATTTTTTTTTTACAGAAGTTGCATTTTTCAGAAACTGATGTCTTTTTTTTTAATTTTATTTTTTATATTATTAAGAAAAATTTCGGTAATATTTCTTTGTGATAGGTAAGAATATCTGAAGACTTTTTTCTTGACAATTTTAAATCATAACACAAATTCCAACTTAAAGCGGATTAAAAATTACATAGTAAATCTTGGACGTGCCAAGAAATATTTGTTAAAGTTATAAGTTTAGTTTTGTATGTTTACGTTGTATTATTGTTGGACTCTAAAAAAGTTGAAAAGAGACTCTTGGAATTTAGTCAATTTACTAAATTAATATTTTGAAATTTGGTGAAGAAAGCACATGAGATAATTTATTTATTGGAAACTGAAAAAAAACAGGTTATAGTTTTCATGAAATAAAATTCACAATAACGATATACATTTCAAATCGTAAATTTTGATTAAAAGAACAAGTGAAAAATTCAAAAGGAAGCTCAATGAACAAGATTAAAAGAGGCTAAATATTATGGGGTTGACGAAGTGGGAGTTGCGAGTCAGAGCTGGTCATAATGCTCTAATTTTCAGCAGTGTTGTAAAAAATAATCGTTTAGATTGATTAATCAGTCGATTAGTCATTAGTGACAATCAAATCGTTATGGATTTTTTCGACTAATTAGTTGATTATTTTTTATTTTGATCAATTATTTTCGATTAATTACTTAATGGTACTATAGACGGGCACATATCCTTATTTATAAATTACAATGAACCCCAGCTCAGCCTGACAATGAACCCTCTATCAGTGAAAGAAATAAAGAAGAGGAATTGTGCTAACACTAAAAAGAAAAAATGGTTTGGACCTGGTCTCAAGGAACTGAACAAGTAAGGCCCACCTTCAAGTATTACAGTTCACATACTCCACGTCCATTTACAATAATCCATTGTTATGTTTCTCATTTAAACTGAGTAACAGGACTCCACCTCTCGGCTTCTCTAGGGACCCTATCTGAACCATAGGCCCCAATTCGCCAGCCCCACTCTACTCCCTCCCTTGAACGGGTGCGTGTGCTCTAGGATACCTCAATTTTTGCGTGACCGACGTGTCCGGTGTCTATTCGGGGGAACGTGGGGGGCGGTATTATTTGTGCTTTGAGATTCGTGTAGAATGTATTTGAACGATTGAGATATTCCAAAAAGTCACGCAAAGTTTGAGATATCTCAGAGGATGCGAATTCCCCTTGAGCTTGGCAGAAAACGAAAAAGAAATCTCTCCTCTCCTTAGTCTCGAGCCCAATTTTTATTCCGTCGGCCCAGAAGAAAGTAGTAAAGAATAGCCCGCAATTCTAAATTGTATCCCCTCTTTAATTCCAGTTGATATCTTCGTTCGTCCAGAACTCCAGATCTCTCGACAAGACGATAAGCATCAGCAGGGAGCCATCTCCGTTCGTCCAGCACCCAGCAGATAGTCGCCGCAGGAGAATAATTCGCATACTCTTGTTATTCTGGTTTGGAGCTTCTTCTTCTTCTCTCTCTCTCTCTCTCTCTCTCTCTCTCTCAATTTTAGTGCTACGGCTTGCTCGACCGAGCCATCCCTTGATGCTGTACTTCAACTGAGGTTTATTTTTTATTTTTTTTGCTTGATCAGTTTTAGTTCAATTTGGATGCTTTAGACTTTAGATATACATATACCACGAGGTAGGATGTGATGTGAACAGTTATAGAATTAGCCTCAACATCTAGAACAGTTTTAATCTTCTTTATAAGGCTTCTCCTTCTAATTGCTTGTTAAATCCATATTCCTTCAGTATATGGTACGACTGGACAATTTTGATAACCAAATTGCATTATTGCTTGTCATCTGTCAATTAATCATATGCTATTTTCTTTTAATGCAGCAGTATAAAATAAGAAGCACAATTTGTTATTTGGAAGCGCAGCTCAACCTTGTTAGATAGAATTTTTGAAAGAGGCAGGGAGAAAGAAACTAGAACCGAACTACTTAAGAATTAGTAAGAATCAAATGGTGTGTGCTTTATCACTTGTCCCCTCCTCTTCACTTTCACTATCCACTTCCAAATCCCAATCCTCATTCAAATTTGCTGCTCATCGAGGTGTCTTCCTTGTCTGCTATGCATTCCCCCAATCCAATTCTCAACCCCACATAATAATTAGAAAACCAAATCCACCACCTGCTACTACTAATTCCCCCATTAACATCAATTTTGACGATCTTTTTGGAAAGATTGAGATGCCACCTCAGCAGCATTGGGAGGGGAAGAAGCGGAAGGCGGGGAAAAAGCAGAAAGGGAAGCAACAGAAGGTGAATGTAATTACTGCCAAAGGGGCACGTCGCCAATTCAATCGGCTGTTGAATCCTCTGGCTGATATCCGTGATTTCAATAAGATCTTTGCTGCCTTATTTCGCACAAAAACTTCCAGCAACCTTGTCTTTTCCCTCTTCATCCGCTTAACCCAAGATAAAGGAATCTATCCTAATGACTATACCTATTCGATCTTGATGGAATGCTGTGTGCAAACGAATCGGGTCAAATTAATGTTTGGTTTTCTGGGACGATTTCTCAAAGAGGGCCGCAGAGCTGATGCTCCTATATTTAGTTCAATACTCAAAGGCCTCTGTCACGATAATAGGATTGGTGAGGCTGCGATTATGGTGCTTGAGAAAATGCCGAAGCTTGGATGCCGACCCAATGCTGTGACCTACTCCATTGTTATCAATAGGATGTGCAAGAAAGGTGAAATTGAGAAGGCAATGGATTTTCTACAGTATATGATTTCCAAAGGTTATGCTCCTAATGTGGTGACCTACAATTGTCTTATAGATGTGTGGTGTAAAAAAGGTGAAATTGAGAAGGCGATGGATGTTTTACGTCATATGATTTCTAAACGGCGTGCTCCTGATGTGGTGACCTACAGCACTCTTATAAATGGGTTGTGTAAAAAAGGTGAAATTGAGAAGGCAATGGATATTCTAGATGACATGATTTCTAAAAGGCATCGGCCTGATGTCGTGACCTATAACACTCTTATTGATGGGATGTGCAAGAAAGGTGAAATTGAGAAGGCAATGCATTTTGTGCAAGACATGATTTCTAAAGGGCTTGAGCCTGATGTCATCACCTATAACTCTCTTATTGATGGGATGTGCAATAAAGGTGAAATTGATAATGCATTTGATTTTTTAAGTAGCATGATTTCTAAAGGGCGGGAGCCTAATGTTGTGACCTACAACATTTTTATTGATGGGCTGTGCAAGAACAGTGAAATGAATTTGGCACTGACTTTTCTAAATGACATGATTTCTAAAGGGTGTCGTCCTAATGTGGTGACCTATAGCACCCTTATAAATGGGTTGTGTAAAAAAGGTGAAATTGAGAAGGCGATGGATATTTTACGTGATATGATTTCTAAGTGTGCTCCTAATGTGGTGATCTACAACACTCTTATAGATGGGTTGGGTAAAAAAGGTGAAATTGAGAAGGCAATGGATATTCTAGATGACATGATTTCTAAAGGGCATGAGCCTGATGTCGTAACCTATGGCACACTTATTGATGGGCTGGGCAAGAAAGGTGAAATTGAGAAGGCAATGGTTTTTGTACATGACATGATTGCTAAAGGGCTTGGGCCTAATGTCGTCACCTATAACACTCTTATTGATGGGCTGTGCAAGAAAGGTGAAATTGAGAAGGCAAAGGATATTCTAGATGACATGATTTCTAAAGGGTATCAACCTGATGTCGTGACCTATAACACTCTTATTGATGGGCTGTGCAAGAAAGGTGAAATTGAGAAGGCAATGGATATTCTAGATGACATGATTTCTGAAGGGCATCAGCCTGATGTCGTGACCTATAACACTCTTATTGATGGGATGTGCAAGAAAGGTGAAATTGAGAAGGCAATGCATTTTGTAGAAGACATGATTTCTAAAGGGCATCAGCCTGATGTTGTGACCTATAACACTCTTATTGACGGGATGTGCAAGAAAGGTGAAATTGAGAAGGCAATGCATTTTGTACAAGACATGATTTCTAAAGGGCTTGAGCCTGATGTCTTCACCTATGGCTCTCTTATTAATGGGATGTGCAATAAAGGTGAAATTGATAATGCATTTGATTTTTTTGGTAACATGATTTCTAGGAATGAGCCTAATGTTGTAACCTACAACATTTTTATTGATGGGCTTTGCAAGAATGGTGAAATGGTTTTGGCACTGGATTTTCTAAATGACATGATTTCTAAAGGATGTGCTCCTAATGTGGTAACTTTCAACACTCTTATAGATGGGTTGTGTAAAAAAGGTGAAATTGAGAAAGCAATGGAATTTGTACAAGACATGATTTCTAAAGGGTGTCTTCCTGATGTTGTCACCTACAGCACCCTTATAGATGGGTTGTGTAAAAAAGGTGAAATTGAGAAGGCGATGGATATTTTAGGTGATATGATTTCTATAGGGTGTTCTCCTAATGTGGTGACCTACAACACTCTTATAGATGGGTTGGGTAAAAATGGTGAAATTGAGAAGGCAATGGATATTCTAGATGACATGATTTCTAAAGGGCATGAGCCTGATGTCGTAACCTATAGCACACTTATTGATGGGCTGGGCAAGAAAGGTGAAGTTGAGAAGGCAACAAATTTTGCATATGACATGATTTCTAAAGGGCTTGAGCCGGATGAGGTGACATGTAACATTCTAAAGGCCTTTGTTAAGCCAGATGTCCTCTTAAAAATAGGTGGGTTGTGCAAATAACGTGAAACTAATTGAAAACGTAATGGAACTGCCTTGCTTGTTTATGGTATTTTGGTTCATCATTTTCTTAATTGCTGTGTAAATTAATGGACTCATTAGTTATTGTGGTTGAGTTTGCTTTTCTTGTTATTGAGAAGTTTTGAAACATCGTTTTAAATTCTTTTCCGCTTTTATTGTTTTATTTTGATCTTGTGGTTTAACATAACACTGATGTCTGGTTTTTCAGATTTTTTTTTTTTCAAAATTTAAGACCAATTTTTTTTATTGTGGTTTTATCTGTTCTTTTATTATTTAAATATGTATGAGAAAGTAATAGGTTTGCTGCAATAGATTATTTAAGGCAATGGTGAAATGCAAATATATTTAAACAAATTTAGTTATAATAATAACTAATTGATGTAGTCTATATTGCATCCGTGGAGTGCATGCAAAGTATTTTGTCATTATAGGTCCAGTTTGATGGTATATCAAAAGCTTAAAAGGAACAACCAACGAACCGTAGTACATGTGCACCTGATACTGAATCCGTATCCTCTGAGATATCTCATATTTTGCGTGACTTAATCCTTATCATTCAATAAATCCAACGGATCAGAATTGTTCTCCTCTTTAATGGCACTGCCTAAGCTGACCAGTTCTTTCTTCTCCCTCTAGAAGCTGTATGGTAGTATTCGGCAACTATGTGAAGTTTAAATTTTAAGCTATATTAAGGAGCACCTGTTCGACAACAAAATTAAAAAGTAATTTTCTTAAGAAAGCTTTAAACTTGACAAAATACTTAAGCTATGTGAAACTATGGCTTAAAAACTTGGACAAGCTTAAGAAAGATGGGCAAAAAGAGCACTAAGGAGGTAGCATTAAACTTGATAAAGGAGCACCCGTTCGGTGAGCTTAAGACTCCTTAGAGCACTAAGTAGCACTAAGGAGCTCTAAGCCATGATTGCCAACACTACCTATTTGCTTGGAAACAACTAAACCCTCTCTCTTGTGCATATCTCCACCTTTTGTCTTCCTCTTTCTCTCTCTTGCCGCTACCTCTTAGATCGCTCGAGCCATCGCCGCTCTGACCACTCTAAGCCCACCCTCTCTTACCAAAAGAAAAGAGAAAAATATAAGTCGCGATGTCTCTCTCGGGCGCCCTTCTACCTCCTCTCCAGTGGCGAAGCTAGAAATTTTGTCAGGAGTAGGCGAACATACATAGTTGAAAAAAAATTCAACACAACAAAAATTACAACATCAATCAAAATAAACAAGTCCAGATAATATAAATCAGGGCTCTGAATATCGGAATCGGTCACTTGATCGTGGAATTGGGATTGGATAAGTTGGTCGGAATCGACTGAATCGGATAGAAAACTCAATTTTTTTTGATGAATTTTATTTTGTGTACAAAATAGGAAAAAAATAGGTAAAAAGTTATATTAAAACATTAATGTAAAATAAATTATTTTTATTGATAATGTATTAAAAAATATAGTGCATAAATTAAATCTTAGAATTATTGAAATAGATGAAAATGGTGACAAGAAAATAATATAAAATATAAAATTAAATCTTAGAATTATTGAAATAGATGTAAATGATGATAAGAAAATAATATAAAATATTTCAGAGATACTAAATTATTTTACTTGTATAACCATAAAATCGATTGATATACTTTTTCTTTGCTAATTAAAATTTCGTTTGGGAAATGTTCTTAGCCAAATAAAGAAACAAGTAATATCGGCGCAGCATAGGTCATATCCTTGTCGATAACTTGTATGGACAGTTCACAAAGAATCAAGTTATATTCTCAAAGCAAGACAACGAACAACTCCTACACCATGACTAATTTTATAATACTTAAAGCTGCTGCTGCTTCTTCTTCGTTCTTTTTGAGCCTGGTGACATATATTTGCTGTCCCAAATCTCTTTGATTAACTATGCAAAATGTAAAATTAGTTCGATTGAACTACTAAAACAGTATAATTTTGCACTAGAATTAAGAGACTGTTGGTATAAATTCTCATAATAATATTTGGATAGTTATAATTAATTAAAATAAATCAAATTGAAATAGAGTTACCCGGATCGTGCGAAGCACTGTCCTTAAGTGTATTCCGTTTCATCGTGTAAGATGGAACCGCAACCAAGATTTTAGACACGCCATGGAAGTAATTGACGATAACTCCTGTCAGGTCTTAAAACCTGAATTGGGATTCAAACTCAAAAGAGATCGATTTCAATAGTAATTCGAACAAAAGATAGAACTCAATCTCAGCTAACTATAGCTCTGACAGAGAGGAGAAGAGAGAATTCTCAAAAAATGCTTTATTTCTTCGATATCCAAACTATTACATGAATTGGCCTTTTATAGGCGATTCAATTACAGAAATTCAATCTAAAATCAGATTTATGGATCTAGCTAACTGCTGTCAGAATCTTTAGGATCCGACCCGTTTATTCGACACCTAACTAACTCTCAAATGACAGCGACTTATTCTTCATTGACGCTTCTGTTAGTCTGGGCCCACTCACAGAGTCACTGAACTCTTAATGATTATGCCCGCATTGCTGCCCCCCTTGCCCGTTATTCCTTCTCCTTCAAGAGCACCAATTGACTGGTCAAAATTACCAACGGCTACTCC
This sequence comes from Carex arenaria, assembly GCA_964058825.1. NCBI lineage: Eukaryota > Viridiplantae > Streptophyta > Magnoliopsida > Poales > Cyperaceae > Carex > Carex arenaria. The sequence goes on from CAXKVW010000144.1 coordinate 314,287, forward strand.
CAAATTGGATTGAGATTGCGACATTCCCCCCTCCTTAACACCATTCTCGGCCTCGAGAATAAATTATGGATATCTCTCCTTCATCGAGCTATAGTCTTCCCAAGTCGCATCGTCTATTGACTGATTAGCCCAGTGAATCAATAACTGAGGTTCCACAACATTTCTTTTCTTAGCCATACGCCTAGCCAGAATCGCCAGAGGTTGAATTGGAGGAGAAATATGCGATCCGATAACCGAAATAGTAGGGGATACTGCTTGGGAATCACTCACTCTAGCCTTCAGCTCTGATACATGAAAGACAGGGTGTATCGAAGATTCAGGTGGTAGGTTCAGCCGGTACGTTACTGTACCAATCTTCTCAATTATCTCATAAGGACCAAAAAACTTGGGATTAAGTTTTTGATTCTTCATGCCTGCTATGGTCACTTGTCGGTAAGGTTGTATTTTCAGGTACACCCATTCTCCTTCTTTGAACTGCCTCTCAGTGCGATTGCTGTCAGCATAAATTTTCATCCTTTCTTGCGACTTCCTCAAATTTTCCTTCAATTACCTTAGAACTTCTTGTCTGTTATTAAGCATCTCATTCACCGATTCCACTTGACTTCTAGGACTATAGGGGTGTCAATGAAAACCGTTTACCCGTTTACCCTATCCATATCGTATTCGATAAGACGGGTATGGGTAAGGTTTTTTTCGTTAGCTTATTGGATATGGGTATGGGTAAGGATTTTTTTTCGTTAGCTAAACGGGTATGGGTACGGGTAAAGGCTATTTCGTACCCATTGGGTAACTGGTAATTATATAAAATAAATTACGTATATATATATAAATATTATATTCAATTTATTCAATTTTATGTTTCTCATATCACTGTATCAACGTTAATTCATGAAAAAATGTATGCATTTTGTTGCAAGAAGAATATTATATTAAACATATTACTTTTTTATTTGAATGTTTTATTATTTAGTTAACGAATTGAATTTTGAATTTGTTAGAAGAGATATTTGTATTTTTCATATTTTTATTTGTAAAAAAATTATTAGTTAGAATTGATTGCATATTTTTTTTTATATTAGTAATTGTGATTGCATATATATGACATGATGAGTTTTGATAGTATATTTGTAAAAATAATAAAACCATTATATTAGTATTATTCGTTATTCACCCGCTGCCGTTTCGTTATCCACTAATCTTAACGGGTACGAGTAGGGTAGGGTAAGACAAATTCTTAACGGGTAATGGTAGGGTATGGGTAAGGTCAATTCTTAGTGGGTATGGGTATGAAAATACTTCCACCCTACTCGTATCGTACCCATTGACACCCCTATAGGACTACTTCCCATTGCTAGCTGTGGAGGGTCATACCCATAAAGTGCCTTGAAGGGTGTTGTTTTGATAGCTAAGTGATAGCAAGAATTGTACTACCATTTAGCCATTGAGAGCCATTTGTGCCATTTCTTTTGTTGATTATAGCATATTCCTCTCAAATAGTTTTCCAGGCATTGGTTGACCCTTTCGGTTTGCCCATCTGATTGGGGATGATAGACAGTGCTCATATTGAGCTTCACTCCCAAACTACTCATGAGTTCCCTCCAAAAGTTGCTGGTAAATATAGGATCTCGATCAGATATTATAGTTTGAGGTAGGCCGTGGAGTTTGTAGATGTTATCCAGAAAAGCTTGTGCTACATCTTTAGCTTTAAAAGGGTGAGAGAGATAATAAATGGGCATATTTAGTTAATCGGTCAACAACCACCATTATCACCTCTTTGCCATCTGATTTGGGAAGTCCAGATACAAAGTCCATGCCTATGCTTGACCATGCCTCATCAGGTATTTGAAGGGGTTGGAGTAAGCTAGGAGTGGATAGGTGTTCAGGTTTGTTGAATTGGCAGTTTTCACATTCTCTCACAAACTGATGTATATCCTCATTTAAGTGTGGCCAATAAAAAGACCTTTTTAACCTTTGGTATGTGACAGTGATGCCTGAATGGCCTCCAATGGTGGATGAGTGAAGTACCTCCAATATTTGACTCCTAAGCACACAAACAAGTGTAAATAAGGTTCCTAAGCACAAGAACAAATGCAAATGTGGTTCATAAGCGCAAGATCAAGTGCAAATTATGTTGCAAAGCGCAACAACAACAACAAATTAAGTTGTTAAGCACAAGAACAAGTGTAAATGAGGTTCATAAGCACAAGATCAAGGGCAAAAGAGCTTGTTAAGCACACGAAAAACGCCAATTGAGGTTGTTAAGTACATAAACAAGGACAAATGAGATTCCTAAGCGCAAGAACAAATGCAAATGAGGTTCATAAGGGCAAAAGATATTGTCAAGCACACGAAAGACGCCAATTGAGGATGTTAAGCACACAAACAAGTGCAAATGAGGTTCCTAAGCACAAGAACAAATGCAAATGAGGTTCGTCAGCACAAGATCAAGGGCAAAAGAGGTTGTTAAGCACACGAACAACGACAATTGAGGTTGTTAAGCACACAAACAAGTGCAAATGAGGTTCCTAAGCACAAGAACAAATGCAAATGAGCATCATAAGCACAAGATCGATAGCAAAAGAGTTTGTTAAGCACACGAAAAATGCCAATTGAAGTCGCTAAGCACATAAACAAGGGCTAATGAGGTTCCTAAGCACAAGAACAAATGCAAATAAGGTACATAAGCGCAAGATCAAGGGTAAATTATGTTGTAAAGAGCAAGAACAACGACAAATGAGGTTGTTAAGCTCTAGAACAAGTGTAAATGAGGTTCATAAGCACAAGATCAAGGTAAAAGAGGTTTTTATGCACACGAACAACGCCAATTGAGGATGTTAAGCAAACAAATAAGGGAAAATGAGCTTCCTAAGCATAAGAACAAATGCAAATAAGGTTCATAAGCACAATATCAAGGGCAAATTATGTTGCAAAGTGGAAGAACAACGACAAAGGTTGTTAAACACAAGAACAAGTATAAATGATGATGCTAAGCATAAGAACAAGGGGACAAGAGGTTAAGAAGTATAACGAACAATGACAATTGGGTTGTTAGGCACACGAAAAGGGCAAATGAGGTTCCTAAGCATAAGAACAAATTCAAATGAGGTTCATAAGTACAAGATCAAGGTCAAAAGAGGTTGTCAAGCACACGAAAGACGCCAATTGAGGATGTTAAGCACAAAAACAAATGCAAATGAGGTTCCTAAGCCCCAGAACAAATGCAAATGAGGTTCATAAGCACAAGATCAAGGGCAAAAGAGGTTGTTAAGTACACGAACAACGACAATTGAGGTTGTTAAGCACACAAACAAGTGGAAATGAGGTTCCTAAGCATAAGAACAAATGCAAATGAGCTTCATAAGAGCAAGATCGAGGGCAAAAGAGGTTGCTAAGCACACGAAAAATGCCAGTTGAGGTCGTTAAGCACACAAACAAGTGCAAATGAGGTTCGTAAGCACAACAACAAATGCAAATGAGGTTCATAAGCATAAGAATGAGGGCAAAAGAGGTTGTTAAGCACACAAACAAGGGCAAATGAGGTTACTAAGCACACAAAAAAATACAAATAAGGTTAATAAGCACAAAATCAAGGGCAAATTATGTTGGAAAGCGCATGAACAATGAGAAATGAGGTTGGTAAGCACAAGAACAAGTTTAAATGACGTTGCTAAGCACAAGAACAAGGGTAAAAGAGGTTAAGAACCATATGAATGCAAATGAGGTTCATAAGTACAAGATCAAGGGCAAAAGAGGTTGTTAAGCACACGAACAACGCCAATTGAGGCTGTTAAGCAAACAAACAAGTGCAAATGAGGTTCCTAAGCACAAGAACAAATGCAAATGAGCTTCATAAGCACAAATTCGAGGGCAAAAGAGGTTGTTAAGCACACAAACATGTGCAAATGAGGTTCCTAAGCACAAGAACAAATGCAAATGAAGTTCACAAGCACAAGAAGGAGGGCAAAAGAGGTTGTTAAGCACACAAACAAGGACAAATGAGGTTACTAAGCACAAAAACAAATACAAATAAGGTTCATAAGCACAAGATGAAGGGCAAATTATGTTGCAAAGTGCAAAAACAATGAGAAATGAGATTGTTAAGCATAAGAACAAGTGTAAATGACGTTGCTATGTATAAGAACAAGGCAAAAAGAGGTTAAGAAGCATATGAACAGCGATAATTGAGGTTGTTAAGCACACGAACAAGGGCAAATGAGGTTCCTAATTCTAAGAACAAATGCTAATGAGGTTCATAAGCACAAGATCAAGGTGAAAAGAGGTTGTCAAGCACACGAAAAACGTCAATTGAGGTTGTTAAGCACACAAACAAGTGCAAATGAGGTTCCTAAGCATAAGAACAAATGCAAATGAGGTTCATAAGCACAAGAACGAGGGCAAAAGAGGTTGTTAAGCACACAAACAATGGCAAATGAGGTTACTAAGCAAAAAAAACAAATACAAATAAGGTTCATAAGCACAAGATCAAGGGCAAATTATGTTGCAAAGTGCAAGAACAATGAGAAATGAGGTTGTTAACCACAAGAAGAAGTGCAAATGACGTTGTTAAGCATAAGAACAAGGGTAAAAGAGGTTAAGAAGCATATGAACAACGATAATTGAGTTTGTTAAGCACACGAACAAGGGAAAATGAGGCTCCTAAGCATAAGAACAAATGCAAATGAGGTTCATAAGCACAAGATCAAGGTGAAAAGAGGTTGTCAAGCTAACGATAAACACCAATTGAGGTTGTTAAGCACACAAACAAGTGCAGATGAGGTTCCTAATCACTAGAACAAATGCAAATGAGGTTCATAAGCACAAGATAATGGGCAAAGGAGGTTGTTAAGCAAATGAACAATGGCAATTGAGGTTGTTAAGCACACAAACAAGTGCAAACGAGGTTCCTAAGCACAAGAACAAATGTAAATGAGCTTTATAAGCACAAGATCGAGGGCAAAAGAAGTTGTTAAGCAGACGAAAAACGCCAATTGAGGTCGTTAAGCACATAAACAAAGGCTAATGAGGTTCCTATGCAAAAGAACAAATACAAATAAAGTTGATAAGAACAAGATCAAGGGTAAATTATGTTGCAAAGCGTAAGAACAACGACAAATGAGGTTGTTAAGCACTAGAACAAGTGTAAATGAGGTCCATAAGCATAATATCAAGGGCAAAAGAGGTTGTTATGCACATGAACAACGCCAATTGAGGTTGTTAAGCACACAAACAAGGAAAAATGAGCTTCCTAACCATAAGAACAAATACAAATGAGGTTCATGAGCATAATATCAAGGGTAAATTATGTTGCCAAGCAGAAGAACAACGACAAAGGTTGTTAAGCACAAGAACAAGTGTAAATAATAATGCTAAGCACAAGAACAAGGGCAAAAGAGGTTAAGAAGTATATGAACAACGACAATTGAGGTTGTTAAACACATGAAAATGGCAAATGAGGTTTCTAAGCATAAGAACAAATTCAAATGAGGTTCATAAGCACAAGATCTAGGTCAAAAGAGGTTGTTAAGCACACGAAAGACGCCAATTGAGGATGTTAAGCACAAAAACAAGTGCAAATGAGGTTCCTAAGCACAAGAACGAATGCAAATGAGGTTCATAAGCACAAGATCAAGGGCAAAAGAGGTTGTTAAACAGACGAACAACAACAATTGAGGTTGTTAAGCACACAAACAAGTGCATATGAGATTCCTAAGCACAAGAACAAATGCAAATGAGCTTCAGAAGCACAAGATCGAGGGCAAAAGAGGTTGTTAAGCACACAAAAAATGCCAATTGAGGTCGTTAAGCATGCAAACAAGTGCAAATGAGGTTCCTACGCACAAGAACAAATGCAAATGTGGTTCAAAAGCACAAGAACGAGGGCAAAAGAGGTTGTTAAGCACACGATAAACGGCAATTGAGGTTTTTAAGCACACTAACAAGTGAATATGAGATTCCTAAGGACAAAATCAAGGACAAATTATATCGCTAAGCACAAGAACAAGGGTAAAAGATGTTAAGAAGCATATGAACAGCGACAATTGAGGTTGTTAAGCACACCAACAAGGGCAAATAAGGTTCCTACGCATAAGAACAAATGCTAATGAGGTTCATAAGCACAAGATCAAGGTCAAAAGAGTTTGTCAAGAACACAAAAAACGTCAATTGAGGTTGTTAAGCACACAAATAAGTGCAAATGAGGTTCCTAAGCACAAGAAGAAATGCAAATGTGGTTCATAAACGCAAGATCAAGGGCAAAGTATGTTGCAAAGCGCAAGAACAACGACAAATGAGGTTGTTAAGCACTAGAACAAGTGTAAATGAGGTTCATAAGCACAAGATCAATGGTAAATGAGGTTGTTAAACACACGAACAACGCCAATTGAGGTTGTTAAACACACAAACAAGGGAAAATGAGCTTCCTAAGCATAAGAACAAATGCAAATGAGGTTCATAAGCACAATATCAAGGGCAAATTATGTTGCAAAGTAGAAGAACAAGGGCAAATGACGATGCTAAGCACAAGAACAAGGGCAAAAAAGGTTAAGAAGTATATGAACAACAACAATTGAGGTTGGTAAGCACACGAAAGACGTCAATTGAGGATGTTAAGCACAAAAACAAGTGCCAATGGGGTTCCTAAGCATAAGAACAAGTGCAAATGAGGTTCCTAAGCACAAGAACAAATACAAATGAGGTTCATAAGCACAATATCAAGGGAAAAAGAGGTTGTTAAGCACACGAACAACGGCAATTGAGGTTGTTAAGCACACAAACAAGTGCAAATGAGGTTCCTACGCATAAGAACAAATGCAAATGAGCTTCATAAGCACAAGATCGAGGGCAAAAGAGGTTGTTAAGCACACAGAAAATGCTAATTGAGGTCGTTAAGTACACAAACAAGTGCAAATGAGGTTCCTAAGCACAAGAACAATTGCAAACGAGGTTCATAAGCACAAGATCAAGGGCAAAAGAAGTTGTTAAGCACATGAACAATGCCAATTGAGGTTATTAAGCACACAAACAAGTGCAAATGAGGTTCCTAAGCACAAGAACAAATGCAAATGAGGTTCATAAGCACAAGATCAAAGGCAAAAGAGGTTGTTAAGCACACGAACAACGTCAATTGAGGTTGTTAAGCACACAAACAAGGGCAAATGAGGTTTCTAAGCACAAAAACAAATGCAAATGAGGTTCATCAGCACAAAATCATGGGCAAATTATGTTGCAAAGCGCAAGAACAACGACAATTGAGGTTGTTAAGCACTAGAACAAGTATAAATGAGATTCATAAGCACAATATCAAGGGAAAAAGAGGTTGTTAAACACACGAACAACGCCAATTGAGTTTGTGAAGCACACAAACAAGGTAAAATGAGCTTCCTATGCATAAGAACAAATACAAATGAGGTTCATAAGGACAATATCAAGGGAAAATTATGTTGCAAAGCGGAAGAACAACGACAACGGTTGTTAAGCACAAGAACAAGTGGAAATGATGATGCTAAGCACAAGAACAAGGGCAAAAGAGGTTAAGAAGTATATGAACAACGACAATTGAGTTTGTTAAGCACACAATCTAGTGTAAATGAGGTTCCTAAGCCCAAGAACAAAAGCAAATGTGGTTCGTCAGCACATGATCAAGGGCATGTTATGTTGCAAAGCGCAAGAACATCAACAAATGAGGTTGCTAAGCACAAGAACAAGTGTAAATGAGGTTCATAAGCACAAGATCAAGAGCGAACGAGGTTGTTAAGCACACGACAAAAGGCCAATTGAGGTCGTTAAGAGCAAGAGCAAGATCAAGGGCAAATTATGTTGCAAAGCGCAAGAGGAACGACAAATGAGGTTGTTAAGTACCATAACAAGTGTAAATGAAGTTCATCCGCACAAGATCAAGGCAAAAATGGTTGTTAAGCACACAAACAAGGGCAAATGAGATTCCTAAGCACAGGAAGAAAAGCAAATGACGTTCATAAGCACAAGATCATGGGCAAATTGTGTTGCAAAGCGCAAGAACAACGACAAATGAGGTTGCTAAGCACTAGAACAAGTGTAAATGAGGTTCATAAGCACAAGATCACGGGCAAAAGAGCCTAAACGCACGAACAACGCCAATTGAGGTTGTTAAGCACACAACCAAGGGAAAATGAGCTTCCTAAGCATAAGAACAAATGCAAATGAGGTTCATAAGCACAATATCAAGGGCAAATTATGTTGCAAAGCGGAAGAACAACGACAAAGGTTGTTAAGCACAAGAACAAGTGTAAATGATTATGCTAAGCACAAGAACAAGGACAAATGACGTTAAAAAGTATATGAACAACGACAATTGAGGTTGTTAAGCACACGAACAAGGGCAAATATGGTTCCTAAGCATAAGAACAAATGCAAATGAGGTTCATAAGCACAAGATCAAGGTCAAAAGAGGTTGTCAAGCACACGAAAAACGCCAATTGGAGTTGTTAAGCACACAAACTAGTACAGATGATGTTCCTAATCACAAGAACAAATGCAAATGAGGTTCATAAGCTCAAGATCAAGGGCAAAAGAGGTTGTTAAGCACATGAATAACGGCAATTGAGGTTGTTAAGCACACAAACAATTGCAAATGAGGTTCCTAAGCACAAAAACGAATTCAAATGAGCTTCATAAGCACAAGATCGTTGGTAAAAGAGGTTGTTAAGCACACGAAAAATGCCAATTGAGGTCGTTAAGCACACAAACAAGGTAAAATGAGCTTCCTAAGCATAAGAACAAGTGCAAATGAGGTTCTCAAGCACACAAACAAGTGTAAATGAGGTTCCTAAGCACAAGAACATATGCAAATGTGGTTCATAGGCGCAAGATCAAGGGCAAATTATGTTGCAAAGCGCAAGAACAACAACATATGAGGTTGTTAAGCACAAGAACAAGTGTAAATCAGGTTCATAACCACAAGATCAAGGGCAAAAGAGGTTTTTCAGCACAGGAAAAACACCAATTGAGGTCGTTAAGCACATAAAAAAGGGCAAATGAGGTTCCAAAGCACAACAACAAATGAAAATGAGGATTATAAGAGCAAGATCAAGGGCAAATTATGTTGCAAAGCGCAAGAGCAACGACAAATGAGGTTGTTAAGTACCATAACAAGTGTAAATGAAGTTCATAAGCACAAGATCAAGGCAAAAGGGTTTGTTAAGCACACGAAAAATGCCAATTGAGGTTGTTAAGCACATAAACAATGGCAAATGAGGTTCCAAAGCACAAGAACAAATGCAAATGACGTTCATAAGCACAAGATCATGGGCAAATTATGTTGCAAAGCGCAAGAACAACGACAAATGAGGTTGTTAAGCACTTGAACAAGTGTAAATGAGGTTCATAAGCACAAGATCAAGGGCAAAAGAGGTTAAACACACGAAAAACGCCAATTGAGGTTGTTAAGCACACAACCAAGGGAAAATGAGCTTCCTATGTATAAGAACAAATGCAAATGAGGTTCATAAGCACAATATCAAGGGCAAATTATGTTGCAAAGTGCAAGAACAACGACAAAAATTGTTAAGCACAAGAACAAGTGTAAATGATGATGCTAAGCACAAGAACAAGGGCAAAAGATGTTAAGAAATATATGATCAACGACAATTGAGGTTGTTAAGCACACAAAAAGGGCAAATGAGGATCCTAAGCATAAGAACAAATGCAAATGAGGTTCATAACCTCAAGATAAAGGTCAAAACAGGTTGTCAAGCACACGAAAAACGCCAATTAAGGTTGTTAAGCACACAAACAAGTTCAAATGAGGTTCCTAAGAACAAGAAGAAATGCAAATGAGCTTCATAACCTCAAGATCGATGGCAAAAGAGGTTGTTAAGCACACGAAAATCGCCAATTGAGGTCGTTAAGTACATAAACAAGGGCTAATGAGGATCGTAAGCACAAGAACAAATGCAAATAAGGTTCATAAGCGCAAGATCAAGGGTAAATTATGTTGCAAAGCGCAAGAACAACGATAAATGAGGTTGTTAAGCACTAGAACAAGTGTAAATGAGGTTCATAAGCACAAGATCAAGGGCAAAAGAGGTTGTTATTCACACGAACAATGCCAATTGAGGTTGTTAAGCACACAAACAAGGGAAAGTGAGGTTCCTAAGCATAAGAACAAATGCAAATGAGGTTCATAAGTACAATATCAAGGGCAAATTATGTTGCAAATAGGAAGAACAACGACAAAGGTTATTAAGCACAAGAACAAGTGTAAATGATGATGCTAAGCACAAGAACAAGGGCAACATAGGTTAAGAAGTATATGAACAACGACAATTGAGGTTGTTAAGCACAGGAAAAGGGCAAATGAGGTTCCTAAGCATAAGAATAAATGCAAATGAGGTTCATAAGCACAAGATCAAGGTCAAAATAGGTTGTCAAGCACACGAAAAATGCCAATTGAGGTTGTTAAGCACACAAACAAGTGCAGAAGAGATTCCTAATCACAAGAACAAATGCAAATGAGGTTCACAAGCACATGATCAAGGGCAAATGAGGTTGTTAAGCACATGAACAACGGCAATTGAGGTTGTTAAGCACACAAACAAGTCCAAATGAGGTTCCTAAGCACAAGAACGAATTCAAATGAGCTTCATAAGCACAAGATCGAGGGCAAAATTGAGGTCGTTAAGTACACAAACAAGTGCAAATGAGATTCCTAAGCACAAGATCAATGGCAAAATAGGTTGTGAAGTACACGAACAACCAATTGAGGTTGTTAAGCACACAAACATGGGCAAATGAGGTTCCTAAGCAAAAGAACAAATGCAAATGAGGTTCATAAGCACAAGATCATGGGCAAATAATGTTCCAAAGCGCAAGAACAACGACAAATGAGGTTGTTATGCACTAGAACAAGTGTAAATGAGATTCATAAGCACAAGATCAATGGTAAAAGAGGTTGTTAAACACACGAACAACGCCAATTGAGGTTGTTAAGCACACAGACAAGGGAAAATGAGCTTCCTAAGCATAAGAACAAATGCAAATGAGGTTCATAAGCACAATATCAAGGGCAAATTATGTTGCAAAGCGGAAGAACAACGACAAAGGTTGTTAAGCACAAGAACAAGTGTAAATGATGATGCTAAGCTCAAAAACAAGGACAAAAGAGGTTAAGAAGTATATGAACAACGACAATTGAGGTTGTTAAGCACACGAACAAGGGCAAATGAGGTTCCTAAGCATAAGAACAAATGCAAATGAAGTTCATAAGCACAAGATCAAGGTCAAAAGAGGTTGTCAAGCACACAAAAAACGCCAATTGAGGTTGTTAAGCACACAAGCAATTGCAGATGAGATTCCTAATCACAAGAACAAATAAAAATGAGGTTCATAAGCACATGATCAAGGGCAAATGAGGTTGTTAAGCACATTAACAACGACAATTGAGGTTGATAAGCACACAAACAAGTGCAAATGAGCTTCCTAAGCACAAGAACAAATGCAAATGAGCTTCATAAGCACAAGATCGATGGCAAAAGAGGTTGTTAAGCACACGGAAAACGCCAATTGAGGTTGTTAAGCACATAAACAAGGGCTAATGAGGTTCCTAAGCACAATAACAAATGCAAATAAGGTTCATAAGCGCAATATCAAGGGTAAATTATGTTGCAAATCGCAAGAACAACGACAAATGAGGTTGTTAAGCACTAGAACAAGTGTAAAGGAGGTTCATAAGCACAAGATCAAGGGCAAAAGAGGTTGTTATGCACACAAACAACGCCAATTGAGGTTGTCAAGCGCACAAATAAGGGAAAATGAGCTTCCTAAGCACAAGAAGAAATGCAAAAGAGGTTCATAAGCTCAATATCTAGGGCAAATTATGTTGCAAAGCGGAAGAACAACGACAAGGGTTGTTAAGCACAAGAAGAAGTGTAAATGATGATACTAAGCACAAGAACAAGGGCAAAAAAGGTTAAGAAGTATCTGAACAACGACAATTGAAGTTGTTAAGCACACGAAAAGGGCAAATGTGATTCCTAAGCATAATAACAATTTCCAATAAGGTTCATAAGCACAAGATCAAGGTCAAAAGAGGTTGTCAAGCACACGAAAGACGCCAATTGAGGATGTTAAGCACAAAAACAAGTGCAAATGAGATTCCTAAGCGCAAGAACAAGTGCAAATGAGGTACCTAAGCACAAGAACAAATGCAAATGAGGTTCATAAGCACAAGATGAAGGGCAAAAGAGATTGTTAAGCACACGAAAAATTCCAATTGAGGTCGTTAAGTACACAAACAAGTGCAAATGAGGTTCCTAAGCACAAGAACAAATGCAAATGAGTCTCATCAGCACAAGATCAAGGGCAAAAGAAGTTGTTCAGCACATGAACAACGCCAATTGAGGTTATTAAGCACACAAACAAGTGCAAATGAGGTTCCTAAGCACAGGAACAAATGCAAATGAGCTTCATAAGCACAAGATTGAGGGCAAAAGAGGTTGTTAAGCACACGAAAAATTCCAATTGAGGTCGTTAAGCACACAAACAAGTGCAAATGAGGTTCCTAAGCACAAGGACAAATACAAATGAGCTTCATAAGCACAAGATCGAGGGCAAAAGAGGTTGTTAAGCACACGAAAAATTCCAATTGAGGTCGTTAAGTACACAAACAAGTGCAAATGAGGTTGGTAAGCACAAGAACAAGTGCAAATGAGGTTCCTAATCACAAGAACACAAACGCCAATTGAGGCTCATCAGCACAAGATCAAGGGCAAAAGAAGTTGTTCAGCACATGAACAACGCCAATTGAGGTTGTTAAGAACACAAACAAGTGCAAATGAGGTTCCTAAGCACAAGAACAAATGCAAATGAGGTTCGTAAGCACAAGATCAAGGGCAAAAGAGGTTGTTAAGCACACGAACAACACCAATTGAGTTTGTTAATCACACAAACAAGGTAAAATGAGCTTCCTAAGCATAAGAACAAGTGCAAATGTGGTTCATAGGCGCAAGATCAAGGGCAAATTATGTTGCAAAGCTCAAGAACGACAACAAATGTGGTTGGTAAGCACAAGAATAAGTGTAAATGAGGTTCATAAGCACAAGATCAAGGGGAAAAGAGGTTGTTAAGCACACGAAAAACGCCAATTCAGGTCGTTAAGCACATAAACAAGGGCAAATGAGGTTCCTAAGTGCAAGAACAAATGCAAATGAGGTTCATAAGTGCAAGATCACAGGCAAATTATGTTGGTAAGTGCAAGAACAACGACAAATGAGGTTGTTAAGTACCATAACAAGTGTAAATGAAGTTCATAAGCATAAGATCAAGGGCAAAATAGGTTGTTAAGCACACAAACAATGCCAATTGAGGTTGTGAAGCACACAAACAAGAGCAAATAGGTTCCTAAGCACAAGAACAAATGCAAATGAGGTTCATAAGCACAAGATCATGGGCAAATTATGTTGCAAAGCGCAAGAACAACGACAATTGAGGTTGTTAAGCACTAGAACAAGTGTAAATGAGGTTCATAAGCACAAGATCAAGGGCAAAAGTGGTTGTTAAACACACGAACAACGCCAATTGAGTTTGTTAAGCACACAAACAATGTAAAATGAGCTTCCTAAGCATAAGAACAAATGCAAATGAGGTTCATAAGCACAATATCAAGGGAAAATTGTGTTGCAAAGAGGAAGAACAACGACAAAGGTTGCTAAGTACAAGAACAAGTGTAAATGATGATGCTAAGTACAAGAACAAGGGCACAAGAGGTTAAGAAGTATATGAACAACGACAATTGATGTTGTTAAGCACACAATCAAGTGTAAATGAGGTTCCTAAGCCCAAGAACAAATGCAAATGTGGTTCATAAGCACAAGATCAAGGCCAAATTATGTTGTAAAGCGCAAGAACAACAATAAATGAGGTTGTTAATCACAAGAACAAGTGTAAATGAGGTTCATAAGCGCAAGATCTAGGGCAAACAAGGTTGTTAAGCACACGAAAAACGCCAATTGAGGTCGTTAAGCACAAAAATAAGAGCAAATCATGTTCCAAAGCACAAGAACAAATGCAAATGAGGTTCATAAGAGCAAGATCAAGGGCAAATTATGTTGCAAAGCGCAAGAACAACGACAAATGAGGTTGTTAAATACCATAACAAGTGTAAATGAAGTTCATAAGCACAAGATCATGGAAAAAGGGGTTGTTAAGGACACAAACAACGACAATTGAGGTTGTTAAGTACACAAACAAGGGCAAATGAGGTTCCTAAGCACAAGAACAAATGCAAATGACGTTCATAAGCACAATGACAAATGAGGTTGTTAAGCATTAGAACAAGTGTAAATGAGGTTCATAAGCACAAGATCAAGGGCAAAAGAGGTTAAACACACGAACAACTCCAATTGAGAATGTTAAGCACACAACCAAGGGAAAATGAGCTTCCTAAGTATAAGAACAAATGCAAATGAGGTTGATAAGTACAATATCAAGGGCAAATTATGTTGCAAAGCGGACGAACAACGACAAAGGTTGTTAAGCACAAGAACAAGTGTAAATGATGATGCTAAGCACAAGAACAAGAGCAAAAGAGGTTAAGAAGTATATGAACAACGACAATTGAGGTTGTTAAGCACACGAAAAACGCCAATTGAGGTTGTTAAGCACACAAACTAGTGCATATGAGGTTCCTAATCACAAGAACAAATGCAAATGAGGTTCATAAGTTGAAGATCAAGGGCAAAAAAGGTTGTTAAGCTCATGAACAACGGCAATTGAGGTTGTTAAGCACACAAACAAGTGAAAATGAGGTTCCGAAGCACAAGAAAAAAAATGCAAACGAGTTTCATTAGCACAAAATCGATGGCAAAAGAGGTTGTTAAGCACACGAAATACGCCAATTGTGGTCGTTAAGCACATAAACAAGGGTTAATGAAGTTCCTAAGCACAAGAACAAATGCAAATAATGTTCATAAGCGCAAGCTCAAGGGTAAATTATGTTGCAAAGCGTAAGAACAACGACAAATGAGGTTGTTAAGCACTAGAACAAGTGTAAATGAGGTTCATAAGAACAAGATCAAGGGTAAAAGAGGTTAAGAAGTATATGAACAACGACAATTGAGGTTGTTAAGCACACGAACAAGGGCAAATGAGGTTCCTAAGCATAAGACCAAATGCAAACGAGGTTCATAAGCACAAGATGTCAAAAGAGGTTGTCAAGCACACGAAAAACGTCAATTGAGGTTGTTAAGCAAACAAACAAGTGCAGATGAGGTTTCTAATCACAAGAACAAATGCAAATGAGGTTCATAAGCACAAGATCAGGGGCGAAAGAGGTTGTGAAGCACATGAATAACGGCAATTGAGGTTGTTAAGCACACAAACAAGTGCAAATAAGGTTCCTAAGCACAAGAACAAATGAAAATGAGGTTCATAAGCACAAGATCAAGGGCAAAAGAGGTTGTTAAGCACACGAACAACACCAATTGAGTTTGTTAATCACACAAACAAGGTAAAATGAGCTTCCTAAGCATAAGAACAAGTGCATATGAGGTTCTTAAGCACACAAACAAGTGTAAATGAGGTTCCTAAGCACAAAAACAAATGCAAATGTGATTCATAGGCGCAAGATCAAGGGCAAATTATGTTGCAAAGCGGAAGAACGACAACAAATGAGGTTGTTAAGCACAAGAACAAGTGTAAATGAGGTTCATAAGCACAAGATCAAGGGGAAAAGAGGTTGTTAAGCACACGAAAAAAGCCAATTGAGGTCGTTAAGCACATAAACAAGGGCAAATGAGGTTCCTAAGCGCAAGAACAAATGCAAATGAGGTTCATAAGTGCAAGATCACAGGCAAATTATGTTGTTAAGTGCAAGAACAACGACAAATGAGGTAGTTAACTACCATAACAAGTGTAAATGAAGTTCATAAGCACAAGATCAAGGGCAAAATGGGTAGTTAAGCACACAAACAACGCCAACTGAGGTTGTGAAGCACACAAACAAGGGCAAATGAGGTTCCTAAGCACAAGAACAAATGCAAATGAGCTTCATAAGCACAAGATCATGGGAAAATTATGTTGCAAAGCGCAAGAACAACGACAAATGAGGTTGTTAAGTACTAGAACAAGTGTAAATGAGGTTCATAAGCACAAGATCAAGGGCAAAAGAGGTTAAACACACGAACAACGCCAATTGAGGTTGTTAAGCACACAACCAAGGGAAAATGAGCTTCCTATGTATAAGAACAAATGCAAATGAGGTTCATAAGCACAATATCAAGGGCAAACTATGTTGCAAAGCGGAAGAACAACGACAAAGGTTGTTAAGCACAAGAACAAGTGTAAATGATGATTCTAAGCACAAGAACAAGGGCAAAAGAGGTTAAGAAGTATATGAACAACGACAATTGAGTTTGTTAAGCACACAATCTAGTGTAAATGAGGTTCCTAAGCCCAAGAACAAATGCAAATGTGATTCGTCAGCACAAGATCAAGGGCATGTTATGTTGCAAAGCGCAAGAACATCAACAAATGAGGTTGCTAAGCACAAGAACAAGTGTAAATGAGGTTCATAAGCACAAGATCAAGAGCGAACGAGGTTGTTAAGCACACGACAAAAGGCCAATTGAGGTCGTTAAGAGCAAGATCAAGGACAAATTATGTTGCAAAGCGCAAGAGGAACGACAAATGAGGTTGTTAAGTACCATAAAAAGTGTAAATGAAGTTCATCCGCACAAGATCAAGGCAAAAAGGGTTGTTAAGCACACAAACAAGGGAAAATGAGGTTCCTAAGCACAGGAAGAAAAGCAAATGACGTTCATAAGCACAAGATCATGGGCAAATTGTGTTGCAAAGCGCAAGAACAACGACAATTGAGGTTGTTAAGCACACGAAAAGGGCAAATGAGGATCCTAAGCATAAGAACAAATGCAAATGAGGTTCATAAGCACAAGATAAAGGTCAAAACAGGTTGTCAAGCACACGAAAAATGCCAATTGAGGTTGTTAAGCACACAAACTAGTGCATATGAGGTTCCTAATCACAAGAACAAATGCAAATAAGGTTGATAAGCTCAAGATCAAGGGCAAAAAAGGTTGTTAAGCACTTGAACAACGGCAATTGTGGCTGTTAAGCACACAAACAAGTGAAAATGAGGTTCCGAAGCACAAGAAAAAACATGCAAATGAGCTTCATAAGCACAAGATCGATGGCAAAAGAGGTTGTTAAGCACACGAAAAACGCCAATTGAGGTTGTTAAGCACATAAACAAGGGCTAATGAAGTTCCTAAGCACAAGAACAAATGCAAATAAGGTTTATAAGCGCAAGCTCAAGGGTAAATTATGTTGCAAAGCGTAAGAACAACGACAAATGAGGTTGTTAAGCACAAGAACAAGTATAAATGAGGTTCATAAGCACAAGATCAAGGGCAAAAGATGTTAAGAAGTATGTGAACAACGACAATTGAGGTTGTTAAGCACACGAACAAGGGCAAATGAGGTTCCTAAGCATAAGACCAAATGCAAATGAGGTTCATAAGCACAAGATGTCAAAAGAGGTTGTCAAGCATACGAAAAATGCAAATTGAGGTTGTTAAGGACAAAAACAAGTGCAGATGAGGTTCCTAATCACAAGAACAAATGCAAATGAGGTTCATAAGCACAAGATCATGGGCAAAGGAGGTTGTTAAGCACATGAATAACGGCAATTGAGGTTGTTAGGCACACAAACAAGTGCAAATGAGGTTCCTAAGCACAAGAACAAATGCAAATGAGATTCATAACCACAAGATCGATGGCAAAAGAGGTTGTTAAGCACACGAAAAATCCCAATTGAGGTCGTTAAGTACATAAACAAGGGCTAATGAGGTTCCTAAGCACAAGAACAAATGCAAATAAGGTTCAAAAGCGCAAGATCAAAGGTAAATTATGTTGCAAAGCGCAAGAACAACGACAAATGAGGTTGTTAAGCACTAGAACAAATGTAAATGAGATTCATAAGCACAAGATCAATGGTAAAAGAGGTTGTTAAACACACAAACAACGCCAATTGAGGTTGTTAAGCACATAAACAAGGGAAAATGAGCTTCCTAAGCATAAGAACAAATGCAAATGAGGTTCATAAGCACAATATCAAGGGCAAATTATGTTGCAAAGCGGAAGAATAACGACAAAGGTTATTAAGCACAAGAACAAGTGTAAATGATGATGCTAAGCTCAAAAACAAGGACAAAAGAGGTTAAGAAGAATATGAACAACGACAATTGAGGTTGTTAAGCACACGAACAATGGCAAATGAGGTTCCTAAGCATAAGAACAAATGCAAATGAGGTTCATAAGCACAATATCAGGGTCAAAAGAGGTTGTCAAGCACACGAAAAATGCCCATTGAGGTTGTTAAGTACACAAACAAGTGCAAATGAGGTTGTTAAGCACATTAACAACGGCAATTGAGGTTGTTAAGCACACAAACAAGTGCAAAGGAGGTTCCCAAACACAAGAACAAATGCAAATGAGCTTCATATGCACAAGATCGATGGCAAAAGAGGTTGTTAAGCACACAAAAAACGCCAATTGAGGTTGTTAAACACATAAACAAGGGCTAATGAGGTTCCTAACCACAACAACAAATGCAAATAAGGTACATAAGCGCAATATCAAGGGTAAATTATCTTGCAAATCGCAAGAACAACGACAAATGAGGTTGTTAAGCACTAGAACAAGTGCAAAAGGAGGTTCATAAGCACAAGATCAAGGGAAAAAGAGGTCGTTCAGCACACGGACAACGCTAATTGAGGTTCTTAATCACACAAACAAGTGTAAATGAGGTTCCTCAGCAAAAGAACAAATGCAAATGTGGTTCATAAGAGCAAGATCAATGGCAAATTATGTTGCAAAGCTCAAGAACAACAACAAATGAGGTTGTTAAGCACAAGAACAAGTGTAAATGAGGTTCATAAGCACAAGATCAAGGGCAAAAGAGGTTGTGATGCACACCAAAAACACCAATTGGGGTCGTTAAGCACATAAACTAGGGCAAATGAGGTTCCTAAGCGCAAGAACAAATGCAAATGAGGTTCATAAGTGCAAGAACAACGACAAATGAGGTTGTTAAGTACCATAACAAGTGTAAATGAAGTTCATAAACACAAGATCAAGGGAAAAAGGGGTTGTTAAGCACAGAAACAACGCCAATTAAGGTTGTTAAGCACACAAACAAGGGCAAATGAGGTTCCTAAGCACAAGAACAAATGCAAATGAGGTTCATAACCACAAGATCATGGGTAAATTATGTTGCAAAGCGCAAGAACAACGACAATTGAGGTTGTTAAGCACTAGAACAAGTGTAAATGTGGTTCGTAAACACCAGATGAAGGGAAAAAGAGGTTGTCAAGCACACGAAAAACGCCAATTGAGGTTGTTAAGCACACAAACCAGTGCAGATGAGATTCCTAATCACACGAACAAATGCAAATGAGGTTCATCAGCACATGATCAAGGGCAAATGAGGTTGTTAAGCACATGAACAACGGCAATTGAGGTAGTTAAGCACACAAACAAGTGCAAATAAGGTTCCTAAGCATAAGAACGAATTCAAATGAGCTTCATAAGCACAAGATTGAGGGCAAAAGAGGTTCTTAAGCACACGAAAAAGGCCAATTGAGGTCGTTATCTACACAAACAAGTGCAAATGAGGTTCCTAAGCACAAGAACAAATGCAAATGAGGTTCATAAGCACAAGATCAAGGGAAAAATAGGTTGTCAAGCGCACGAACAACCAATTTAGGTTGTTAAGCACACAAACAAGGGCAAATGAGGTTCCTAACCAAAAGAACAAATGCAAATGAGGTTCATAAGTACAAGATCATGGACAAATTATGTTGCAAAGCGCAAGAACAACGACAAATGAGGTTGTTAAGCACTAGAACAAGTGCAAATGAGGTTCATAAGCACAAGATCAATGGTAAAAGAGGTTGTTAAACATACGAACAACGCCAATTGTGGTTGTTAAGCACACAAACAAGGAAAAATGAGCTTCCTAAGCATAAGAACAGATGCAAATGAGGTTGATAAGCACAATATCCAGGGCAAATTATGTTGCAAAGCGGAAGAACAATGACAAAGGTTGTTAAGCACAAGAACAAGTGTAAATGATGATGCTAAGCTCAAAAACAAGGACAAAAGAGGTTAAGAAGTATATGAACAACGACAATTGAGGTTGTCAAGCACACGAACAAGGGCAAATGAGGTTCCTAAGCATAAGAACAAATACAAATGGGGTTCATAAGCACAAGATCAAGGTCAAAAGAGATTGTCAAGCACACGAAAAACGCCAATTGAGGTTGTTAAGCACACAAACAAGTGCACATGAGATTCCTAATCACAAGAAGAAATGCAAATGAGGTTCATAAGCACATGATCAAGGGCAAATGAGGATGTTAAGCACATTAACAACGGCAATTGAGGTTAAGCACACAAACAAGTGCAAATGAGGTTCCTATGCCCAAGAACAAATGCAAATGAGCTTCATAAGCACAAGATCGATGGCAAAAGAGGTTTTTAAGCACACGAAAAACGCCAATTGAGGTTGTTAAACACATAAACAAGGGCTAATGAGGTTCCTAAGCACAATAACAAATGCAAATAAGGTACATAAGCGCAATATCAAGGGTAAATTATGTTGCAAATCGCAAGAACAACGACAAATGAGGTTGTTAAGCACTAGAACAAGTGTAAAGGAGGTTCATAAGCACAAGATCAAGGGCAAAAGAGGTTGTGATGCACACCAAAAACACCAATTGAGGTCGTTAAGCACATAAACAAGGGCAAATGAGGTTCCTAAGCGCAAGAACAAATGCAAATGAGGTTCATAAGTGCAAGATCACGGATAAATTATGTTGTAAAGTGCAAGAACATCGACAAACGAGGTTGTTAAGTACCATAACAAGTATAAATGAAGTTCATAAGCACAAGATCAAGGCAAAAGGGGTTGTTAAGCACACAAACAACGCCAATTGATGTTGTTAAGCACACAAACAAGGGCAAATGAGGTTCCTAAGCACAAGAACAAATGAAAATGACGTTCATAAGCACAAGATCATGGGCAAATTATGTTGCAAAGCGCAAGAACAACGACAAATGAGGTTGTTAAGCACTAGAACAAGTGTAAATGAGGTTCATAAGCACAAGATCAAGGGCAAAAGATGTTGTTATGCACACGAACAACGCCAATTGAGGTTGTTAAGCACACAAACAAGGGAAAATGAGCTTCCTAAGCATAAGATCTAATGCAAATGAAGTTCATAAGCACAATATCAAAGGCAAATTATGTTGCAAAGCGGAAGAACAACGACAAAGGTTGTTAAGCACAAGAACAAGTGTAAATGATGATGCTAAGCACAAGAACAAGGGCAAAAGAGGTTAAGAAGTATATGAACAACGACAATTGAGGTTGTTAAGCACACGAAAAACGCCAATGAGGTTCCTAAGCATGAGAACAAATTCAACTGAGGTACATAAGCACAAGATCAAGGTCAAAACAGGTTGTCAAGCACACGAAAGACACTAATTGAGGATGTTAAGCACACAAAAAATTGCAAATGAGGTTCCTAGGCACAAGAACAAATGCAAATGAGGTTCATAAGCACATTATCAAGGGCAAAAGAGCTTGTTAAGCACACGAACAATGGGAATTGAGGCTGATAAGCACACAAACAAGTGCAAATGAGGCTCCTAAGTACAAGAACGAATGCAAATAAGATTCATAAACACAAGATCGAGGGCAAAAGAGGTTGTTAAGCACACGAAAAATGCCAATTGAGGTCGTTAAGTATACAAACAAGTGCAAATGAGGTTCCTAAGCACAAGAACAAATCCAAATGAGGTTCATAAGCACAAGATCAACGGCAAAAGAGGTTGTCAAGCACACGAACAACCAATTGAGGCTGTTAAGCACACAAACAAGTGCAAATGAGGTTCCTAACCACAAGAACAAATGCAAATGAGGTTCATAAGCACAAGATCAAGGGAAAAAGAGGTCATTCAGCACACGAACAATGCTAATTGAGGTTCTTAATCGCACAAACAAGTGTAAATGAGGTTCCTAAGCACAAGAACAAATGCAAATGTGGTTCATAAGCGCAAGATCAAGGGCAAATTATGTTGCAAAGCTCAAGAACAACAACAAATGAGGTTGTTAAGGATAAGAACAAGTGTAAATGAGGTTCATAAGCACAAGATCAAGGGCAAAAGAGGTTGTGATGCACACCAAAAACACCAATTGAGGTCGTTAAGCACATAAACAAGGGCAAATGGGGTTCCTAAGCGCAAGAACAAATGCAAATGAGATTCATAAGTGCAAGATCACGGGCAAATTATGTTGTAAAGTGCAAGAACAATGACAAATGAGGTTGTTAAGTACCATAACAAGTGTAAATGAAGTTCATAAGCACAAGATCAAGGGCCAAAGGGGTTGTTAAGCACACAAACAACGCCAAATGAGGTTGTTAAGCACACAAACAAGGGAAAATGAGGTTCCTAAGCACAAGAACAAATGCAAATGAGGTTCATAACCACAAGATCATGGGCAAATTATGTTGCAAAGCGCAAGAACAACGACAATTGAGGTTGTTAAGCACTAGAACAAGTGTAAATGAGGTTCGTAAACACCAGATCAAGGGCAAAAGAGGTTGTTAAACACACGAACAATGCCAATTGAGTTTGTTAAGCACACAAACAAGGTAAGATGAGCTTCCTAAGCATAAGAACAAATTCAAATGAGGTTCATAAGCACAATATCAAGGGCAAATTATGTTGCAAAGCGGAAGAACAACGACAAAGGTTGTTAAGCACAAGAACAAGGGCAAAAGAGGTTAAGAAGTATATGAATAACGACAATTGCGGTTGTTAAGCACACAAACAAGTGTAAATGTGGTTCATAAGGGCAAGATCAAGGGCAAATTATGTTGCAAAGCGCAAGATCAACTACAAATGAGGTTATTAAGCACAAGAACAAGTGTAAATGAGGTTCATAAGCACAAGATCAAGGGAAAAAGAGTTGTTAAGAAGACAAAAAACGCCAATTGAGGTCGTTAAGCACATAAACAAGGGCAAATAAGGTTCCAAAGCACAAGAACAAATGCAAATGAGGTTCATAGGAGCAAGATCATGGGCTAATTATGTTGCAAAGCGCAAGAACAACGACAAATGAGGTTGTTGAGTACCATAAGAAGTGTAAATGAAGTTCATAAGCACAAGATCAAGGGCAAAAGGGGTTGTTAAGCACACAAACAACGCTAATTGAGATTGTTAAGCACACAAACAAGGGCAAATGAGGTTCCTAAGCACAAGAACAAATGCAAATGAGGTTCATAAGCCCAAGATCATGGGCAAATTATGTTGCAAAGCGGAAGAACAATGACAAATGTTGTTAAGCACAAGAATAAGTGTAAATGATAAAGCTAAGCACAAGAACAAGTGCAAAAGAGGTTAAGAAGTACATGAACAACGACAATTGAGGTTGTTAAGCACACGAACATGGGCAAATGAGGTTCCTAAGCATAAGAACAAATGCAAATGAGGTTCATAAGCACACGAAAAACGCCAATTGAGGTTGTTAAGCACACAAACAAGTGCAGATGAGGTTCCTAAGCACAAAAACAAATGCAAATGAGGTTCATAAGCACAAGATCAAGGGCAAAAGAGGTTGTTAAACACACGATCAACGGCAATTGAGGTTGTTATGCACACCAACAAGTGCAAATGGGGTTCCTAAATACAAGAACAAATGCCAATAAGCTTCATAAGCACAAGATCGAGGGCAAAAGAGGTTGTTAAGCACACGAAAAATGCCAATTGCGGTCGCTAAGCACATAAACAAGGGCTAATGAGGTTTCTACGCACAAGAACAAATGCAATTGAGCTTCATAAGCACAAGATCTAGGGCAAAAGAGGTTGTTAAGCACACGAAAAATGCCAATTGCGGTCGGTAAGCACATAAACAAGGGCTAATGAGGTTCCTACGCACAAGAACAAATGCAAATGAGGTTGATAAGCACAAGGTCAAAGGAGAATGATGTTGCAAAGCATAAGAACAATGACAAATGAGCTTGTTAGCCACAAGAACAATGGTAAAAGAGGTTGCTAATAACAAGGACAAAGACTAACAGGGTTGTTATGCACCAGAATAACTACAAATGGCATTGCTTAGCACAAGAACAAGGGCAAAAAGTGTTGATAAGTATATCAACGGCGACAAATGAGGTTGCTAAGCATAACAACTACCACAAAAGGGGTTGATAACCATATGAAAAACGACAATTGTGGTTGTTAAAAGAACAAGGGAAAATGGGGTTCCTAAGCACAAGAACAAATGCAAATATGGTTGATAAGCACAAGATCAAGGACAAATGATGTTGCAAAACACAAGAACTAGGGCAAAGGAGATTGCTAAACTCAAGAACAATGTCAAATCAGGTTCCAATAAACAAAAACAAAGACAAATGATGAGCTAGGCACCAGAACAAATGCAAATGATGTGCTGAGCACCAGAACAAATGCAAATCATGTTGAACTACAAATGAAGTTGCTCAGCACAACAACAAAGGCAAAGGGGATGATAATTATATGAACAACGACAAATGAGGTTGCTCAGCATAAGAACAAGGGCAAATGAGGTTCCTAAGCACAAGAACAAATGCAAATGACATTGATAAGCACAAAATCAAAGGCAAATAATGTTGTCAAGCACAAGAATAACGACAAATGAGCTTGTTAACCACAATAACAAGGGAAAAAGATGTTGCTAAGCAAAAGAACAACGGCAAATTAGGTTTATAAGAACAAGAACAAAGACTAACGGGGTTGTTATGCACCAGAATAACTGCAAATGACGTTGCTTAGCACAAGAACAAGAGTAAATGTGGTTGTTAACCACTAGAACAAGGGCAGAAAGGGTGAACAAGCATATCAACGACAAAAAATAAGGTGGGTAAGCATGACAACAACGACAAAAGGGATTGACAAACATATGAAAAATGACAATTGCAAATGGGGTTTCTAAGCACAAGAACAAATGCAAATAAGGATGATAAGCACAAGATCATAGGCAAATGATGTTGCAAATCACAAGAACAATGACAAATGAGATTGATAAGCACAACAACAATGGCAAAAGGGGTTGATAAGCATATGAACAGCGACAAATGAGGTTGCTAAGTACAAGAAAAATGGCAAATGAGATTTCTAAGCAATGAACATGGGCAAGTGAGGTTCCCAAAAACAAGAACAAATGCAAATAATGTTGGTAAGCACAAGAAAAATTGCAAATGATGTTACTAAGCACAAGAACAAGGGCAAACGCGGTTAGTAAGTCTAAGAATAACGGCAAATGACGTTTCTAAGCACAACAACATATGAAACTTAGAACAAGAACAATGGAAAAATTGGTTGATAAGCAGAAGAACAAATGCAAATGATGTTGCTAAGAACAAGAAAAAGGGCAAAAGAGGTTGATAAGCATATGAACAACGACAATTGAGGTTGTTAAGCACAAGAACAAGGTCAAATGAGATTCCTAAGCACAAGAACAAATGAAAATGAGGTTGCCAAGCACAAAAGCAATTGCAAATGATGTTGCTAAGCACAAGAACATAGGCAAATGGAGATGCTAAGTTTAAGAACAAGGGCAAATAACGTTTCTAAGCAAGAGGACAAATGCAATATCGTTGCTAAGAACAAGAATATTAGCAAAAGATGTTGATAAGCATAAAAACAAATGTAGATGATGTTGCTAAGAACAAGAACAAGGGCAAAAGAGGTTGATAAGCATATGAACAACGACAATTGAGGTTGTTAAGCACAAGAACATGGGCAAAGGAGGTTCTTAAGCACAAGAACAAATGCAGATAAGGTTGATAAGCACAAGATCAAGGGTAAATGATATTGCAAAGCACAAGAACAACGACAAATGAGGTTGTTAAGCACAAGAGCAAGGGCAAATGAGGTTCCCAAGCTCAAGAACAAGGGAAAATCTGGTTCCTATAAACAAAAACAAAGACTAATGAGGTTGTTAAGCACCAGAACAAATGATGTACTAAGCAGCAAAACAAATGCAAATGAAATTGCTAAGCACAAGAACAAGGGCAAATAGGGTTGACAAGCATATCAACAATGACAAATGGGGTTGCTAAGCATGACAACAACGACAAAAATGGTTGATAAGCATATGAACAATGACAATTGAGGTTGTTATGAACAAGAATAAGGGAAAATGAGGTTCCTAAGCACAAGAACAAATGCAAAGAAGGTTGATAAACACAATATCAAGGGCAAATGATGTTGCAAAGCAAAAGAACAACAACAAATGAGGTTGTTAAGCACAAGAATTATGGAAAATGAGGTTGCCAAGCTCAAGAACAAGGGTAAATCAGATTCCTATAAACAAAAACAAAGACTAATGACATTGTTAAGCACCAGAACAAATGTAAATGATATGATGAGAAGCAAAGCAAATACAAATGAAGTTGCTAAGCACAAGACTAAGGGCAAAAGGGGTTAATAAGCATATCATCAATGACAAATGAGGTTGCTAAGCATAGCGACAAGGGCAAATGGGGTTGATAAGAACGAGAAATGAGGTTGTCATGCACAAGAACAAAGGCAATTGAGGTTCCAAAAAATAAAAACAAATGCAAATGATATTGGTTAGCACAAGAACAAGGACAAATGAGGTTGCTAAGTCTGAGAACAAGGGCAAATGACGTTTCTAAGCACAAGAACATATGCAATGACGTTGCTAAGAACAAGAACAATGGTAAAAGTGGTTGCTAAGCATAAGAACAAATGCAAATGATGTTGCTAAGAACAAAAACAAGGGCAAAAGAAGTTGATAAGCATATAAACAACGACAATTGAGGTTGTTAAGTAAAAGAACATGGTCAAATGAGGTTCCTAAGCACAAGAACAAGTGCAAATGAGGTTGATAAGCACAAGATCAGAGGCAAATGATGTTGCAAAGCACAAGAACAATGACAAATGAGCTTGTTAGCCACAAGAACAACGGTAAAAGAGGTTGCTAAGTACAACAACAAGGGCAAAAGGAGTTGATAAGCATATGAACAGGGACAAATAAGGTTGCTAAGCACAAGAACAAGGGCAAATGAGATTCCTAAGCAAAAAACAAGGGCAAGTGAGGTGCCCAAAAACAAGAACAAATTCAAATGATGTTTGCACAAGAACAATTGCAAATGATATTACTAGCCCAAGAATAAGGGCAAACGTGGTTGCTAAGTCTAAGAACAACAGCAAATGACGTTTCTAAGCACAAGAACATATGCAACTAAGAACAAGAACAATAGAAAAAGTGGTTGATAAGCAGAAGAACAAATGCAAATGGCGTTGCTAAGAACAAATGTAAATGAGGTTCCCAAGCACAAGAACAAATGCAATAAGGTTGATAAGCACAGGATCAAGGGCAAATGATGTTGGAAAGCACGAGAAAAATGACAAATGAGGTTGTTAAGCACAAGGGCAAACAGGTTGCTAAGCTCAAGAACAAGGGCAAATAAGTTTTCTAAGAACAAAAACAAAGACTAACGGGGTTGTTATGCACCAGAACAACTGCAAATGATGTTGCTTAGCACAAAAACAAATGCAAATAAGATTGGTAAGCACAAGATCATTGACAAATGATGTTGTATAGCACAAGAAAAACAACAAATCAAGTTGCTAAGCACAACAACAAGGACAAAAGGGGCTGATAAGCATATGAACAGCAAAATATGAGGTTGCTAAGCACAAGAACAAGGGCAAATAGGTTGATAAGCATATCAATAACGACAAATAAGGTTGCTAAGCATAACAACAATAGCAAAAGGGGTATAAGCATATGAACAACAACAAATGCAAATAAGGTTGATAAGCATATGTACAGGAAAAATGCAAATAAGGTAAGCACAATATCAAGGGCAAATGATGTTGCAAAGCAAAAGAGCAATGACAAATAGGTTGTTAACTATAAGAATTAGGGCAAATGAGGTTGCCAAGCTAACAAGGGCAAAGCAGGTTCCTATAAACAAAAACAAAGACTAATGAGGTTGTTAAGCACCAAAACAAATGCAAAAGATGCATTGAGCGCCAGAACAAATGCAAATGATGTTGCTAAGCACAAGGACAAGGGCAAAAGGGGTTGATAAGCATATCATCAACGACAAATGAGGTTGCTATGCACAACAACAAGGACAAAAGGGGTTGATAAGCATATGAACAACGACAAATGAGGTTGCTAAGCACAAGAACAAGGGCAAATGAGATTCCTAAGCACAAGAACAAGGGCAAGTGAGATTTAAAAAAAAAAGAACAAATACAAATGATTGGTAAGCACAAAAACAATTGCAAATGAGGTTGCTAAGTTTAAGAACAAGCGAAAATGACGTTTCTAAGCAAGAGAACAAAAATATTGGCAAAAGATGTTGATAAGCATAAAAACAAATGCAAATGATGTTGCTAAGAACAAGAACAAGGGCAAAAGAGGTTGATAAGCATATGAACAACGACAATTGAGGTTGTTAAGCACAATAACATGAGCAAATGAGGTTCTTAAGCACAAGAACAAATGCAAATAAGGTTGATAAGCACAAGATCAAGGGAAAATGATATTGCAAAGCATAAGAACAACTACAAATGAGGTTGATAAACACAAGAGCAAGGGCAAATGAGGTTGCCAAGCTCAAGAACAAGGGCAAATCAGGTTCCTATAAACAAAAACAAAGACTAATGAGGTTGTTAAGCACCAGAACAAATATAAATGATGTGCTAAGTAGCAAAATAAATGCAAATAAAGTTGCCAAGTACAAGAACAAGGGCAAAAGGGTTGATAAGCATATCATCAACAACAAATGAGGTTGCTAAGTACAACAACACGGGCAAAAGGGGTTGATAAGAATACGAACAAAGAGAAAAGATATTGTTATGCACAAGAACAACTGTAAATGAGATTCCTATGTACAAGAACAAGGCCAGGTGAGGTTCCCAAAAATAATAACAAATGCAAATGATATTGGTAAGCACATGAACAAGGGCAAATGAGGTTGCTAAGTCTAAGAACAAAGACATATGATGTTTCTAAGCACGAGAATATATGCAATGACGTTGGTAAGAACAAGAACAATGGCAAAAGTGGTTGATAAGTATAAGAACAAATGCAAATGATGTTGCTAAGAACAAGAACAAGGACAAAAGATGTTGATAAGCATATGATGTTGATAAGCATATGAACAGCGACAAATGATGTTGCTAAGCACAAGAACAAGGACGAATGAGATTCCTAAGCAAAGAACAAGGGAAAGTGAGGTTTCCAAAAATAAGAACAAATGCAAATGATGTTGGTAAGCACAAGAACAATTGCAAATGATATTACTATGCACAAGAACAAGGGTAAACGTGGTTGCAAAGTTTAAGAACAACGACAAATGACATTTCTAAGTACAAGAACATATGCAATTAAGAACAAGAACAATGAAAAAAGTGGTTAATAAGCAGAAGAACAAATACAAGTGATGTTGTTAAGAACAAGAAAAAGTGCAAAAGTTATTGATAAGCATATGAACAATGAAAATTAAGGATGTTAAGCACAAGAACATGCCTAAATGAGGTTCCCAAGCACAAGAACAAATGCAAATAAAGTATCACACAAGATCAATGGCAAATGAGGTTGTTAAGCACAAGAACAAGGGCAAATCAGTTTTCTAAGAACAAAAACAAGACTAACGGGGTTGTTATGCACTAGAACAACTGCAAATGACATTGCTAAGCTCAAGAACAAGGGCAAATGTGGTTTCTAAGCACAAGGACAAGGGCAAATAGGGTTGATAAGTAAATCAACATTGACAAATGAGGTTGCTAACAATGACAACAATGGCAAAAAGGGTTGATAAGCATATGAACAACGACAATTGGGGTTGTTATGAACAAGAATAAGGAAAAATGAGGTTCCTAAGCATAAGAACAAATGCAAATAAGGTTGATAAACACAATATCAAGGGCAAATGATGTTACAAAGCACAAGAACAACGACGAATGAGGTTGCCAAGCTCAAGAACAAGGGCAAATCAGGTTCATATAAACAAAAACAAAGACTAATGAGATTGTTAAGCACCAGAACAAATGTAAATGATATGCTGAGCAGCAAAGCAAATGCAAATGAAGTTGTTAAGCACAAGAACAAGGGCAAAAGGGGTTGATAAGTATATCATCAACGGCAAATGAGGTTGCTAAGCACAACAACAAGGGCAAAAGGGGTCGATAAGAATATCATCAACGAGAAATGAGGTTGTTATGCAAAAGAACAAGGGTAAATGAGATTCCTAAACACAATAACAAGGGCAATTGAGGTTCCCAAAAATAAAAACAAATGCTAATGATATTGGTCAGCACAAGAACAAGGGCAAATGTGGTTGCTAAGTCTAAGAACAAGTGCGAATGATATTTCTAAGCACAAGAACATATGCAATAACGTTGCTAAGAACAAGAACAATGGCAAAAGTGGTTGCTAAGCATAAGAACAAATGCAAATGATGTTGCTAAGAACAATCACGAGGGCAAAAGAGGTTGATAAGCATATGAACAACGATAATTGAGGTTGTTAAGCACAAGAACAAGGTCAAATGAGGTTCTAAGCACAAGAACAAATGCAAAAGATGTTAATAAGCACAACATCAAAGGCAAATGATGTTGCAAAGCACAAGAACAATGACAAATGAGCTTGTTAGCCACAAGAACAAGGGTAAAAGAGATTGCTAAGCACAAGAACAAGGGAAATCAGTTTTATAAGAACAAGAACAAAGACTAACGGGGTTGTTATGCACCAGAATAACTGCAAATGACATTGCTTAGCACAAAAACAAGGGCAAATATGGTTGCTAAGCACAACAACAAGGGCAAAAATTATTGAGCATATCAACGACGACAAATGAGGTTGCTAAGCATAACAACCACGACAAAAGGGGTTGATAACTATATGACGAACCACAATTGAGGTTTTTAAGAACAAGAATAAGGGAAAATGGAGTTCCTAAGCACAAGAACAAATGCAAATAAGGTTGATAAGCACAAGATCGAGGGCAAATGATGTTACAAAGCACAAGAACAACGACAAATAAGGTTGTTAAGCACAAGAACTAGGGCAAATGAGATTGCTAACCTCAAAAAGAAGGGCAAATCAGGTTCCTATAAACAAAAACCTTTCAAATGATGTGCTGAGCACCAGAACAAATGCAAATGATGTTGCTAAGCACAAGAACAAGGGCAAAAGAGGTTTATAAGCATATGATGAACTACAAATGAGGTTGCTAAGCACAATAACAAAGGCAAACGGGGATGATAAGCATATCAACAACGACAAATGAGGTTGCTAATCACAAGAACAAGGGAAATTGAGGTTCCTAAGCACAATAACAAATGCAAATGAAGTTGATAAGCAGAAGATCAAAGGCAAATAATGTTGCAAAGTACAAGAACAACGACAAATGAGCTTGTTAACCACAACAACAAGGGCAAAAGAGGTTGCTAAGCAAAAGAACAAGGGCAAATCAGGTTTATAAGAACAAGAACAAAGACTAACGGGGTTCTTATGCACCAGAACAACTGCAAATGATATTACTTAGCACAAGAACAAGGGCAAATGTGGTTGTTAACCACTAGAACAAGGGCAAAAAGGGTTGATAAGCATATCAACGACGACAAATGAGGTTACTAACCATAACAACAACGACAAAAGAGATTGATAAGCATATGAAAAACAACAATTAAGGTTGTTAAGAACAAGAACAAGGGAAAATGGGGTTCCTAAGCACAAGAACAAATGCAAATAAGGATGATAAGCACAAGATCATAGGCAAATGATGTTGCAAAGCACAAGAACAAGGACAAATGAGGTTGCTAAGCACAATAACAAGGGCAAAATGGGTTGATAAGCATATGAACAGCGACAAATGAGGTTGCTAAGCACAACAACAAGGGCAAATGAGATTCCTAAGCAAAAAACAAGTGAGGTTCCCAAAAATAAGAACAAATACAAATGATGTTGGTAAGTATAAGAACAATTGCAAATGATGTTACTAAGCACAAGAACAAGGGCAAACGTGGTTGCTAAGTCTAAGAACAATGGCAAATGATGTTTCTAAGCACATGAACATATGCAAAACTAAGAACAAGAACAATTAAAAAAGTGGTTGGTAAGTACAAGAACAGTTGCAAATGATGTTACTAAGCACAAGAATAAGGGCAAACGTAGTTGCTAAGTCTAAGAACAACGGTAAATGACTTTTGTAAGCACAAGAACATATGAAACTAACAACAAGAACAATGGAAAAAGTGGTTGATAAGCAGAAGAACAAATGCAAATGACGTTGCTAAGAACAAGAAAAAGGGCAAAAGTGGTTGATAAGCATATGAACAACGACAATTAAGGATGTTAAGCACAAGAACACGCACAAATGAGGTTCCCAAGCACAAGAACAAATGCAAATAAGATTGATAAGCACAAGATCAAGAGCAAATGATGTTGGAAAGCACAAGAAAAATGACAAATGAGGTTGTTAAGCACAAGAACAAGGGCAAATCAGGTTGCTAAGCTCAAGAACAAGGGCAAATCAGTTTTTCAAGAACAAAAACAAAGACTAACGGGGTTGTTATACACCAGAACAACTGCAAATGACGTTGCTTAGCACGAGAACAATGGCAAATGTGGTTACTGAGCACTAGAACAAGGGCAAAAAGGGTTAACAAGCATATCAACGACGACAAATGAGGTTGCTAAGCATAACAACAACGACAAAAAGGGGTTAATAAGAATATGAAAAACGACAATTGAGGTTGTTAAGAATAAGAACAAGGGAAAAT
The DNA here is from genome assembly GCA_964058825.1 of Carex arenaria. Taxonomy (NCBI): domain Eukaryota; kingdom Viridiplantae; phylum Streptophyta; class Magnoliopsida; order Poales; family Cyperaceae; genus Carex; species Carex arenaria. The sequence continues at coordinate 347,155 of CAXKVW010000144.1, forward strand.
TGGATTCCTAAGCACAAGAACAAATGCAAATAAGATTGGTAAGCACAAGATCATAGGCAAATGATGTTGCAAAGCACAAGAACAACGACAAATGAGGTTGCTAAGCACAACAACAAGGGCAAAAGGGGTTGATAAGCATATGAACAGCAACAAATGAGGTTGCTAAGCACAAGAACAAGGGCAAATAGGTTGATAAGCATATCAACAACGACAAATGAGGTTGCTAAGCATAACAACAACGACAAAAAGGGGTTTATAAGAATATGAAACACGACAATTGAGGTTGTTAAGAATAAGAACAAGAGAAAATTGGGGTCCTAAGCACGAGAACAAATGCAAATAAGATTGGTAAGCACAAGATCATAGGCAAATGATGTTGCAAAGCACAAGAACAACGACAAATGAGGTTGCTAAGCACAACAACAAGGGTAAAAGGGGTTGATAAGCATATGAACAGCGACAAATGAGGTTCCTAAGCACAAGAACAAGGGCAAATAGGTTGATAAGCATATCAACGACGACAAATGAGGTTGCTAAGCATAACAACAACGACAAAAAGAGGTTCATAAGAATATGAAAAACGACAATTGAGGTTGTTAGGAATAAGAACAAGGGAAAATTGGGTTCCTAAGCAACAAGAACAAATGCAAATAAGATTGGTAAGTGCAAGATCATAGGCAAATGATGTTGCAAAGATCATAGACAAATGATGTTGCAAAGCATATGAACAGCGACAAATGAGGTTACTAAGCACAAGAACAAGGGCAAATAGGTTGATAAGTATATCAACAACGACAAATGAGGTTGCTAAGCATAACAACAACAACAAAAGTGGTTGATAAGCATATCAACAACGACAATTGACGTTGTTAAGAACAAGAATAAGGAAAAATGAGGTTCCTAAGCACAAGAAAAATGCAAGTGCCAGAGGAGTATAAAACACGCATGGCTACTATGAACATGATTGATGATGCAAAGAGTTGTATAGGTCCTTAAAGATTTCCAGAAAAACCCCTCCCTGGCCAAGTATGGTCGATGAAGTTCTGGAATTCTTTACTGACAGTTCGGGCAATCTAATTGACCAGTTTAAATAGGTCAGACAGTATGGCAAGGTAACTGAGTATGCAAACGAATATTTGAGAGCCAAATCCAGACTGACTTGCAGAACACAGATCTCAAACGAAGAATTTTTTGTGGGATCATTTGTTAGTGGATTAAGAGAGGATATCCGAAACAATGTAGACCTCTTTGAACCCACTACATTAAAATAGGCGATTAAATTGGCTAAGAAGATAGAACTGACCCTAGAAGGGGGTAGTAAGAGGGTGCATTACAGTCAGAAACCAGTGAGTCAGCAAGCATAAAAGAGCAATGAGATAGTTATGAAGAAGTGGGAAGGAAACAACAATAGGGTTCATTTGCCAACTCCTCCAACTACTATGGTTAGAAATACATCCACCATGACCACTAAGCAAAAGAAAAAATTGGGGTTATGTTTCAGATGTTTGGAGAAATGGCATGTGGGGCATAAATGTAATTCTAAGTTGCTGAACACAATGGACAGTGAAGGAATGGAAATTGAGCAAGAAGAAGATATGTATGAATCAATACCAGTAGAAGAGGAAGAGAAAGAGCAAGAACCTGAAGAGGAGGAACAAGCAATGATAACCATATGTGCTCATACCAACCTACAAAACAACCTATAGTCTCAAATTGCAAAAACCTTCAAATTCAGAGGTTATATTGGTAATATACCAGTTTGTGCTCTCATTGACAGTGGTAGCACACATTCCTTCATAGATCCTAAACTGACACAGACCCTTAAGTTGAGAACTACCCAAACTGAACCTATGGAAGTGACTATAGCTAATGGTACTCAGATGAGCTCAACTCAAATTTGTAAAAATCTCAAGTTTGCAATACATAAGCAAGAGTTTCACATGGATATAAGGGTAATGAAGGTCCCAGGATTTGATATTATTTTGGGCATTTATTGGCTTGCAACTACTGGTGTTATGACAGTAGATTGGATGAAGGGCATAATGCAGTTTAAATACAAGGGAAAACCTGTAAAATTGCAGATCAAAGAAGAAAGGGCAGAAGTAAAATTGTGTGGACAAAATCTGAATATTGAGAAAGAAAAGAAGAAGGGAAGCCAAGTGTTGATAGCACATTTGTTTTGTAGTAGTGGAAGGGAAAAGGTGCAGGGAGATAAGTCCACCAAAAATTACTGAGATTTTGGAAGAATTTAATCCATTATTTGAAGAACCAAAAACCTTGCCTCATGTTAGAACAACAACCTATTTGCCCTTGTTCTTGTGCTTAGCAACATCATTTGTCGTTGTTCATATACTTATGAAAAGCTTTTTGCCCTTGCTGTTGTGCTTAGCAACCTCATTTGTCGTTGTTCTTGTACTTTGCAACATCATTTGCCTATGATCTTGTGCTTACCAATCTTATTTGCATTTGTTCTTGTGCTTAGGAACCCCATTTTCCCTTGTTCTTGTTCTTAACAATCTCAATTGTCATTTTTCATATGCTTATGAACCCCTTTTGTCATTTGCTTAGCAACCTCATTTGTCGTCATTGATATACTTATCAACCCTTTTTGCCCTTGTTGTAGTGCTCAGCAACTACATTTGCCCTTGTTCTTATGCTAAGCAACGTCATTTGCAGTTGTTCTGGTGCATAACAACCCCGTTAGTTTTTGTTTTTGTTCTTAGAAAATTGATTTGCCCTTGTTGTTGTGCTTAGCAACCTCATTTGTCATTTTTCTTGTGTTTTCCAACATCATTTGCCATTGATCTTGTGCTTATCAACCATGTTTGCATTTGCTCTTGTGCTTGGAAACCTCATTTGGGCTTGTTTTTGTGCTTAACATCCTTAATTCTCGTTGTTCATATGCTTATCAACCACTTTTTCTCTTTTTCTTGCTCTTAGCAACATCATTTGTATTTGTTCTTCTGCTTATCAACTACTTTTTCCATTGTTCTTGTTCTTAGTTGCATATGTTCTTGTCCTTAGAAACGTCATTTACCGTTGTTTTAGATTAAGCAACCGCGTTTGCGCTTGTTCTTGTGCTTAGTAACATCATTTGCAATTGTTCTTGTGCTTACCAACATCATTTGCATTTGTTCTTATTTTTGGGAACCTCACTTGCCTTTGTTCTTTGCTTAGGAATCTCATTACCCTTGTTCTTGTGCTTAACAACCTCACTTGTCGCTGTTCATATGCTTATCAACCCCTTTTGCCCTTGTTGTTGTGCTTAGCAATCTCATTTGTCATTGTTCTTGTGTTTTGCAACATCATTTGCCTATGATCTTGTGTTTATCATCCTTATTTGCATTTGTTCTTGTACTTAGGAACCCTATTTTTCCTTTTTCTTGTTCTTAATAACCTCAATTGTTGTTTTTCATATGCTCAGCAATCCCTTTTGTCGTCGTTGATATGCTTATCAACCCTTTTTGTCCTTGTTCTAGTGGTTAGCAACCACATTTTCCCTTGTTCTCGTGCTAAGCAATGGCATTTGCAGTTGTTCTGGTGCATAACAACCCCGTTAGTCTTTGCTCTTGTTCTTATAAACCTGATTTGCCCTTGTTCTTTTGCTTAGCAATCCTTTTCCCTTGTTATTGTGGCTAACAAGCTCATTTGTCGTTGTTATTGTTTTTTGCAACATTATTTGTCTTTGATATTGTGCTTATAAACCTCATTTGCATTTGTTCTTGTGCTTAGGAACCTCATTTGCCCTTGTTCTTATGCTTGGCAACCTCATTTGTCGTTGTTCATATGATTATCATCCCCTTTTGCCTTTGTTGTTATGCTTATCTTGTGTGCCTTTGACCAGTTTGACCTCATGTTCTTTCAATTTTATTTAATCTCTTTGAACCTTTAGGTCAAAATTCGGTTATTTCAGATCACGTCTGACCAAGCATGTGCTTCTTTAAAACAGAAACTTTTGAATCTGACCATGATAAGTTGGAAACAGTTTTAATCGAATTCTGACCTTGGGCCTTGGGAGAAATAGCGAGCGGGAGATATCTAGGAAATTGGGACTTGGAGAATATGAGGAAAGACTGAATAAGTCACAGGAAACGATTTATTCAGCTAGACGGTTCAGCAGTTATTAAAAGAAATAATAATTATATAAAACCCCATTCCCATCCTCCTTTCATCCCTGCAGTTTTCTAAAAGGAAAGTCACTAACTAATCTAATTTTTTTTATCTTTTAGTGGAAGATATGAGGGGACAACATTTTTCGCTATTAGACGCCAATGGTTAATACTACAATGAACGAAATTAAATACTAGATTGATGCACGATAAATACACTAAAGACTAAAGTTAAATAATTCAAGACATTTAAATCATCAAATTATCGGTAACTAATTTTTTTTATCTTTTAGTGGGGGGATATGGGGGGATGGTGGTGCGGGGACAATATTTACAGATTGATATTAATATATGTTAGACATTATTACCACTATCTCTAATTGTTAAATACTCATATTTGAAGGGATAAATACTTATTACTAAAAATGTTAAATACTCCAATTTTTAGGGATAAATACTTCTAATTATATTCCACACATTAATACTATTATAACTAATTGGAGATAGGCTATTATGCTTTGCAAAGCAAAGCCCCTCTTTTGCTTCGCATTCTGATTCGTTGGATCTGTTTTAAAAATGGTGCGGATCAATCTGATCAGATTAAAATTTTGTCGCTGAAATTGGAAATTTCGCATCTCCATTGACTGGACCCGTCCAGTAAACTCCCATCTCCCCTCTCCCAGCGACTTCTTTTTCTTTTTACTTTGCTCACCTCTCTCATGCGCGCAGCGAACCCGGCCAAAACCCTAGTCGTCGATCCCCCGCTTCGCCTCATCTTCGCCTACCAAATCGCCTCATTATACTCCCTCCACTGCCGCGCCTCTCTCTCTCAGGCGTATTCCCTATCGCTTAGACCTAAACCTAAATCGCACCAAGAAAATCCTCTCCCGCTCCTCTCTTCTCTCGGCGCCAGACCCACGTGCCATCACGCCTCTCCTTCAAATCTCCTCCGAAACTCTCTACAGGTAGTCCTTTTTTTGCAAAATTTTATTTATGCATTGTCAAATAGATTTTACCCCTTTTTCTTTGGCTTTGGCTTCTGTATATATCCATTACTGTCCAACCCAATTTTGGTTAGAATTTATTAGAATCTGTATTTTGAAACTTGTAAGCTTTCGAATTGACAATGTAATTGATCCTTCTCAAACCAGAGCATCAAACTCAAACTAGAACCATTGTATCTATGGTCATGAAAAAAAGGAAGTAATAAGTAATTCATTTTAGGAAAATTATTTCTTTCCTTTTTTCATGCACAATTGTGATGGAGATTGTAAATGGTAAACATAGTTATCTAGTACCAACTTTATAAATTTGTTGCTAAATTTTTTTGTCAAAATAAAGTACCAACTATGTAACATAGTTATATTGGAGGTTGATCATCTGAATTTATAGCAAACAACTTCTAACCAGTGCAAAGAAAATGTCATTTTGTCAGACCTTTGTTTGGGGCTATGAAATGGATGTATTTCCAATGCATTTAGGAAAGTTAAAATATATAACAGGTATACTAATTTTACATTAGCTTTGTTTATTCCTCCCTCTACAAATGCCATTTTCAATTGAAAGTGAAGGTTATATTTCTCTAGTTTCAATTGTTTATAAGATTTTAAAAAAAATTCTCTTTGATCAGTAGTTGTATTTTCAAAATTTTGTAGTTTATAATAATCTATTCTGACTTTTCTTTTCACTATGAAGGTTGGTGTCTATAAGCGGAATTGGCCAGGGAAGAAGTTGAAGGTGAACAAGAAAGGGAAAAGTAAAGAAGAACAATGGGTTTTGAAAAAGAAAAAAGGAATATGCAGAGAAAAGAGAATGAGGTGCCTCTGGATTCCAAGTACACAGTCCAAAAGCGAAAAACATTATTTCTAACTTGTATAGTTGTGTACTATGTTAATTTAGTGATAATTGTTGTACTTTGCTAATGTAGTGGTGTTGTGACATTGTGATTAAACTTGTTTATTTGAAAGCGATGTACTTTGTTTAAATTTGAACATGTTTATTTGAAAGCGATGTTTATTAATGAGACAGTGAGAATAGTAATTTTACAAAAGGATCATTTGTTTATTTGTATTTTCAAATTCTGACAAGCTTGATTTCATTGATCAAAGCTAGCTTTGTGCTTTTGGCAACTTAGTGTGTAAGACCAAAGAATGTTCCTAGTAAATAACAAGTTGCTGGCAACTTTGTTTATTTGAGCACAATTTCTAACACTTATGACACTACTTGATGTATATTCAAACAAGTACATAAAAATTAAAAATATGAATGTTCAAACATGATTGAACAATAAGTCTCAGCAAGCAAGTGAAGCAACAAAATAGCAAGGCATCCATTTCAACAATAGTCCAGTGACTTAGAAGAAAGAATGTAACAAGATAACATAGTACAAACAAGAAAAAACATAGTCTAAAGAAAATAAAATAGTCTAAACAAAATACAGTTTATAAATCGACTTCATCCGATTCATAAATTTGTCCTAGCTTTTGAAGACCACTCTCGTCATCATCAACAACCTTTTGTTTGCTCTTTCCATTGTTTTTCAACTATAACAATGAACAAAACAGTAATCTTGTCATATGCAAAAATATGTAAGCAAAAAATAACAGTAAACAAAATTAAGATAATGAAACAGTGAGCAAAATTATGAATTCAAGCTTATGATATGTTTGTTGGACTTGAGATTATGAAATAGTAAGCTTATTACAATTTTACTCAAAATTTATGAAATCAAGCTTATGCATTGAAATTTTTACAGAAAAACCCTTGAACTTTTTTATTACATTTTTAAGGGATTTTTAATGAGACAGTAGACTTGACGAATTGAAGTTGAAATTTAGAAAAAAAGAAAGTAAATATAATTGAACTATTGACATAAATATCATTTTTAAGGGATTTTTAATGAGACAGTAGACTGACGAATTGACCTCTAATGTTGTTTACTGTTAAAATTAACAAACCGCAGGGACTTTAAATGAATATGAATGCTCTATTTTAAAATTTTACCTAACGTCACCAACATCAGTGAAAAATTAGATAACATTGTAAATTAATTTTGGTATTATGCGCATTTCACAAGTACGCCAATCAAATAAATTCGTTTGCTTATCTTAAAGAATGTGATGAAGAGTATAATAAAGCATCAGAGTTTATACAAGAGGAAAGAAAGCGGAAACAAATGCATGCTATTGTCACTAAATTTAATTATAAATAAAATTTACAAAAAAGAGCAACCTGTAGAGAGCTTCGTCGAGAGAGAAGAGAGAGGTTGCCGCTGTTGCCGGAGAGTCGCCAGACTGAGTGGCACTGACAGAGGAGAGGAGATGGGCGATTTGTTTAGTTTGCACGAAAGAGAGAGGAGGGAGGAAGGCGCTGAGAAGGAGAAGGAGAGAGAAGACGATTGGGGAGAATAGGCGTGAGAGAGAGAAATGGGGGTGTTGGCTGGTTGGGCCTCTTTCATTTACTGGACAAGTCCAGTTAATGGAGAGGCGGTTCCTTCAATTTCAGCGACAAAATTTTAATCTGATCAGATTGATCCGCACCATTTTTAAAACAGATCCAACGAATCAGAATGCGAAGCAAAAGAGGGGCTTTGCTTTGCAAAGCATGATAGCCTATCTCAACTAATTGTTCAATACTCCAATTCTTAGGAATAAATATTTCTAACTAAATTGTTAAATACTTCAACCTTAAGGCTAAATTCTTAACTTCAATATTTACAATAAAGTTAAATACTGGTGTACATAAAGTTAAATACGAAGATATAAGATGTTAAATATAATCCATGCAACTTATTTATAATTTTAGAGATTAATACCTTTGACTTTAAAGATAAATACTAACTTTCATAATGTTAAATGCTAATGTTTCTAAAGTTCAATACTAACGTTTCTAAAATTAAATACTGAGGTGTATAAAGTTAAATACATGCTAAATAGAATCCATGCAACTTATTTATAACTTTAGAGATTAATATTTTTGACTTTACAGATAAATACTAACGTTCATAATGTTAAATACTAACATTCCTAAAGTTAAATACTGATGTGGGGACGATACCAAATTATTTTGTCTTTTTGCGGGGACAAAGATTGTGTCGCTTTTGGACGCGGACAGTTAATACTCCAATGAATAGAGTTAAATATTTGTTCGATGCATTATTAATACATTAAATATTGAAGTTAAATACTACAGAAAATTTAAACCATCAAATATCGAAATCTAATTTTTTTTGTCTTTTAGTGCAGGAACATGGTGACAAATATGTTAATTTTTTGTGGAGACAGTGATTGTTTCGCTATTTGACAGACAGTTAATATTCCGATAAATAGAGTTAAATACTTATTCGATGCACTGTAAATACACTACAGATAGAAATTAAATACTGATGAAAATTTAAATATCCAAACTGTCAGAATCAGACTTTTTTGTCTTTTAGTACGGTGATATGAGAGGATGGGGATAATTATCCGTGTCCTAAAAGAAAACGGCTAGTTTATCCGGATTTATCCGATTCAATTACCAAGTTATCACTGCAAAGAAACAAACCGGATTGGTAGCTGCGTTCGGTTTTTTCCAACCCACAAAATTTGAGCATACACCAGAAGCAAACTAAATCAAGCAGTTTAGCGTTGTGGAGGTTCGTTGCAGCAAATCATACAATAAACAAAAATACATGAATAGTATCCTCAAATCTAATAATCACATTTGAGTAGACAATAATCTCACCTTTCAGAGGGAGGTCATATTACAATACAGTTACTATGAAGCCTTATCATAAAATACAATCATGTTTCCAAGTCAAAATATTGATCTTCTATATTTGATATAGAGCACAAACTAACCACTAGTATCCGGAAATTAAGTACCTCAAAAGTCGGTGAAATAAAATGATTTGCTACTGCACATCTAATAGACATACAACATATGAGGCAAAAATAAAAGCTTACTATCTGCTTCCACCTCAGCATATGTAAGCCCTAAATGCTACTGTTCTTCAAATAGCAATTATTCATGTCTTTAGATCTTCTGACATGGCAGAAGGTATGCAATGTGTCGTCAAAATGTCATGCGTTGCTGCCTTCGCACTCTTTGTTTCCAACACAACAATCTGTCAAAAGAAAATTATATAATAGTATAACTAAGGATTGTTTATATTAGAAAAAAGTTAAAAATTACCTTTAAAACCCATGGTAATATGAGAAAAAACACCAGTATACAAGCAAACACAACTCCTATGTTTTTTTTTTCGTAATCTAAAATCAGGGAATTTAATCTTAATTTTTCTAATTGTAATCGAATAAATGAGTGTAGTTTCAAAGAGAGAAAAACACTTGGAAATAGGTCTCTTTGAACATTTGTCCACATTTTTCTTCAAAAGGAAAAAGAGAGCATATTTCAAGCCTTAGGGTGTGCTCCAGAACCGGAGTCCGTAGAGGAAGGGGAAGGGACGGAGAGGAAAAGAAACGCATGTTCTCTCCCTACGAATAGTAACTTCTACACCCCAAATCGGGGGTGACAGCTTTCGTCAAAAATCCACAGCACGCTCATCTCTCCTCCCCTCCGAACAGTAACTCCTCCCCTCCGCTCCCTTTCCGTTTCTCCTCTTATGGAGCAGGTGAACGATGTGAGCAGCCGTCGTTCTGTGGATTTCCCCTCCCTTCCCTATAACGAAGGGGTTCTCCCCTTCTCTGGATCACGCCCTTAATTTATATAATGAATGATAAATTGCATTTCTTCAAAGGGATCTGTCACTGCTTTTGTTTACAAACTGTCTTTAAAGTTAAAATATAAGTCTTAAAAATACAAAATGCTGCATCACAACATACTCTGATAAAACATAGGTCAGCCATCATTCCAGACATTATCATCCTAATGGAGCATTTGAGCACTCTTATCAGCTTTTGTTTGCAAAAAAAAAAAAAATGGTTCTGCAGCTCTGCTTGCCAGTTCCCAAAAAATTTCTCTTTAATTAAATACTCCAACATACATCTCCACAGGTAATTATTTGCAAGCTGATTATTGAGTTCTCAATCAAGGAGTATTGTTTTTCTTTATCCTCTCAATGGGCTTCACAAATATCCAACAAACCATCAAAAAACATATTTATTCAAAATGAATGCAAGTATATACCTGCTGGTACTCCAAATCGAATTTAAGAAATCCCTCTTTGCACTTCTCCACCATTTGCACCAAGCTTTTCAGATTCTTCACTGGCTTGCCATTGAAAGAAAGCACCTACATACAAAATCTTACGTAAAAAAACCAACACTAGAAATAATAGCGAGCACTCTTTTACATTAATCAAGAAGTTTGAATAACCTGAGTGTTCACAATATCTTCGTAACCAATGTTGATGTCAGCGACAAGCACCTGATTAAAAAGCAAAAGAGTTCAAAATAACTCATTGTAACATAATTAGAAATATGACAACTCTAATTTCTTGTATAAAAAGATTATAACCTGAGAAACAACTACAAGTTGTTCCCCTTCAGACTGTGCCATTGCATGCAAGTGCTTGTCTAACAACTTAACTGGTGCATCATACTCATAATCCTTCCCATACTGTAATTAAAAAAGCAAAACAATCAACATCATATTTTAATTCGTAAAATTCAAAGAAGTTTCCGATTGGTTTTCTCTAAGCATGATCAATTTGGTCCTTAAGGTCTATATTATTGTAATGTTCTTCCTTTAGGTCTCACTATAAGGGCATGTTCGGTTATCACAAGATTATGCGGGATGGGATTTTACGGGCTCGGAACCCACAAATTAATTTACAGGAACCCATACTCATGGGTATGGAATGGAATAGTTATGGGAAAATACTGAAATTAATGTTTGGTTAACTTATACCATGGGAATAGTTATGGGAAATTCTGATGCATCTTGAAAATATGTATATCTATTCAAGTTTTCATATTTATTTTACCATTGAATTGACTAGAATCAAAATTATGTATATATATAGAGAGAGAGAGATGGGCTAACTTGCTTTGGGAAGTAAAGAGGGTGTTTTACTTCCCGCTCATATCTCCATTTTCAAAGTTCAAATAGTCGATTCGAATCTTCCAACATGTTCTTTATATTGAAATGTGCTTGGAGACCAAATTTTACATTTTTTGAAAAAAATTTACTATTTTTCAGAATTTTTGAAAATCATTGCTTTGCTGAATTTTTTACTATTTTTTTATTTAATGAAAAGTTATGATTTCAAAAATAGTAAAAAAAAATTCAAAAAATGTAAAATTTGGTTTCCAAGCACATTTCAATATGAAGAACATGTTGGAAGGTTCGAACTGACTATTTGAACTTTAAAATGGAGATATGAGCGGGAAGTAAAACACCCTCTTTACTTCCCAAAGCAAGTTAGCCCCCCCCTCTCTCTCTCTCTCTCTATATATATATCTATATATATAATAATGTTCATAAAAAATGGTTCAAATAAATAAAAAAATCTTGGAAAAAAATTAAACAGTAAAAATGGTGGAATTTATGAAGGTAAAACATTAATACCAATATTAGTGTAAAGTATTAGTTTAACTTTTAAATTTTCTTGTATTTGTTATGGGTTCTATCACATAAGAATATGTTTATATTGTCTAACTATGAAGTATATACTTAATTTTTTATCTCATTACTTGATATTATTTTGTGAGAGAGAATGACGCTTAGTCCGTGGAAAAAAATTCTTTGGTTGGGACTTATTTTTTTTTCCTGATGTTTTGACTTGCAATGGGATTTTTGGTGGGAAATAAATCCAATTGACTGTAAAACCCACAAAATCCCATGGATTTTGATACTGTACAGGCCCTAAAGGATTGTATGTATCAAAAATTCAAATCATTAGCAGGATTTACATAAAATAATTATTTATATGAGAAATTATTTTCATATTCAATTGAAAACATTTCTTGATATACTGATGAAATCAGCAAATCTTATTGTCAAAATATTTTTTTATACATCTCAAAAATCTAACTTGACAGCGCTCATTTACTACAACGACTGAATTTGACAATTGGCTTTTAAGGGTATATCTGATGCAACTGAAACACAAGTGACCAAAACTGTAACTGCTTCAGACTCAAAGAAGCCTTGCAGAGTTGAGTCAAAAGGTAAGAAGAACTAGAAGAATCAGCAAAAAGTACCTCAGATCGAAGATACGGGACAGAGACAGCTGTAAACACAAATCCAGCAACAATGTAATAAGATGGAGGCGTTCCCTTTATGTGTGCGGGGACTAGTCTTTTGTGAGTAGCAAGCTTTATACTGAACTCCAGAACTGTTGAGTCACGGAACACTCTGACCACTGCCTTCTCACCAGTATATTTCTGAGAGACGAGGTAGCTGAACCCTATTCTCTCTCCATGCCTAAATGGAACTGAAAAGGAATGAAACAAAAAAATTGAAGCAAGTGCATCACTCCTTTGTTTTTTAATATACAAGTATTATACTTTGTTTGTGGCCAAACAGTTACAGAGTATTTGACACCGACATCCATGAGACTGGGGTTTTACAAAAGGTTTCTTTAAATTCTGACTTAAAAAAAAAAACAATTTTCATTACATTGAAGTGATAACGAGAGATTGTCACTCGCCCTTGCCCATAACAAGCCTAATTCCTTCTGGAATCCCAAGTAGAAATTAAATCAAGTATTATACTGCTGCTTGCAAGGTAATTTTTTTTTTTCTTTGAACAAGTTAGCATACAATTTATTGAGTTAAAAAAAAATCATGGGCCATCCGCTCAGCTTTTCTTTGAGTTATCTCACTTTTAATGTAAGGATGTCATCTACAAAATCTCCAAATTTTGGTGACGGAATAAATCTACGACATGTGACCTTTTTTTACAACAAATTTGTGCAAGTTGGAATAAAGAAGAAAGTAAAACTTGTAAGTATAATAGAATTATGTAAAGAACAAACATACCCGTTCCATCATTAGCAATATCGACACCATCAAAGCTGAGAATAATATCAGATGGGTGGAGACAACCAGACTCTGGAGCGGTGGGCTCCACTCGCCTGACACGTACCCCTTTCTGGTCTGGCTTCATTCCCATAGACTTCCGCAGATCCGGGTTCTCCATTTTTTGCCATTCTACACCTAGTATAGGAAACCCTAGTAACAACAAACAAAGAGGAAAAGCAACACATTACAAGACATATTTTGACAATTTTAGTTGCTATTCTTGCTTATCAAAGCTTTTCATATAACAAAATATCTTTCCTTATATTTCTATTTTATTTTACTTATAATTTTTTTTTCAGATTTACTCTTATTTGATGATTTCCAACAGGTAAATATATCCTCTGATCAAAGGCAATGCTATGGAAAGAGATATTATCAAACTACCCATGAAAGAAATATAATAAAAGAAGTACCAGTATATTGTCCAGATTTTTCATAATCGGTAATGAAGTGCGTAATCACAGGAGTAGGAATGACATATCCTATATTCTCAACATCTTCATGTTTAAGAGATTGAAATGCTATTCCCACACACTGCCCCTTGTCATTGAAAGCAGGTCCCCCTGAATTTCCAGAGTTTATTGCTGCATCTATCTGTTGAAACCATTTGTAAGGCTATACATAAAAAAAATATATATAAAAAATAAAGGTAGCACCTCCTGCATTAACCAGTCTAAAAATCATTTATTGAGAACTTTCATATCGTTCATGAATGTTATTTTTTCCAAAACTAATTTGGGAGAAAACTGAAAACATCAAGGGCCATTTACAAAATTTAAAAAGAGAGAGACAAAACCATGCAAGGAGTCGAAGTTAAAGACCTGTAAGCCTAGAAGCTCAGTGGAGCCATGGACGTAAGAGAGAATCTCAATCCTAGAGACAACTCCACTAGTCACTGAAATAGTATCCCCGCCTATTGGGTACCCAACAACTGTCACGGCATCTTGTAAAGCAGGTAATGAACCAAACTCTACTGGGCAAACGTCTTCCCAAAATTCATCATCACTGACTGTTAACATGGCTATTGAATAAAAATCAATGTAAGTGTTGGTAGCAGTTATTCTTGATAACGGGATACAAGTTGCGTTAGTAAACTAACATGGTAATGTGAGAATTTATAAACAATGAGATGATCTACAACTTGTAAAAAAAATATAGAATTTCATCGGTTGTAGGTCATGGTTCAATCCTACACTTAAGATATGTCAATATTAACATATCTATACTCAAGTATGGCTATGACACAAGCGTTAGCACCGATCCATTGATGCAATGCTGCACATTTCGCATTTCCTACTCTGAATGAGCAACCTGAGGCTTTCACTTTGATCTCAATACAATGACAATTTTTTTTTTCAATATTCATCTCATCAGATGGATTAGGACAATATGAGTTATTGAAGGACAACTAACAAAGCTTTCATCAATTTTCAGTGAAATATACACCAATACATTAACATTTCATCAGTAGGTTATCAAGGACATGATAACCATGTCTATTATGGATTGCTCAAGGGATTATACCTTGCAGTATTCTGTGTCTAAGATTGATTCATATTTTTGTAAGGTTTATTAGCTAATTCTATTATAGATTGCTCACTGGATTATAATATGCATTCTGCATGTAGTAACAGTTTTATGAGCTTAATGACCACTTTATGACTCTTGAAACAGGAAACAATCTTTGATAATAAATAATTAGAGTAACATGATAGCTAATTACAGTAACTATATGCAATGCAGCTCAGAGAAGCAAGACATAAGATAATAAAAACAAACTATATTGATGGTATTAAGGAATTGAAACATTTTATCTCCTACCAATATCACACTCGGTCCCAATGGCCAGAACAGTGGCAAGATACTTGGTATCAGAACCACGCTTCTTGAGCTTGACCTGAGTATGGTGCTCAACCGAATGTGCATTTGTCAGAACCCTCCTCCCACTAATTACAAACCCGCTGCTGCTCGAGCTGTACTGTCTCTTCCTCTGCCATGGCAGAGAGAAATTAGGCTCGGTGTGGACACAGAACACCTTCACCACCGCATCCATGGAGGGGACCACCCTCACCACATCATCCCACTTAGCTGGAGGCGGGACGGCCTCTGGAACCGGCACGTCCGCAGCGCCACCGTTAGAGGATTTGAACTCGCTTGACCGCGTGCGGCGGGGAGAGGAAGGAGCGGGATGTTGGTGCACGGACTTCTTCCGACGGTTGCGCTTGGGACGAGTCGATTGCGGGTCGGAGGAGTCGTTGGCGGCGGGGGATGGGGAAGGAACGATAGGCGACGTAGAGAGGTCAGTAGTCTCCGACGATGCTTTTGCCGCCTTGCGACTTCTCTTCCGACCGGGCTTGTCGTCGCCCATGGAGAGTTGAGGGCTGTGGTTAGGGTTTCAGTCAGAGAGAGAAGGAGGGAAAGCGGAAGAGGCGGCGGGGAGGGAGTACGGGCGGTGATAGGGAGGGTTAGCGGAGAGGATCTATTAACCCGTTAAGCTGTCCAGTCCGACCGATTCTTTCGGCCGTTGTTCCAGCTGTTCAGATTTAAGAAGACACCAGGTAAAACTACGGGCTTTATTGGGCTGGATTGCGACATCGACTGGAGCCCAAATAAGCTGATACATTTTACTAGAAGCTTACTGATGGAGGATAGGCCTGTTTCTGGCAAAAAGAAGAAACAACATCAAGAGTCAAGACCACATTTCGGTTGTAAAGTCTTAATTAAAAAAAAAGTCACTGAAATATTAATTGTGCAGGTTTGAATGTATATAGAAAATTTTGTGTGAACAAAAATATTAGAATGTATTTGCTGCACACTGTGTGAATGTTATATTTTTTTTAGATCGATAAAGACCACATTTCATATCGTAAAATCACCAAAATTTAAATTTATACACCGGATGTAATGCACTACGTGCAAGAGTTGAGAGTTATACTTCAAGTTGATTACTTCTTTTCTTTTGATTATATGCATCTTCTTTTATGTTTTTATACATGTAGAAGTCTCAATTTATTTAGATACGTACTCGCCAAATATCTATTTAGTCTGTTTTCTTTTAGTCCTAATTTTTTTTCATTTTTTAAATGTCATTTAAAGAATTTTTTAGATTGATTGATAATTGATTGGTCATTTCTTCATTTCTTTACATTTTTATTATATCATGTAAGGAACACAATTTGTTATCTAATGATCTCATTTAAATAAACATGATTATAGTCTCTATTTAAAGTATACAAATGCATATAAATCATAGAGAGATAAGAATAATCCTTATAACAATAACAAAAGCCATAAAATGACAACATAATGTATCATAATATAACAACAACAAATAATACAATTTATTTTGATGATTTTTTTCCTCTTGTTTTCCCGTTGAACGACATAAAAAAAAAAACTAGTTTGTACAAGTAAAAAGAAAGCTCACAGGTAAGTCTAACATATGTGTGAGAATATGTTAGTCTATTTTTTTTTATTGTTGAATAATTATTCTTTTCAATGGTCAATTTTTTTTAATAATAATATGTCATTTTATATGAGAATTTTTTTTGTTTTCTTGTAATATGTTCTCATTGTAATGCACTAGAGCGGGAAAAACGTGACGTGCCGTGACTTAATCACGTGTCGTGCCGTGCCGTGATCAAGTGAACAATCACACGTGTTGTGTCGTGATCAAAATGTTGAGGGATGGTCACGGCACGCGAATAGTCACGGCACATGAGTCACGCCGTGACCATTCGTGTGTCGTGTTCAAACGTAACTAGTCACGTTTATCGTATTAAACAATTTTTTTCATAATTTAAGTTAGTTTATTCAAGATTCACTATTTTTTATCAGATCTAGCTAACGGTCCTAATTACACGTGACTCGCATGACCACGTGCTGTGCCGTTCTGTGGCGGAGCCGGCTCCACCGCACTATTTTTCCCACTGTAGGCACGATACAAGTGTGTCATTCCATATATGAAATCATCAAAACTAACCATTATACTCAAAATAAGAAACTAATATATGCAGAAATATTATTTAGTCCAAGCTCGAATTGATACAACTATTACTTAATCTTGTGGTCCAAATCAAAAGTACATCAACATTTTTTTGTGTGCCAAATGCATCATCCCATGACAAAACAGTAAAATATAAAAGCCCTTTTAATCCCAAGCAAGTCTTCATCATTATTATCATCTGATTGCATCATTATTTCCCATACAGATGTTCGTCACACATAGTTCCAGTCCAGTAGTGAAATAAAGCAAACTATATATAAATGTTGTATATAAAGTTGATAAACCACCAGAAGTATTTGTTTATTTCTACATAGCCAAACTGATCGGCAAATAACACTAATTTACAGTATATAAAAATATATACCAATTCTGTCCTCTTTACCCGTATAAAAAATAAAAATTCTAACCATTTATTTTTTTGAAATTATGAATTAGAGGTCAAGCCACCCAACACACTTTCAAACTCCTATGTATATTATAGAAGATTTTTCCACTTTGTGGGTTTCGAACCCATGACCTCTCACATAGTCATATGAGAGCCATGTACTTTTGTCACTAGACCAAAAATAAGTTCTTCTAACTATTTATATTTGAACCACATTTTCTCTTTGGTAATTTAATTTGGTTTTCTCTCACTAAAATAGTGAAATTTGCTTGGATTGGAGATGGACCCATAATTCTGGAACCAATTCTGCTCCTTTAAAATAATTCAGATTTAATGATCTGAATAGAAGAAAAAAAAAATGCTCTTTTCCTTGAGAAAAAGAGCAGATTTTGATCTCATAATTCTAGGGCCACCTGACAAGCATCATCTGTGCCTAATAATTGGAAACACTTTCACTCAGCCAACTGCAACTGCTGGGATCATCATTACCTCTCTTTTTTTTTTTTACTTTTGGTTTTTGAGTCCTGATTTTTCTGTTAAACCAAATTTGGTTGCCTGTGTTGTGCATGGACTTTTCCGAACAAAACTGCCTCTGAAAGGACACCAGTTGTCAATTAGATCTTGACCATGCTTTTTGCATAGTGGAAGTGTGGAACTAATAATAATTTAAGAGTAGATCTAGGGTGCAGTATCAAATTCTTTTGTATTCTTAACTCTAAAATCTATCGGATTAACTTCGAACAACGAATCTAAATCGTTGAAATCCTTCTACCTTCCGAGTGATGCGTCTACATGTGAAAATTTTAAAGTTTCGAATTAATTTAGTAGAAAGTCAAGTAGTCAAAATTAGAATGTTTCTAAATTAATTTTAATGCATTCATTTTTTGGAAGACTTTTGACCGCTTGACTTTATACTAAATTAATTCGAAACTTTAAAATCTTCACATGTAGACGCATCACTTGTAAGGTAGAAGAATTTCAACTGTTTGGATTCGTCGTTCGAAATTAATCCGATAGATTGTAGAGTTAAAAGTACAAAGAGACTTGGTACTCCTAGGAGCACCCTAGTTCTACTCATAATTTAAGGCCAGCTAATAATCATCCGAATATAAGATTTGTTTTTAATTTCATATGGATGTCGTAAATGTTATTTAATTTTAATAATATCTATACATTTATTTTAAATTATTTAAGGCCAGCTAACGATACATTATTGAAATAAGACCTATATATTTATTATTTAATTTTATATGGATGGTGTCATGTTGCTTGGAAGAAAGTTACTTCACTTTTCATACCTCTACTTCTTCTTTTTTCAAATCTTTATAATATTATTTGTTGAATTTTGGAATTTTAGAGTTGAATACCTCCTTTCACTTTATTTTGATATTTGAATTAGCTTCAAAATAGGGCTTCACCCCATCAATGATATGACAACCAATGATAAAGAATTTTGAACCAATGAGCTTGAATATGATCCTTTGCCCCTAAGGTTTAGGATAAATTTACAACCAATGAACTTGAATATGACACAAGATCAAGCATAGGTGAACAATTATTTTCCCATCATAGGACCTGAACTTAAATAATAGTGGGCCAGGGAGCAATGATGATCCATCAAAGAAACTCTGCTCATTCCATGGGCCTGTGCTTCCTTACTTTGTAAAATTAATATATAATCTTTTAATTTTAACTTTTTGATTTTATACTAGATTAATTTAAAATTTTAAAAAATTTGTATGTAAATGCATCACATATGAATTAGATCGGTTTTAACAGTTTGAATTTGTTATTTGCAGCCTATTTAATAGGTTTTGAGATTGAGCTCATCAAGCCTCTTGGAGAGCTTAACTCCAAAATATATCGGATAGGCTTTAAATAATGCATCTAAACCTTTGAAACCGAGCTACTTCACAATTGATGAATTTGCATGCAAAGTTTTTAATTTTTTTTAATATATAGTCAAACGGTAAAAAATGTTAAAAAAATGAATGCATTAAAATTAATTTATAAACCTTCTAATTTTGACTGCTTGTCTTTATACTAAATTAATTTGAAAATTTAAAAACTTTGTACGTAAATGCATCGCATGTGAATTAGTCGGTTTCAACGGTTTTGATTTGTGGTTTGAAGCATATTCAATAGGTTTTGAGGTGCTCACCAAGCCTCTTGGTGAGCTGCATCTAAACAGTTGAAACCGAGCTACTTCACAAGTGATGAATTTGCATGCAAATTTTTCCATTTTTTTATTTTTTTAATATATAGTCAAGCGGTAAAAAAAATGTTAAAAAAATGAATGCATTAAATTAATTTATAAATCTTCTGCTTTTGACTGCTTTATTTTGTACTAAATTAATTTAAAATTTTAAAAATTTTGTATGTAAATGTATCACATGTGAATTAGATCGGTTTCAACAGTTTAAATTTATAGTTTGAAACCTATTCAATAAGTTTTGAGATTGAGCTCACTAAGAGTCTCTGTGAACTTAGGAACACCCAGTTCTACTCTACTCAGAAGGAAATATTTAACAATTATCTTGTATAATAATTAATATTTCTTTCTACCATCCATTACCAAAACCCAAAAACTAATATGCAGCATCTTTGCTGTTTGTTGAGGAATCCATCAAATCAAGAGGAGAAAGACAAGCACCTGGGAATTAAGATCGAATTCCAATCCTATATTCCCATATATGTGGCAATCAAGCCTCAGGATTTAAAAAGAATGGTGTATATATATAAAAATGGACATCAAATCATAATGTAAAATTGTATTTAAAAACAAAAAGTCCCATCATTGATGGGTCCCTAATAATTCCCTAGGAAACACAGTTTCTAGTATGCATGTGAGATCCCCTCTGTAAAGAGGCAAAAGCTCAGCAGGATTTTTGGGTGATGAACTATCTTATGTTGACTATGTTAGAGGAATAAAATTAGTTAGTGTAATGCACAACTGGTTATTGCCGCTAGGCATCCTTGTCCATGTGTGGCTTGTCCATTATAGTTTATAGGTTAGTCAAATTAGTTGTCAATGGAACACTTGTATAGAGTTTGGATTCAATAAGATATATATATATCGTAACTAGTAGAGTTAGATCCGAACCATTCGTGCATTCTAGATAAATCTGAATAAAATTTCAGCCCAGTTTTAGATAATTCTACGAGATGCGGCAGTGTAGAGGATGTTTACTCTCGAGTGATTCAAGTGCAGATCTTAAGGAAGAATTGGTTTTGGAGAGAAGATTAAAATTTACCCTTTTTTTATTAATAACCAAAAAAAAAAATAATGATCAGACTCCTAAAATATTTTTAAAACTAATCAAACCATCTCACTAAGGGGCGATCCAGTCCACACAGTAAATCGCCCCCCAGTGGGGGGTTTCACTATTGGTCCTATAAATATGATTTTTTTCTCTCCTGCTCCCTCACAATTCATTTTTTTCTTCTTCTAAACCCAACTCAGCTCTAAAATAGTGACTCTAAGGCGATTCTAAGGTATTCTTTTTACTTATTAATTAATTTATTTTTGTATTTTAAAAAAAATTTAGAAATTCGTAGAAATTTCCCAAAAAATTATACAGATAAAGACTTTTTTTTCTAAGATATTGTATATCGATTTAAAATGTTAATTGCATTGTACGTGGGTGGAAAATTCACAAAAGGGGTAGAGGGACATCAATACTCGAAAGATGCAAGTTACGTCTTTCAGGTGAATGCAAATACTACATTTTCAGAACTTAAGCAAATAACCCTCGAAAAAACTGGTTTCAACCCCAACCGATTTGACGTAGAACTTTGTACCTGGATTAACAACCAACCGATGGGTGCCAAACCTTACTTTATAAAGTATCTTATAGCAGACGAGGAGTTATGAACAGCTATTTGCGGTGTTTTTGAGACAAACAAAATCCCGGTAATGCACCTGTTTTGCAAGAAAGTTTCGATTGTACCCGTTGATGCCGGAACTGAACTTTTTGCCCAGAACAACTAGGACACCGGGGCTGGACCTTCTACCCAGAACAACTAGGACAGTTGGGATACCGAGGCTAGACCTTTTATCCAGAACAACTATGACAACTGGGACACCAAGGCTAGACCTTCTGTCCAGAATTACTCGGGTTATGATAACCCGAGGTATGACAATTATGCCCCTGCTGGCAATTATGCCACTGATTATGCATATGATCACAATCCAAATTTGACCTCACATCTAGCACCCCCTCCACTCCCTCCTGAACTAAGAAGACGGGATAGATATTTGCAAGTACCTGAGTATGTTCCTCCACCCCGAGTTGAACCTAGAAGAAAGTCCTGTGTTGGTTGGGTTAGATATCAATTTGTACCTGATTCAGTACCTTACTACGTTCCTCCACCCCCTCCTGAACCTAGATGACGGTCCGCTGTTGATCAGGATGATACCAGTATTGATATTGACGGTATCGATGCGATACTAGTGCAGGAAATAGACACTAGCGATGATTGGGAAGGAGATTAGGATTCAAACCAGTTATCAGATGGCGATGCAGATATTATGCCTCTTTCAATTGAAGACAGATTGATCAAGGGTCGAACAGACAAGCACCCAGTCGCAACATTCAATGATACTACTGCCTTTGCACCAGCAGATATTTCTTTCTTTGCGCCACGCGTTGTATACAACCAGGAGCCTGCCCCAGGCCAGCTTTATTCCAACATACATGAACTTGGAAAGAAAGTTAATGAGACACATGTGAAGGGTAACTGGGAATATACAGTATATAAAAGGGAAAAGACCTGGTATGTTGTGGTTTGCAAGGACTCGCGATGCGCATGGCATATGTCTGTAGCACCTAAAGGTCATGATGAGGCGTGGATAATTAAGAAGGTCGATGGACCACACACATGCAAGAGTGCGTCAACAAGGACAAACTATGAACAGCTAACGGCATCACTTATTGCCGATGTAATTATGAAAGAAATTAAGGATGACCTAGGGATGAGCATTAAGGAGGTCACTCGTTTGGTGAGAATGGTCTACGCACATATAACTCCAAAATACAGCAGGTTGTGGAGAGGTTGTGAACTTGCGATTTGCATATGCTTCGGAAGCTGGAAAGGTTCATACAACATCCTCGCACCATTGCTAAGCCATAACAAGTACAAATCCGAGAACCAAGTTCTAGTAGTGGCATGTACAAACTAATAAACCCAGTGAGGTACTATTCAAGGGCATAGCATGGACTTTTAGTCCATGTATTCAAGTTGTACCATTTATTAGACCTGTGATCAGTATCAATGCATGCTTCATGTCTGATCGGTACGATGGGAGACTGTTTATAGCATGTGTATATAATGCTGAAAACCAGTTGTTGTCGTTAGCCTTTGCAATTGTTGAAAAAGAATATGGTGACAATTGAAAAATTTTCATGAATTTTCTGAGAAAAGAGGTGAAAGGAAATAGGTTCTCCTTTAGTGCATGTATATCAAGTTTTAAATCTTATATAATTTTTTTTTATAAGGACAAGATCAATGATCTAATATCAAATACAATAAGAAATATTACTTTGGACACCAAGTCAAAAGATAAGAAGTTTCTTAATCTTGCATTACTTTTGATTTAATAGCAAAGGTAATGTTCACTATGTGGAATTGCAGATTTGAAATCCGGATGAGAAAATTACTTGTAGATATTTTTTTTTATCTTATTTTTGTTTTGCATAAGATGTATATTATTTGTAATATTATTTTTATAATGTGGGATTTGGTAGGTTCTGAACTTGTGTGATGGATAGATAAATCCGTTATCTATTCAAATTCAAATTTATTTAAAACTGTTTCCAGCATTATCAAGTGGGCAGCTCGTGACAAGGTAGCCTCTTTTCAAACCTTTTGGCTCCACCTCCACAAATTACTACAACTTCTGAAAACATGAAAGGCAAAATAATTCCTACATGGGTGTAGAAATACAAGTGTGTCCCCTTCTATCTCCGGAAAATACATTTAAGGATAAATTCTCAATTTTTCATGTATAAATATTTTCAAGTACATATTTTCCTCAAAAAAAAAAAAATATTTTCAAGTACATATTGCAACAATCTAACTGACGAAATCAATTTGGAACCTTCTATTATTAATACAAGTTCTATCTATCTTTAGTATAAACATTTTTGTAATTAATGTCTCCAATGTGCTATCTTCAAAAATTATCCTCCAAATGTCTCAAAATACTTGTATGCATGGCCTGTGTATTTGTTATGAATGAATTGCATTAGCGTTATAGCAACTTTATTTATAATATATAAATGTTCATTATAAAATGAAAATAAATTTTACAATATATCCCTCTATTTTTTTGCCTTCATCATGCCTCCATTTTTAGAACGTTAATAACTCAAAATTTAAAAATAAATATATAAAAAAATCGTTAGATGTGATCTATATAATTTTCACTACGTGCTCATAAAAAATGATCGCATTTTAATTTCTTTTATGTAAATTAATAAGTTGAAAAATGAACGTTTAGACATTATCCACAACAGTGCATTTTTACAAACTCTTGATGACAAAACAATAAAATTGAAATATCATATTTTTTTTTACATGTACATAGATAAAATGATGTAGATCATATCTAACGGTTTATTTTGACTTTTAAATTTTGAGTTTTGAGTTATTAAAGTTTTTAAAAATGAAGGCATGATAGAGACACAAAAAATGAAGGTATTTGAACCATGCTCTTTTAATATATTGCATAAAACCTTTGTTCATAATATATATATATATATAGATGGACTTGGCTAAGTCATGGTGTAAATGTTCTTGGTGAGCCATGACACAATATCTCCATTTTGAAAATTCAAACAACCGATCCGAACTGCTCAACATGATCTCCATATTGAAATGTGCTTGGAGACCAAATTTTACATTTTTAATTTTTTTTTTACTATTTATTAAGCCACTTTGAAAATTGCTGATTCGATGGTCCAGAAATTTTTACTGTTCACAGTGGATCAGCAATTTTGAAAGTGGCTTAATAAATAGTAAAAAAATTCCAAAATATGTAAAGTTTGGTCTCCAAGCACATTTCAATATGGAGAACATTTTGAGCAGTTCGGATCGGCTATTTGAACTTTGGAAATGAAGATATAGCGTGGAGTACAAACCCATTTTACACCATGGCTTAGCCAAGTCCATCTCTCTCTATATATATATAGGTTTTGGCTAATATAAAAGCACTTTTGTCTGTAGTTATAAACAAATTGGTTGAGAAGAAAGCACAGTAGATGTGGGATATATATATAGGATGTGTATATATGCCATATTCAAATCATCTGAATTTTGTCTCAATCTTACATCTATTCAAGCCTGAGAGGTCACAATAATTTAGTGCGAGAAAGCACATTGTGTTGATAATATATTTTCTGACCAAATGATTCTTTGACAAATATATTGATGAGCAGAGATCATGAGAAAACTTAAAAAGATACATGATAAAGGGATCATGATGACCAGACATTAATTCAAAAGACAATGGGATGTTTAATTGGAAAGACCCCAATTTCATGATTAAGAATTAAAGCTCAATTTCATGCTTTAAAATTTTTGATACACAATTTTCAATCTTGATTATGAAGAATTAAACCTTAGATTGAATAGTATTAGACTTTCTAATATTCACTTCATTGGATCCCAATGATGTAATTAAGTTATTAGAGGCCACTCTATGAAGAAAAGATGTGTTTATATTTGTTTCTTTTAACCAAAATAATTTTAGCTCTTTGATGTCAATATACTTCTTCATCCTTATAAATATCTAACAATTTCTTTTGTATGTCTATGATGACACCAAAACATATAGCGAAAATCACTACTTTTTATGATGGAAAATGACGAAAAACGAATTCCAAGTAGTCATTTTTTGAATTATTTACCGCAAACGTGTTTTTGAGTCATTTTGGCAGGTTTTGAAGAAAATTGCGTATTTAGGCAAAAAACAGAGCAAATATGTCCAATTTAGATGATTATTGAAGATAGTCTCAAATCAGGATATTACATAGCATATGCAACAGTGTACACGAAGTACACAACAACCAAGATGGCAAAATTCTATGAAAATACGCTAAGTATGGAAGTCGTGCGGGTTCAATCTATGCCGCATGTGGCATAGCCCAGTAGGTCGAACGCATAGCGGATTCAATCCATGGACTGTTATTCTGCACCATTAGATCGATAGACCTCAGCCCTTGATTGAAGTCTTCTAGAAGGTCCGACTCCCAGGTCATCCACGTTTCTTCTAGAAAGAGTAGAGTCAAAGTTTGCTATTTTTGGAGTGCTAGTTTCGGCCCTAGGATCAAGGGACTCATGATCCCCACTACTCCCACTACTTTAGGAAACCCTATAAATACCACCATTTTGTATGTGATTTGATATGCGTATTTACATGTGATTAAGTCCAGCACTATAGCAACGAATTTCTCACCGATTAGGATAGATAGGCTAGGTTAGAGTTCTAGGGAGAAAGACGAAGCCCTTGGAAGTCAAGGCAAAGATGCGCCATCTAAGGAGGTGAGGTTCTTATTCTTCAAGAGAGTTGTAATTTATATTATCTTTATTTTTTTTTCTTTTTTCATGGCTCCAAGGAGCTGAACTTCTCATCTCTAGGGGGGGGGGGTTGAACGAGTTATTTAATAATATTTTGATTTTGTTTATATTTTATTGTTTGAGTTTTTATTGCACTTTAATTTCTTTTTAATTTTATTCAAGCATATATAGTTCCGTCTATTATATGCCAATGACTCTCCACATACTAATAGGGGAGATCCAATAGATTCTTGTGTGAGAATGATAGTTTGTAAGTGGTTGAACTTTGGCTAACGATGCTTGGCAGCGCTTCAAAAACAATGGTTAGAACCCAAGGGGCTCTCTTGGCGGGATAGGATAGAAAGTATCTTATGTTAGGTTTACTTAGCTGGAATCACAATAGAAATTATATATGGATTTGGGATATTTCAACTACGGGGTAGTATAAGGAAAGAATATAATTCCGTACTTAAAATACTTTAAGTCTTGGTAGCCCAAAAGCCAATTGAAAGATTGGAAAAACCTAAACACAACACATAACAGAACACCACGGCGCCTTGCGGGTAGTGACAGTGCCGCATATGGGGTCGCCTGCAGGTAAAATTTATATCGCATGCGGGAGTGACAATGCCATATGCGGGTTATAATGGCGCCTGAACAGATCATGATGTTAGACTCATAGGTAGACCTGAACCCTAGAGAATCCCCGTTACTCTGCCGATCACCTGTAGCGCCACTACATTAAACTTTGCTGCAACTCCGGTTGTATTTTAATTTACATTAATTACTTGAAGATTACATAAAACCCTAATTAGCAAAAATCCGACCTAGACTAATGAAAATTGTTATAGCTTAATACTCTGATTATACTACGCAATAAGATTGTATACATACAATCTGAGTCGAAAATGAAATCAAAATTAAAAGGTATATTCTACTATACTGAAATTTTATGCATTATCGTTTTGGGTGCATCAGCCTACTGACTTTTTACCAATTAAAAAATTTCTTTTGTATCATAAGAAAGTCTTTATATTCCAGTTCATAAAAAAATCTTCATTAATAATTTGTTATTCCCGACACTTGTGTTGTATTTAAAATATACTTTTTACAATAAAAATGTGTTATTTTTCACTACTAATCTCATAATACAACCAAACATTCATTTTAACACATATCCATAATCAATCTCGTACATATGATTATATATGGTTTTTCATAAATTAATTTTTAATTTATGTACACACAAACTTTTGTCAGCATAATTATGTGACAATCAAACACAACCTCAATAAAAATTCTGTAGAATCAATCTATGTTGAATACGTTGAGAGCGCTGTTACATCAATTGAAAGGCTTCTTTTTTCGATTTAGTTTTATTATCAGTAATATATGATATATTATTGTACAGTATAAAAAACTGAGACAGAACTGAAAAAGAAAAAAAAAATAGTCAGAAGAAGCACTGTTAATTGATTGGAATGACGGAAACCTTTTGTTCTCTCCGTCTTCGTCATCATCTCCGTCCCATCCCTAATCTTTTGTTCAGTTCTGACAGACAGTTACAACCTACTGACACCAGGCCCCACTTTGCTTGCTGATTTTCTATATATTCACCAAGTATTAAGGATTGGATTTGTATAGTTGCGCAACTTAAAAAGTAAAACAAAAAACATAGTTAATTAAAATGGATAAATGTTAATTGCAGAATGCCAACTGAACAAGTTTTTCCTAACATATATGAGTAGCCGTTAATTATTACATTTTCTGTATCATCATCAGGCACGCCCTGAAAATTGTAAATACACATGTTAATTGCGAAATGAAGATATATATATGTTAAAATGAAGTAGCTAAGCATTTACAATAATTAATAATTATATATATTTTTGCTAGAAGTCATCAATTTAACGTTAAATAAACATAGTCATAATATTTTTATTATTTTATATGTTGAAACTTTAAAGCAACTAGCTTATTGGGAAGAACAACCAGTAGTAATTAAAGTGTTTACGTGTACAGCATATTTGCCAAAAATATATACTATATACACGCATCTCATTTGGCTGTGATTTTTATTTATATTCAAAATTAAATATAAATTGTTAAATATGCCCAGAGAAGTTGGATATTTATAAAAATGCCTAAATCAGCAATTATTGGCCGGTCCTTAATTTTTAATAGAAACCGGTCAATAATTGGATACTAATTGATGTTCAGTCTTAGTTCACAGTTTTGTACAGTATTGGTTTTCATTTGTTACAGTATCTGTTTGCATTTGTTACAGTATTGTTTTTGCAGTATTATTTTCTTTGCAATATTTGTAGTTTTAATTGTAAGATTTGTCATATTTTGTATTGCAGGAAGATATATCAAATGAGTGCCTTATTCTAGCAATGAAACTTCTTACGCATCCGAGCAATGAATATCAAATTAGTTCAGTCTAATGATTTTATTTCAAAATTTGTGTTTGTTGTTTGCTGAAGAAAGTTTGTAATGTTGTTTGCTGCAAAATATTTCTTGGACAAAATATTGTTTATCTAGTTAGTTTATCACTGTGAATATGGTTGTCGTTTGGACAAAATTATATTTGTTTATAATATTTGTGATAGTTTTGATGTCTTATAGTTTTAATCATCATTGTTATAGTTTTCATATTTCATTGTTACAGTAATCATTTTATATATATTTTGTCATTATTTTTGCAGTTTACGTAGCTATATTTTACCGTATTCAATTTCAATAGTTTGAAACTATAATTTTTAGAAATTATTTAAAAAAATTAGAAAAAAATACGAAAAAATTAATATTGAAAACTTCCAAAACAATAGGAAAAACTTTGAAAAAAAAAATAAAAGCTTCTAGAAGGGTAAAAATACACAAGCTGGAAGTTTTTAAAGTATAATAAAGTACAGTTAAATGTTATTAACTGTCAAAGTACAACAAGTTTGAAAGTACAAGTACAAAGAGGTTGGAAGTTGCAAGTTATTATTTTTTAAAAAATTGATTGCATCTTTTACAGTATTAGATATTATCTGTTACAGTATTATATGTTATTGTTACAGTATTCTCGTCAGTAAAATAACAGTTGGTTTGGGTAAAAAGTGAGTACAAATTCTTAGGTACAATTAGACGGATCCCTTTTTTAAACTATGTTCTCTTAATTTTTTTTTGGAAATTGAGATATATTTTTTTATTAAAATTTTAGAAAATTTTGATATGTTTCTTTGAAATTGGATAGAATAATATATAATTTAATTTATTAGAAAGATTGCAACAGATAGCCCTGATCAATATTTTTCAGGCCGGACTTTTCGCAGCTGTAAGAAAAATTAAAATATTTATTTGTGTTATTGAAAAAATAAAAATACTTTGAATCTGAGTTATTAATCCCGGCTCAAAAGCCACTTCGAGGTAAATATAGAAAATTATTAAATTCTTCTATTTTCGAGAAAATAAAAAAATCGCGATATTCCACACAATTGTCTGACACATTTTCTGACACTATTGAATTTTTTTTCAAAAATAGAAAAATTCAATTATTTTCTATATTTACCTAGAAGTGAATTTTGATCCGGGATTAATAACTCAGATTCAAAGCATTTTTTAATAACTATTTTATTTTTTCATACAGCAGTAAAAAGTCCAGTCTGGAAAATATTGATCTGGGCTCAATCTTAATAAATAATAAAAAATTAAAAAAATGTAAAATTTGATCGGGAAGCATAATTTATTTAGATAATCATGTTGAACGGTTTGGATCGACGATTTGGACTTTGAAAATGACAAAAAAACCGTTGTTGTAACTTTATTGTAACTCAAAATTGTTATAACTTGGTCTCTCCTCATATATATATATATATAGAACCCTGATTATATATACAGTCATGATCTACCATACCACTAAAACACATATGCCCATACTCCCACCACCCAAACACACAAATACAGTACACATCAAGTCTCATGACATTTGTGATTCCACATCCATGTTATTAAAATCTTTGCTGTTTTATCATCTGGTTCAGTGAAAGAGAGCTTGAGAAATCAGATAAAAAGTATATAATGATATATAAGAGATAGATATCAAAGATGCCATTTGAAAATAAAGGCCCCCATGCTTGCCAAAGTTAATTGCCTCCCTCTAGCATATGTCACTCTCATCGTTTCTAGCCATGCAGATGCACTTCACATTTATTGGTGCATATACACAACATATATGAAAATTTTACTCTCTCTCTCTCTCTCTCTCTCCCCTTCAGTACTCTCTAAGGGGTGCAGCTTCTCTACAATAATTCCTCTACAACACAACCACGCATTGGATTTGGTTATTATATATATATGCTAGTTGTATATATCAAAATTGTTTTCGGCATTAATTTGCCACTATCTTTAACATGAATGATGTAGGAGTAGGACTAATTTTTTTTTTCTTCACCTAAGGAATACATAATTTAACATTCCTAACAAGTAAGATTCTATCCCTTGGGCCTTGGTAGCTCCTACCAAGGTTTCAAATTAAAGAAAGAAAACAAGTAAGATTCTAGGGTGAGAACCCTAGCTAGCTATAGCTCGAAGTAAGAAGGGAGGTGGAATTATAGCAAGGAATAGTGCATGTCCTTGTCAGTACAAAAAGGCTGAGAGATGCTTTGAAAGTGAATGGTTATAACTTAATTAGAAATTATTTTAACATCGCTTGGTCTTGGTGTGTATCTTAGGGTCTAATATTGATGAACGGAGCGCTACCTCAAGTCATACCAGTTCTGCCATGCACGGTACCAATAATTGTACCAACGTACAAGTGCACTAGCTAACGTTTTTATATATATATAGGTGCGGTCAAGGCACAAGCTAGCTAGCTCAGGCTTGGTTATCATATATATAGTCTATAGACTCAAATTTGACAGTGGTGGTGACGTTAGTGTGTCGGGTCAGAATATATATATATATATATATACCTTGAAAGAACTTAGGATATACAAACTTGCTATAATACCTTGACTCAAAAGAGTGGGAATTTGAAACGTAATTATAGCATTCATCATTGATCTATGTTCACATTTGTTATATTAATCACAGTATCATGATGTCGTAACTACGATGTGAGTCGTGGTGCCATTAATTACAACTATTGAAGTAGAGGCTTACTGCACTAATCGATACGTTGTATGTGACAAAGGAGCTACAAAAATGCCAAAATTGAACAGGAAATAATAAAGATTTGGTGTGTTACCAAATTAAATCATAGTAATAAGAACAGCATGCATTAAAAAAAAATCAAGTATAATAAAGTTATATAATGTCCCACCACAAAAAAAAAAAGAATGTGAGTGAGTTAGGATAGAAGAGTATAGGATGTATATGAAGCACCACAGAAGATCAGTGGAGGATTGGAGGTTGAGGTGATAATTTTGAAAGATAATGTGTGGGTCAAAAGACTGGAAAACTAAAAAGAGGTTAATTAATTAGGCCCAATGGTGGAGGCTGAGGTTTTGCTTTCAGTGTCAGGGAAAAGGAGAGGGAAAAAAGTGGGGAAAAGTAGAAAAAGTGGAGATGAAAAGGCTGCACTGCACTAGTAAGTAGTAACTAGTTTTTTTATTTTTTTATTTATATATTTACTTTGACATTTCACTATCTCAATCTCTCAGAATTCTGAAAGAGAGGAAGAGAAAAGGAAAGAAAGAAAATCACTCTTTGGTCATCATACAATCTCAGGGGACAGTACACTGCCCCATTTTACACTCTCTCAAATCCACCATGCTTCTATGTGGCACTCACCCTGTGTATCTTCAAACAGTTGATCATGTTAAAAATAACTTTTATATGAAAATGTATTTACATATCAAATTGCATTTAAAAATGAACTTTTAGATATGTAGAAAATTACTACTTTCGAATGGTCCAAAACTTGTATATGAAGAATTTTCTATCTATCTAAAAAATAGTAAAATAACTTTTAAAAAATGTAATATTAAATCTCCAAATAATATGAACATTTGGAGATCATATTTAACTGTTTAGATCTAATATATTACTTTTAAAAATAGAAATATAAATTTAAAACACGAGGAAGATCCATAATTAATATGCATATTACCATGCATAATCTTACTCATTTTGAAAGTGTTGGTTAAGTGAAATGGCGTGTGAACTGAACCACTAAAAATCTCCATGCATGGGCCTGTTATATATAGTGGTACATATTCTGTGAATAAAGCTGCTGCTAGGGGCCTACCAATTCATTAAATGCTGGTAGAGATGCCATGACTACTCAAAGCAGCATTTCTTGAAATTTCACGATATATATATATATATATGAGGAGGGATCCAATTACACTCTTTTTTTTGACACATCATGACACCATTTTTTTTATAGGTTAATTTTGCGATTTCAAAATCCAAATAGCCGATCCAAACCGTTCAACATGATTGATATACTAAAATGTGCTTGGAGATCAAATTTTACATTTTTTTGAATTTTTTTACTATTTATTAAGATGGTTACAAAATCGCTGTTTTTCAATGGTCCGAAAACAACGATTTTGTAACCATCTTAATAAATAGTAAAAAAATTCCAAAAAATGTAAAATTTGATCTCCAAGCACATTTTAGTATATCAATCATGTTGAACGGTTTGGATCGGCTGTTTGGACTTTGAAAATGGTAGGTGTCAAAATGTGTAAAAAAAAAAGGTGTAACTTGATCACTCCTCTATATATATATATAGAGAGAGAGAGAGATGGGTTAACTTGCTTTGGGAAGTAAAGAGGGTTTTTTACTTCTCTCTCAAATCTCTATTTTCAAAATTCAAATAGTCGATCCGAACCGTTAGATGTGATATCCAAATTGAAATGTGTTTGGAGACCAAATTTTACATTTTTTGAAATTTTTTTACTATTTATTAAGCCACTTTGAAAATCGCTGATCCAACGGTGGCTCATATTGAACAGTGAAACTGTTGGATCAGCGATTTTCAAAGTAGCTTAATAAATAGTAAACAAATTCCAAAAAATGTAAAATTTGGTCTCCAAACACATTTCAATATGGAGATCACATCTAACGGTTCGGATCAACTATTTGAATTTTGAAAATGAAAATTTGAGCGGGAAGTAAAGAACCATCTTTACTTTCCAAAGCAAGTTAGCCCATCTCTCTCTCTATATATATATGTAATTACTAGTATTGTGCCCGTGCGTTGCAACGGAAACATATTATAAAATAGAATATAATATGAAGATATCTTTTTGTTTGACATTCACATAAAATTAAGAAAAATATTAAATGAAATAAAAAGCACACACGGAAAAAACAAAAATTCAAATAATAAATAACAATAAAAGAAACGACGAATGGAAAAAATAGATCAAATATAATATGAAAAAAGTTCTTGAAGTATCATTGCCAGTGCGATCCTCTTCTATATAGTGTAACATTTATGAAAATGAACAAACAAATATGAAAACTATATTAATTAAAAAATAAAAAATGAACAATATTTATGAAAATGCACACATTAAAACAGCGAGCATAGAGTATTTTCTTATTTTTAACCAACCAAAGAATAGCAGCCTCTGCCTTTGAAAAAAATCTGCCAAAGAATTATGTTGTTGGAATATTACTCACATCATATAATAACTAAATAGGACAATAATTCGACAAAAAGTTGATAATCTTCATTTAAAATAATAAACAAATTTAGTTAACCTGCTAAAAAAATAATTAATTAAGCTGCATTTTTTCTGAGCTAGAAGGTCGATATTTCCTATATCCTCTTAACTAATAATTAAAAGATACAATATTTCCTATATCCTCTCATATTTATGAACACTCTACTATATGCATGTTTCATAAAATCATATATATTTTTTCTTGAAAATTTTTATTTTATGTAGAGTATTTTTAGAACTTGCAGGTTCAATGAATCTATTTATTTCATAAGATATGTTATAAATGCATGAATAAGAGAAAATGAAGAAATAAGAAAATAATTTAATTACATGAATCAAAAATAGATTTAAGGAAGAATAAAAAAACATATCACTAGAGATTTATTCTTAATTGTGACAAACTATATAGCAGAATGTGTGGCGAGTATATTTTTAACTAAATTTATAGACTTCTACATATAAAATAGATGCATTTAATCAAAATAAGACAAATTATGTGATTGGAGGGCTGATATTAAATCTGAAAATTCATCTTTCAATCTTAGTCGTTGACGGATCAGAACAATACGTACATTATATAAAAATGGAGATATACGATGAGAGGTTATGTTCTGATGAGCAGACCACTCATGGATAACTAACCAACTTTGTTTCTTTCTTGTAATGTACGGATCATCACTTCCTTTATAATTTATATAACCTAAAATCTGCAAAAGCGAGTGTTTAAATTGGAACTATTCAATGGATTGATTTGTCACATCCAAACAACCACCTGACCTAGCTACTTATTCATATATATAGCAGTCAAGAAAGCGACGTTTGTAATTTGATAATTATGTCAGACATTATTATTCTCATATAACTTTAAATAAAGACATATATTCTCATATATGTTTGCATTTACGCCCGCACAAATATTCATTTTTATAATATACACATAGTTGTTCTGATCCAATAATTAAGGTTGAAATGTTAATTTTCAGATTTAATATCAGCCCTCCAATCACATAATCTGTTTTTTCTTTTGATTAAATACATCAGTTTTATGTGTAAAAATCTAAATTTAGTTGAAAACATACGCGCCACACATAATGCTACATAGTTTGTCACAAATAAAATCGAATGAATTCCTAGCAATATATTTTCTTATTTCTCCTTAAAGCTATCTATGATTCCTGCAATTAAATTATTTCCTTATTTTTTTCGTTTCCTCTGTTTCATTTCTCATCTTCTCTATATTTTCGACAATCAAAATAAAAATTATTCAATCTTTCCGAATCTGTAGAGAAAATTATATTTTTATATGCTATATTCATTGTGTCAAGAGGAGAATTTTTTTTTATCTTTTGTTTCATTTATTTGTTTTAGTTTATTTGTATTATTAATAGTAAAAATGTGCAAAGTGGTAGACTAGACATGATATTCATAGAGTTAGATAGTTATAAGAAAGAAGAAAAAAATAAATATATGCTTTTAAACCAGCAGAATTTTATCTCTTTGAAAATAGTTGTTGTGTTGTAGTAACAATAAATCTATAAAGAAATCTTATTTGTAACATCTAATATTTGAATGTATGAACGTAAGGAAATAATGTCAAAAATTATTATATATTGGTCATCTAATACTAAAATTAACCAAGAACATCCTTAATTTTATGTTTACTGGAATTTGTTTGAATGTATGTTTAAGGAAATTGAATATTTATTACCAAATTTATTAAGGAAATTCTCAGTCTTTATATTTGCTGGAATTTAATTCTAATATATATGCAAAAAAAAAAATAGTGCACCAATTAATAAGGAAATTGAATATTTATCCAAATTTAATAAGAAAATGCCAACACTTTATATTTGCTGATATGTAATTATAATCTAAAAAATAAAGTTATACGAATAAGGAAAGCAAAGAAATATCATAATTTCCTATAGTTAAATTTTTTACTATTAAGTATTAATAATACGAATAGACTAAAATAAGCACATGCATTAAACAAAAGAAAGAAATCACTTTTATATTTGCTATTATTTTTTAAAAATCATATGAAATAATTGAATTAAAATAAATGAGCCTTTATTTATAACAAATAATCATAAGTAAATGAAGTTCGATATATAAATGAATCGACAAATAAATATCGTAATATCATCTCTTAATTGTATACTTATAAAACTAATTATTTAAACCATTAAACCATTACCCACGCTTACAAATATCAGGAACAATATCAAGAACTTAAATATAGAAAGAAATTTTAGTTCCTGATATTTTAGACAGAGATATCGTAATTCCATCTCATAATATTTCTTAAATTATTACCCACACTCATAATTTCCTGTCAAAAATTAAAAATATATTTGTAGAGAAAATTTTTATTTTAAATATTTAATTATATTTTTCTCAATTTTGTTTCTTTATAGATTATTTTTCATCTAAATATTTAAATCATTTAATGACATATTTTACTTGTGGAGAAAATGAGATATTAAATTGTATTATGTTTTGTGTTAAATTTCCCAACTTCACGGCCAACACAAGACGAGAAGTATTGTGCAGTGAAACTTATAGGTTCAATTTAGTAATTTTTGAATTTGAGTGGTACTAGTTGCTTCATTGCTTACTGGTACGGGTTTTTGATGTGAGAGGAGCTAATTTGAAAATTAATTTAAATTCAGAGTCTTGACCCAATTTGGAAGATGTCAGTTAAGTTTTACTCTAGGGTTATAATATATTTACTTTTTAGGTGATGGAATAAGATTTGGTCCAAATGGCTTTGGACCGGGCACCATCCGAAGCCTTTAAAAATCATACGATTAAAATTCGAACAGCCGATCCGAACCGTTCAACATGATTTCTATATTAAAATGTGCTCAGAGACCAAGTTTTATATTTTTTGAAAATTATTTACTATTATTTTAGATATGTACAACATCACTGTTTCTGAACGGTCCAAAAACAGTAATTTTGTACGTATATAAAAAACAGTAAACAATTTCCAAACAAATATAAAATTTGGTCTCTGAGCACATTTTAATATGAAAATTATATTGAGCGGTTCGGATCGACTGTTCGGACTTTAATCGTACGATTTTTAGAGGCTTTGGACGGTGTCATGTCCAAAGCCATTTGGACCAAACCTTATCCCCTAGGTGATAGTTATGCTTAGTAGTTTTGTGAACAACCATTTATATTGTTGTACTTGTGAGAGAAATAAGATATGAACCATATTATTTTAATATTTCTTATTTTATTATATATTTTTAATTTGAGCAATTATAATCTTCTTTTCATATTTTTTTTTCTTCATTTTCATAAATGTTGAACTACATCAAAAAGAATCACACTGGCAATGATACTTCAAGAACTTTTTTCATGTTATATTTGATCCTATTTTCATTTGTTGTTGTTTTTTTTATTGTTATTTATTATTTGAATTTATGTTTTTTTTTTTCATTTGTGTCTTTTATTTTCATTTAAATATATTTTTTCTGAATTTTGTGTGAATGTCAAATAAAAAGGTATCTTCATATTCTATTCAATCTTATAATATGTCCATGTTGCAACGTACCATATTAGTATATATATAAAGTTTTGATTCCTATCGCATGCTAAAAAAAACGTTTACAATTTCAAATATGTGGCGAGCAGTTTTTGAAGATATTTGATTTTATTTTAGGCATGTTTTGTATTCATATTTTGAATTTTCTTGCTTTGATATAAAAAAAAAAATTTAGTTGAAATTGATTGGGCATGTGTATTATAATTTTTATATTAGTAATGTGATTGTATATAAAATGAATGAGTTTTAAAAAAATAAATAATAAAACTAATTATTATATTTGTATTATTATTTGTACGCTACTTTTTAACAGATAAAGGTATGATAGAATAAGATGAATTTATAATGAATAAGAATAGAATATGAATAAAAACAATTTTTATGCGGTGATATGAAAATGCTTCCATCCGAACCTTATAGTATATTCTTGTACCTATTGACACTCTGGTGAAAGGAAAACAAATACGTTGTTATTGTAACACTTTGTTTGGATGGAGAGTACGTAGAGGAAGGAAAGGAAAGTGAGGAATAGAAGGGAATGAAATGAAATAGAAAGAAAGAATTAATAAATTTAATCTCTTCATGTTTGGATGATTAATGAAGAAAAATAAATTTAACTTTCCTTTCCGTTTTATTTCTTGTTTGGTTAATTAAAATTTAGAAGGTTAATGAAAATTTCAGGCAGTTGTAGATTTGTGAAAAATATAAACTACAATGAGAATTATATATGTAAGATATAGAGTTGGGTATTTGTGTCATATTTTCTGAAAATATTTGCAACAAAATTTCTTTCCATTCGTTACATCTCAAATCGGTAGGAAAATTGATTCTATTAATTATAATTATGCAAGGTTAAACCTTTCACCTCCTATACCCTTCACCTCAGATATAATTTTGTCAATCAAACACGTTTCGAGATAAACTTTTATTTTCTTTCCATTTCCTCCCTTTCTCTACTCTTCATTCAAACAAGGTGTAAAGGAATAACAGGAACATGTTATTCTGATCTTAACCGTTGAATTTCGTTAAGATTCCCGCATGAAAAAAAATTCATTATTGAGATTCGCATTTAAAAAAATTAAATGGTTGAGATCGAAAGAGCAGATTTCCTGTTATTTCAAGCAGATTTGTACTGGCGGCTGGCAAAATGATTTTGATGTTTTAAAAATAAAATCGTATAATTTTAGAAAATGTGCTGGCCTATGGGGCCCACTTTCATCGGTCTAAGTCAGATCTATACAATGTGCTGGAACTGCTGCTTGTGTTCTATTTTTTCAAAGTCAAGACAAACTTTTACAAGTAAACGAACGTTGCCCAACAAAGGCACGTGATTTTCATGCTAAAGAATGCAACTTCTTGGAAATTGCATAGTTAATTATATATATATTTTTGGTATATATATACGCGCGTATATATCACGAGAGAAGGTTTTGAGGAATTATATATATTGACTTGATAAATATATGCAACTTGAAAAGAAAACACACACTCAATACCTAAGTTTCTAACTTGTAAAGAAATAACACATAATTAATACCTAACATTAATTTTACAACTTGAGAAGAAATAACACACAATACCTAATTAAGATCCTAGCTACAAGCAAGCACGTGTATATATATATCAAGTTCAGAAAATAACAATTATTTAGCATAATTATTTTAGGTGATGCACACAAGTAGCCGTAATTAGATGGTTAAAGATTTGTGCTAGTTTAAAATTGGACAATGCATATAATTAAATTACTTTACTATTTGTAACTGATTAGATTTTTAAGAAACGAACAATACATCTTTATATGCTGTGTTGTGATAGTTGAATTACGAGAATTCTATGGTGTACATATACAGTAGTACGTAAAATTATCTTTTATTGTGCGTGTTGTTAAAATCAGACACTAAGAAACCCCCTCTGCTAATGACAGGCCTTGCAAGCGAATCTGATACGGATACGAATAATTACGTGTATATGCATATTTCGAAAATGCAAATATTTATTTAGCAAAGTATATAATTAGGGGTGAAAACGAAGTGAATAATATCCAATTCGTATTTGAAAAATTAAATATAAATATCCGTTTATGAATATCTGTGTGGATACGGATACATAAATGGTTTTAAGTTTAAATTAATCTATATTCAAAAAGTAGATATATACTATATAATTTAATATATATTATGAAAACAATTGTCTTATTTACTATTATAATTAGATAAATATTATGAATTTAGCTTTTTTAATAAATATCCAATCAGTATTTAAAAAATAAAAAATAAATATGTATATAATTTTATTACTATCTGCTTGGTATTTGATCCGTTTTCACCCCAAATATACTTTGTTATCTGAAACTTATTATAAAAGTTTATGTAATACACTGGATACATAAAATAATATGAATGTCAGTTTTATTATAATATTTGCATTTATTTATAGATATTAATATCGAAAACATCTACTCTATAATAAATTTGATGCATTTTATAAAATTTAAGAAAGTTTA
Source organism: Carex arenaria (assembly GCA_964058825.1). Lineage (NCBI taxonomy): Eukaryota > Viridiplantae > Streptophyta > Magnoliopsida > Poales > Cyperaceae > Carex > Carex arenaria. The sequence continues at coordinate 386,909 of CAXKVW010000144.1, forward strand.
ATTAATTTTCAAATTTAATTAAATTATATTCGCACAGCACTCCGATCCGATTTGACCGCGCTACAGGTCCGTAACTGATTCGTTTTGGCACTTAAATAATGTTGCACCATCACGCAATGCCACATATCCCAAGATCACTTACCACTTGTCTTGTGGATGCTTTTGTGTTGCTTTCGGTGTGCATCCTTAGATCAGAATCATTCTGTGCGAATGTGAGTTGGAATTTGGAAATGGCCTCGGCAGGTCAAACCTTGACCACCTTCATTATTGCATAATTTGTATTGCATCAGGATCGAGTTGAGGACCCACAAACAGAGGTCTATACTTCCTACTCTGTACTCTGTAGTCTGTACCACCACTGTTCGATCGGGAATATTACTATATTTCAATTTAAAAGGCTGCGTTAGATCAATCGATCAACAGATTCTGTAGATAATCGATCGATCGGTGCATCCGTGCATCCGTGCATGAATGCATATGCATCACACTTCACACCCATTATTGTTTTAGTAAAACTGATCAATTTTTAAACATAAACACACACACATATATATACAAAGTAAAAAAAAAATGTGACTTATTCCGATTAATTGTAATATTAAACGGCCGGGGTCCATATCTTGAACGAATTAATTATTGAGCACAGATATATAAAAGGCAGTACGTACAATTAATTAATCAGTGGGGCAAACTAATTATTAAAGGAGAATCTTAATTAATCTCCTTCGCATTCAATGTCAGAACGTAATGGTATACATATATAACTTGTGTTACAGGTCATTATCCAATAATAAATTAATACGGCAGTGACTCATTACATAAGATAATACACACCAGGGGCGTCACAGAAACCTTGGAGAGTTGGAGGTGGCGATAGAGGAGACCGTTGGCAACAGATAAATTGTGGGGACTCTTCATGTCAAATTGCTAAAGTAAGGCGAAAATAAATTATGTTTAATTGGTTGCTCGTGATTTATTATAGTAGCAGTGCGCCCACAACACAGATATAAATAAAAGAGATCAGATCATCACACAGAGAGAGAAAGAAAGGAGAGAGAGAGAGAGAGAGAGCAGAGAGGGGGGTATATATTTGGGTCCAAGTGTTGGTTCCCTCTTTGCGTGGTAGCCTCACAATTCACAAACAAAGAAAAGCAGAGAGATAGATATAAAAAGAAAAAAAGGAAGGAAAGGATAGAGTATAGAATAGAGAAGCAAAGATTTAGAGGGGAGCTAGGGGAGGCGATCTTAAATTTGAAAAATATATAGAAATTAAAGAGAGAAATAAACGGTAGGGATTGAATTAATGGAAGAGCAGCTCAATCCATTGGCTGTTACGCATCTCCTACAACACACACTAAGAAGCCTTTGTACCGCTGAGAGTTCACAGTGGGTCTATGCTGTGTTTTGGAGGATCCTGCCAAGAAATTACCCCCCACCAAAGTTTATAAGCTCTTTTACTAGTAGTTAATAATATATATATATATATATATAAATGCATGGTTCATATAAAATATGTACCTGCTTGATCGAAATTAGTATTTTTTTTTTTTGTAATTTTTGTTTTGTTCTATATATGTATATAGGTGGGATCTCCAAGGAGGAGCTTTTGATAGAACCAGAGGAAACAGAAGGAACTGGTACTTAATTTCTTTTTTGTCTCTTCATTTCTAATGTTTGCTATGTATATTTATTATAATAAAGTCTTTTATATATCTTCTTCTTTTTTATTAATAAATGTGTTATTTTGCATATAGGATTTTGGCATGGGAAGACGGGTTTTGCAATTTCGCAGCATCGGCATGTGACCAGGGCTACGGAGAATGTGAGACGGGAGGTCTCCAGCCGGAGCTTTTCTTCAAGATGTCGCATGACATTTACAACTACGGCGAAGGGTTAGTACATTTCATTTCAATATGTTAGGAAAGGTTTTCTTAAAATAAATATTTGCATTGTAAGAGAGAAATATGCTCCCAGCGCTATATACTTGTATCAGTGCAGCAACCATTTGCAATGTTATATATAGTTTTAGAACAAAAAAATGATATAGAAAGCGGTATAATTAATAGACGAGATTGTTGAGTGTAGCAAATTAAATAGTATGTTACCATTCGGGCACAAGTGTATATATATATATAACACAATCAGTATCTTTGTGAGGTATTTAATAATGTATTAATTTGTTAATTATTTGGTTAGCATGATTGGGAAAGTGGCAGCTGATCACAGCCACAAATGGGTTTTGAAAGAGGCACAAGAGCAAGAAGCCAATCTCCTTTCCTCCTGGAACAACCCTGCTGATTCTGTATCTATCTCCTCTCTTTTATTTTCCAATTATTATTGCTTCCTTTTTTTCTGAGATGTACTTATTACTACTACCTGCCTTTCTTTCTTTCTTTCTTTCTTTCTTCATACTCTCTCTCTCTCTTGCCCCGGGTGACAGTGCCCCATTACAGTATCAGATATGGAGAGAGAGAGAGAGTGTGTCATTCTAAAAAAAAAAACAGAGAGAGAGAGAGAGAGAGCGCTTGGTAGCCTCTACCAAGTCATTTTCAAAAAAAAAAAAAAAAAACAGAGAGAGAGAGAGAGTGTGTGAACACTAAATTTACGCGGCATATATTTATCAGTTAATGGATATGTAATGATGATGGAGTTAAGATTTTCTCAATTAAATACACACTTTATATATACATATTTGCATAGAGTGAGGCTACGGTACAATGCACAAGACATATTACTATGCATATTATGGATTAATATTTTACGAGTGAGTTTATGTTACTATGCATATTACGGGTTGGTCCATAATATGGATTAATATATATTTTTTAAAATTCTAACAGTTGATTCGAACCATTCAATATTGATTCCCATATGAATATGTATATGCAGATCAAATTTTATATTTTTTTTGAATTTTTTTACTATTTTTTAAGATAGGTAGAAGAATCACTTAATCTGAAAATTCAGGACCATCAAAAAACAATGATTATCTACCTTTAAAAATAGTAAAAAATATTCTAAAAAATATAAATTCAGTTTGCAAGTATATATTCATATGAAAATCATGTTGAACGGTTCGGATCGACCGTTAGGATTTTAAAATTGAAAATATTGATATGTATTACATACCAAATCATGTTATGTATAGTACCATAGACTCACTCATATTTTATTTTTCAAAGTTCGGACAATCAATCTGAACCATTTAATATATAAGATTTCATTTGAAAATGTACTAGTAGATCAAATTTTATATTTTATAGAATTTTTTTAGATTAGTACAAAATCATTATTTTTAAAAGATCTAGAATCAATATGAACTATTTAAAATTTTATTTTTCAAAGTCCGGACAATCAATCTGAACCGTCTAATATAATATCCTTGTAGATCATATTTTATATTTTTTTTAGAATTTGTTTAGATGGGTGCAAATTATAAAATCATTATTTTTAAAAGATCTAGAATCTTCAGATCAAGTAATTTTCTACGCTATGCATGATTTTCATTTGTTATTATTATTATTTTATTTTTGCAAAAGATCATAAGTTTAATTATTAATAAATTGTTATGGTACAACCCTTTTTCTTTTTCAGCAACCAAGGACATGGGAGGCTCAGTTTCAGTCCGGTATCAAGGTCCACAGATAGTACCACTCTTTTTAGTACTATGTTTTTCTTTTCCATTTTTTTTTATTTCCTTTTTGCAATCATATCCTTTAAATAGCTGACTTGCTTTGTTTTGATTCTCTCTGTGTTTTTATTTTTTTTATTTTTTATGGCAGACTATTGCTCTCATAGCAGTGAGGGAAGGTGTGGTACAATTAGGATCCATGAAAAAGGTCTCTCTCTCTCTCTCTCTCTCTCTACATTTTCTCCTCCTACCAAACCAAACTTCATTCACATCTGATGAACTGGTCTCATTAATTCATCATCAAATATTCTCATTACCTCATCATGCATGCATTTCTCTCCGTGCAATCATGCGCGTGATCAACGACATATATGCTACTTCTTCGTTTTGTTAAGTGTACTATAAAGGTTTATAAATCATAAAATCCTTTTTAGAGTAGGTAGAAATTAGTGGCCCCCTGTTGAGACCATGACCATGCCAATTCATTCTACATATATTTCTCCTTTTTCAAATTCATAATTTCCCCAATTAAAAACTTTTATTCGCTAGCTGTTGCGCCAGTATTTGAACCTGACACCAAACATGACACAGATACCACCTTTTATTATATAATAGAGTAACAGTTCATACCTTACTATGTTAAATTGAAATATATCAGATTTAATAGCATGCATGTTATAATTATTTGTTCCATAAAACATAATTAATACTCATATTATATATAGGTTGTGGAGGATTTGAGTTATGTGGTTCTACTTCGCCGTAAATTCAGTTACCTTGAAAGCATTCCAGGAGTGCTTTTGCCGCACCCATCTTCCTCTGCATTCCCGGCATGCGCAAGCGGACCTGAATCTTGGCCCGTGGGCCCGGCAGGTCTAGTCCCGCCCATGGAGTTGTACGATCCATTTAACAACCCTGTTCGCATCATGCCTTCAATGAGTAGCTTGGAAGCACTTCTCTCTAAACTCCCGTCTGTGGGGCCATCACCGACAGGCTCCTCATCATCTCAGGGACAGTACGACATCCCAGTGTTCGTACCGGGACAGAGATCGGTACCAGTGGTGGCGAAGGAGGAGATAGAGGATGAATATGGACATGAAAGGGTGGTAAATATAGGAGGAGAGAATAGTAGTTCCATGTCATATTATGTGGATGTGGCCAAGCATAGTGAAGGATTTTAGTACTGTAGCAATTGCTTATTGCTATGATATATAATTAATTAATTAATACGCAGTTGTTGCTAGTACTAAGATCAGCTGTCAGCCAAAGCAATTAGTTTAATTTTATCTACTTGCTTATATATTGTTATGATATATAACATGCAGTAGTTGTTAATGCTAAGAGCTGTCAGAGAAAACAGTTAGTTTAATTTAATGTATTAATCCAGTAATTATAATAATTAATTGTGTAGTGTGCTTTTGGTAAGTGTAGTTGCAGGTAGGTATAATCTCACTTAATTTTTTTCTTCCTTTAATTTTCTCACACCTGAGGAAGTACATTGTAGGTCCATTTGGTGTGATTAATTATTATTATTAATTAATATAAAATAGATATGAGAATATATGTCTGTCTACCTGGCCTAAAATTGTATATTTAATTTATCATTTCCTAGCTCTCTTGACCTTTTTCGGCTGATCCAAATCATTCGGTGTTGTACTTTCAATGCCATAAAATATTTCGTCATTGTTACTTATAATTATTCTTTACATGGCTCGCTATATGTTGGCAGTGAAAATTACCACCTATGCAACTTAAATTTAAAGTAAATATATATATATATATATATATATAATTAACACTTTTACAGTTTGCACTTGCTAATACTTATTAATACAATTTGCTTATAATTTTATACTTAAAATTAATTGATAATTGATACTTAGACAAATTATAAGTATTAACAAGTCTGGCTAGTATGACATCAGTGTTATTTCCGTCTAATAACATCAATTTCAAAACCTATTGATTGTCTTTTGCAGGTAATGTAATGCATGTGTAATTGTGGGATCGAGCTATCACATCCGGAACTGATGGAATGTTGTTCAATTGATAAAAAATAATAATAATTGTATTGAATAATTTCTTGCTTGATTTGTCCGTACAATTAATAATGCATTACATAGTTAAATAGCGATAAATAAACAAAAAAAAAATATGTACTTGGTATTTTTCTAAACATGATAGTTTTCAACCATAATACTTTATGATAAGTAAACAAACTTGAGCGGTAAGGATGCCAGTTTTAATTGGGTCAAACATATTCAAGAATAATGTCTTAAGTGCTGTAGCCCACTGTTGTTGTCTCGGAATCTAATGTCAATGATAACGGATGAAATGAGCATCAAATTCTTGTCCAAATTGAACATCATCATGACAAATTAAAACAATTTGGTTTGGCATATTATTGCAATTGATGACATTGAATTGGGTTTTGAATATTGTTGCAATTGATGACAACTGAAAGCCGCATTGATTGATACACAGTAACAGGAATTATGATTTATGAGAGTTGGTCGAAAAAGTCATGCAAAAAATACAAAAGAGCTAAATCATATGCTATCTATTACAACCAACTTTATATGAATATATATACCGGATACGGCCTAGGTAATTATATGTGTACGTGTTGATAGCTTGAATTAATATTTCCAAAGCAAAGTCATCTGTGTCATAAACAGTAGTACGTAATAATGCTCTCTGTGGCATACCATGAAAGTTTGTGTTGCATTACAATGCACACAATCAGGGATGATATTGATAGTGATTGCAAGCATCACTGTAACAATGAAAGAGCAGCATGTACCTGATCTGACATATACATCACAATTTGATATTGTACCACTACCGGATCGGAATGGATTCTCTTGACTAGCTATGATTTGTTTGAATGCCGTTGAAGGAACCCCAACCCCTCCAATTTGTTTCTAACTGGAGAATTCCTTTGTGTTAATTGGATTTGGGAAGTCATGAGTCATTAAGTCAAGCGGAGCAATGATACATAAGCAAACTTTACATTAGATGCAGAATCAATCATGACTGCAGGTGGGTCCCGCCGCATTCATTCATTTATTACTTACTGTGACAGTGGTTAGGCATGTTCCTCGCATCTGTGCCCACCCTCATGTCATGGTACCCCCCAAAAAACAAAAAAGCTGCTGCCAGCTGCACCGGTGCGCTAATTGCTTTTACCATTGCCATTACTTCACATCACAGTGACTAACATAAATGGAGGAATAGGATGTATACTACATTACTACTAGGTCTAGGCATGTGAAATTGTGAATTCAGATCCAGTTAGATAAATGTACTGTATGTCAATAATTAATTAACTAAATAACACCTTCATTATCAACAAACAACTAACACCTACCTAGCATCCCTTTTGCACTGCTACGAACAATCTGCCGATTTTTTTATTAATCGAAATAAAATTAAATAAATACCGAAATAGAGGAGAGGATCTGGTTTATTTCGAAAAGTAATAAGGACGTGATAGTTTGCAACGTCCCTACAGACAGGTTAAAGAAAAACGTCCCTGCTAATGATAATCCCGCACTAATTTAACCACTAACCCAAACTCCGGAAAAAAAAAAATTTCAGGGACGTTGTAATTTAACACGTCCGTGAACAGTAAAAAAAATTCTTAGGGACGTTTTACTTAACCACGTCCGTGAACAGTAAAAAAAAAAAACTTAGGTTTGATTTTGGTTAAATAAAAAAACTTAGAAAAATTATGTTTCAACTATAAAAACAATGATTTATTTTTCAACTAAAAAACAATAATTTAGTTTAGTAATATTTTGAAAATAAAATTTATATTTAAAATTTAACATTATAGACTCGATTTATATTTTAGATATTATGTCTATCAATAATTTCAATATGATGAGATTTGATTTATGTTTTAGCTAGATCAAATGACTTGAGAACTCCATTATTAATTTATTGAGAACTCCATTATTAATCAATTAATTTATTAACAATAGTTAATGGAGTTCTAAAAAAAATAAAAAATAAATAGGTTTTTCTAAAAAACATAATTTAGTCATTTGATGTAATGGAGTTCTCAATAAATTAAATTAAAAAAATATGTCTATGTTATCGGACACATAGATAGTCTACCAATTAAATTCAAATTTAATGCAATTAACTATTGATTAATAATGTATTAAGATCGGCGATATAGAATTTCAAGTCATTTGATTTAGCTAAAACATAAATCAAATCTCATCATATTGATAGACATAATATCTAAAATATAAATCGTGTCTATAATGTTATATTTTAAGTATAAATTTTATTTTTTAAAATATTACTAAACTAAATTATTGTTTTTTAGTTGAAAAATAAATCATTGTTTTTATAGTTGAAACATAATTTTTCTAAGTTTTTTTTATTTAACCAGAATCAAACCTAAGTTTTTTTTTTTTTACTATTCACGGACGTGGTTAATTAAAACGTCCCTGAGAATTTTTTTACTTTTCACGGACGTGTTAAATTACAACGTCCCTGAAATTTTTTTTTTTTCCGGAGTTTGGGTTAGTTAGTGATTAAATCAGTGCGGGATTTCCATTAGCAGGGACGTTTTTCTTTAATCCGTCCGTGGGGACGTTGCAAACTATCACGTCCTTATTACTTTTCGAAATAAACCAGATCCTCTCCTCTATTTCGATATTTATTTAATTTTATTTCGATTAATAAAAATCCCGGAACAATCTGTACCAAGATAACACCTCAAAAAAGTTATACAAAATTGAAAATAAATTTATACACACACATAAATTATTCTGATTAATAAATTTATCCCTATTAGCTTAGTTAATTGTAGTTTTAAGATGTTGTCTAAGCTACTCACTATTAGATTAGAAAAAGACATGCCCAGACTTATAGATAGTTGTCAGACAACTTTTCTTAAGAATAGATATATATTAGATGATATGATAGTTAGTCAGGAGATTATTTACTCTTGTCAGTCTTATCAACCGCAAGGGGTAATAATAAAAATGGATTTTGAGAAGAGATATCGCCTATGATATCTGTTGGAAGTATTACACAGTAGAAATTTTGGGCAAAAGTGGATAGAATGGATTACTCACTGGCTATACAGTTCTCAATCTGGTTTGACAATTAATGGGGAGCTAACTGAGTACTTTTATTGTAAGAGAGGAGTTAGACAAGGGGACCCTCCTCTCTCATTTCCTTTATATCCTGGCTGCATACAACTTGAGTAAAAAATTTAATAAAGGAAGGAGGGCCCAAGTTATTCAGGGGTTAGGTCCACCTTGTGCAGAAAATATAACCCTTGCAAATTGCCACTATGCCGATGATACTATTCTTTTCCTGACTGCCCAAGAAGATAATATTGAATCAGCATGGTGGGCAATAATTGTCTTTGAAGCTCTCTCTAGAATAAGATAATCCTCTCCATGTTGATTCTACTAGTTCCAACTTTAATCAATTGTTTAGATGCCAGTGGAGAGTATTTCCCATCAAATATTTAGGTTTACCTTTACATAATAAAAAACTTATAGTAAGTGATTGGTTCTTCTTAGTTGATAAATTATAAACTAGATTATCTAGCTGGCAAAGTCAATTATTATCAATAGAAGGTAGGATAACACTTGTTAACTCAGTGCTCTTTTTTATTCCACTTTATGCATTATCAGTTTTTAAAATTCCAATTACAGTTATTAGGACTATAAATAAGATTAGAAGAAGATTTTTGTGACAAGGGACAGAGAAAAAAAACAGAAATATGACTTGGTTCCTTGGGAAACTATATGTATTGCCAAACAGTTCAGAGGTATGGGAGTGTTGAACCTCTAGAAAATGAACATTGCATTACTGTTAAAATAGTGGTGGAAATTTAAAAACTTTGAGTATACTGACACATGAAATACATTGTTATATACAAATACATCACCCATAACTTCACACATTCCCCTTTCTGGTAAGCTATCACTAATTTAGAAAACATTGGCTCTATTAGATCCTATTTGGCAGCGTTACTGTGCGCGTGGGAAAAAAAATTCAATTGAACTGCATTTTTTTTCTCCACACACACAAGAAAATTCAGTTCAAAACTCATTTCTGTTCCCGTTTCCGTTTGTAAAAACCAGGAAATCAATCACAAATCAAATTTTGGACTGATATATGATATATGAACTGTTCCTGGACCTGAGACCTGGATATAATAATGGGCTTTATTTAACTCGTACTTATTCTCTTCAGAGTAGTTTTGGGCCTGCTATTTCGTTCAGAACTAACGATCATCTGGAAAAGGCAGGTCTTACACAAAAAGGCCTGGACCTTTCACGGGCGAATGGAATGATTACAATTTACAAGGACAGAAGAGTCTTATCGTAATATTTCTTGTCTTGTTGCAGAAAAGGGACGGGAGATGACTAGACGAGGCGGCATCGCATTTCTGCAAGATTGGCTCGAGAGAGAAAAACCCCGCACCGCTAGACATCGTCTGCTCCCGGCCCATGAAATTACCCTCACTGAAATGTTGGACCCCCAGTCGGTTCATGAAATTAATCGTTCGAGTCAAGTAGAAAATAAGGCTTGAAACGAAAGCAAGTGACAGAGGCCAAGAGCCAGAGAAGAGAGGCGAGCTGCAAAGTGCGAGGGGAGAAAATCGAAACTTTCTCGGACCGTCAAATTTTGAAAAAAAAAAAATCAAGAATAAATCAAATATTCTCCTCCTCTCTTGAAATTACTCTCAAAGGAAAAGATAGGTTTCCTGAACGGATCGATGATGGTTAGTATCTATCTGCTTTTGATTTTTTGCATTTCATTCTTTTATTTTTTACTTCAAGTTTAAAGGCAAACCTGGTTGTTCAATCTAGTTCTCTTTAGAATTGTACACCGAACTTAGAGTTGGAGATTACTCGCAAAAGGTACACAAGTTCTAGAATGTAATTTGCTAAAAGTACTGTAGTTGTTCCTAGGGTTTTTGTAAGATGTTGGACTGGAGAAGTGCCCAGTTTTTAGAGATCCATTTTCACTCGAACACTCTCATTCTTTTTCTAGTTGTTTAAACAATTCTTCCTTGTATAAGTGATTTAGTTAACTACTTGAGTTTTTTGTTGTTGAATTTATCTCAGAGCAAGCTGGGAAGAGGTCAAAAAGACAAGGTTCAGCAGTTCATGGCCATTACAGGTGCCAGGTTAGCTTCTCATTGCTCCTTAAAATCTTTATTAAGTTTTGTTGATCCTGTACATACAAAGAATTTATGACAACCAATTATTAATGAGCACATTTTCAACATAGGGCTGCAAAATATGTTAATTCCTGTAGATCTAACAGAAAATAAATGGAAAGCATTTGTGTTACAATGAATATTTATAAGTTTAATTTGGTTGGGTCTTGGTGTAGTGAGAAGGTTGCTCTGCAGGCCTTGAAAGCTAGCGAATGGCACCTAGAAGGAGCATTTGATATATTTTATAGCCAACCTCAGATTAGAGTTTTTACTGACACAAGGCACCTGGAAGAGCTTTTTAAGAGATATAAAGGTACCAAAGATACTTCAAATAATATGCTTCTACAAATTTCAACAATGGAATATTATTTAGGTATTACTAGTATGAAGCCTGCCCATTGCGCATTTCCGTGATTATCAGTTTATCGTACAAAAAATACCATTCTCATGTAGTACCTTTATCTTTTTGGCTCTCGATGTCAGTCGACATATACAAATTTGCCGGAATATTGAGGTTTTTAACAATTTTCATTGTGGGCAACTCAATAAATTAATTGTTTTTGTAGGCAACTTATCAAAAACAACAAACATTTTGTATGTAAAAAGGAAGATGATATTTTGGACCAAAATTTTGTCACCTGAAGTAGGAAAATACAAACAATTTTGCAGAAAATAACTCGGAAGAATTGGCAGACATGTATAGTCATTTGAAAAGTATTTCTGACCTTTTGATGTAGGGACAATGGTCATTTGAAAAGTTGTAAACATAAATTCTACAGTATTGTGTAGTGTACTCAGTGCCGTTAAAGGCAAGTGCCTTATGTGCTTAAGCACAGGATGAGACAATTTTGGCGCTTCTTGTGGTTAAGTGGAGATTAAATAAGTATTAAAGTTTCTGACTCTGCGTGAGAGATTAAACTGCAAAGGGTGCTCGTATAATTTTTCAACAAATCAAAATCATGAAGTCCAATTAACACACGCCGCACTTTTCTTTGCTGTATAATATTTTTTAACTCTGCTGCTAGTTCTATTTGTAGATTTATCTCTACTTTGCATAATATAGTAAGTCTTTGTTTTTGAGGCGAAAGATGTATTAAACTGATATTTTCCTTTAATCACAACCTACTGGCCTACAAGTACATGGTGAACAGTATAAATAATTGATGACTTGGTGAGCTTAAGAACACCCTAGTTCTCTTGACACACACACGAGCGCGCACGCGCGCACACGCCCATGCGCACACACACAGACATGTTTGTTCTATTGCATTATGTTTAAGTGTTTAACACATCCTCCAAGGTTTGATATAAATTACAGGAAAAACAGTAACAATTACGTCCAAATCAATATAATAACACTAAATATAATATTTGTTTATTTTTCGTAGAAGTTCAGTGTATGTATTTCTCAATTGGAATTAAACTTGATCTATCCAATTAAGTCATTCGTCTTGTATCCAGATAAGCACATTTTTTGCACTTTGTTTGAAAATAAGTCACCATCGTCGTCATTACATCATTATTACTTTTCCTCAAAATAATAATATGTAGTGTATGAGAAGTTTTTAGTATACAAAATGTTCAAAATCTAAATCACACGCCTTGTATAACTCAGGGAATTTGAGTCATTTGTGCCTTTTTGCCTCTTGACTGCATTGAATTTAGTGTAGTATACTAGTGTAGGTTCTGCTACGTGTCATGTGTTCTGTCGGTATTACCTTCATATAATTTTCCATTTGATATTTCTTTTTGTCTGAATTCCTTACTTAATCATTAATGCACTCATTTCTATGCAGATCCCGATGTTGATATGGTCTTCGTAGAGGGGATATCTCTTCTTTGTAATGATTTACAGGTACGTTATTTCCAATGCAGATACAGTCCATTGTAATTCCATGCTGTGCTATGTATGTTGCATTCCTTCAATCCTTCTAGTAAGAAGTTTAGTTTGCAAATTGTATAATAATAGTGTTTGTTAAAGATGATTTCAACCATGGTTAGTGCTCTTCAAATAGGTTTAAACTTTATTGAACTATTATTGGATAATATTTTTTCCAGTAGCAGTTGCCATATTTCAATTTTGTTCTAAGAGACTGGAAGTTAATTGAAATCAAGGTCTCATAATTGGTAAGTAGAAAGTCAGGTCATATCACCCTAGGAATTTATCATTTACATAGTCGAAAGTCTAAATTTGAGCTTGGGCAAAACCTAATCTGAAATATATTTTAACAACTTAAATAACCTTCCTTTGGATTTATTTGCAATTACGAAACGGATGAAATGGTTCATTTTTTGTTGAATTGTGCAGGTTGATCCTCAAGACATTGTCATGGTGCGTATTGCCCCTTGTGTTGAAAGACAGTGATTACGTTTGTTTTTTACTACAAGTAAATAATATTTATTAATAAGTACTGGCCCTATCTAACTACTTTGCTTGTTTTGTACTAGTTGGTTTTATCTTGGCATATGAAAGCCGCTACAATGTGTGAATTTTCTCACCAAGAATTCATTGGTGGATTGCAATCTCTTGGGTAAAAGTTTGGCTCTGAACTCATTTTGTTTGTTTCCTTTTGGAAATTTCAACCTATGATGATAGAGCAATTAACTTTTCTAAACACTACTTGCCAAATAAAAACAGTGTGGATTCAATTCCTAAGCTCCGTGAAAAGCTCCCATTGTTGCGCAATGAACTCAGGGACGAGCGTAAGTTATACTTGTTTCTCTTCCTGGCGACTTAATTGAAAGAGAATAAATTGGAAAGTTTCATTGGTTGGTTTTTGTTTTGTTTAAATGTATGTGTTCTTCTGGATTGCCAGACAAGTTTCATGAGATATACAACTTTGCCTTCAGCTGGGCACGAGAGAAGGTAATATTATTTATGTTAATTTTTAGTGTTAGCATGCAGTAGATATTCGATGAATGTTCTCAAGCATATGGAGTTTTAGTTATGTCAGGTCGGAAGAATTGAAGAAAAATTTGTTGAACTATTCCTGGCTTAATCATCAAAAACCTTTTTGTATACCATTTTATCATGCTAGTGACTTAATGGTTAAATTGACTTGATTTGTTACTTTTCAGCTGGGCACGAGAGAAGGTAATATTATTTATATTAATTTTTGGTGTTAACAATGCAGTAGATATTCGATGAATGTTCTCAAACCTTTTTGTACTCCATTTCTTTACCCAGATTTTGCAGCATTATATTCTTATTCACCTTTGTTGCGTTGTTTTTGTAATTTGCTGGAGACTTGATTGTGAATTTGGCTACTTTGTAGGGTCAAAAATCGCTAGCACTGGACACAGCACTTGGTATGTGGCGGCTACTGTTTTCCGAGAAACACTGGCCATTGGTTGAGCACTGGTGCCAATTTCTTCAGGTTATTATTTCTTTCCCCTTTTATTTTTCAAATTTACTCTTATGTGTCTTCTGATTGCTTCAATATGGGATTTATATGAGTAAGGCTAAAATTTGTATAAAATTGCAGTCAAATAATACAGAAGGGTGGTTAATTGTTACTCTTGTTTCTTTGGTGGCTAGGTAATGCATGTGTATTTCAGTATTGGTTTGTGAATGGGGATATTAGTCCTATTTTAGGATTTATTTATTTATTTATTTATTAGTGTATACTTCAGTTCCTGGGTTTGAGATAAATTGTTGGTGTTCTATATTATACTCCAATCAGGAATATTTGTTTTCTAATTGGATTAATATATCAGGTTCGGCATAACAAAGCTATCTCAAGGGACACTTGGTCTCAGCTATTGGAATTTGTCAAGGTACATGTGTAGACAGTTTTCACCCCTCCAACCCAAAAGGAAAAAAAAAAGGAAAAAGACAACTTTATTATGATTCATTTTGGTTTCGCCAAATCACCTCAATGATTTATTTTTTTACTTTGTTTCCTTGTCAGAACATAGACCCACAGTTATCAAACTATGACGAAGAGGGAGCATGGCCGTACTTAATAGACGAATTTGTGGAGTACCTTACTGAGAATGGGGTTGTTCCTAGTAGAAAATGAACATAGGGTTTTAAGTACATCTATTTATTATGCTTGCATGATTGCTGTATGCAATTCAACTTGGGATCAACCCTACGTCTGAACTCATATTAGACATTGTTGGATCGAAAATGGATTTGTCAGGAAGAAAATGATCTCTTGCTCTGTGGCACTTCAATTTGTTTCCTGCTAAAACGTTGTTCTTTTGCACACAATATGTTTTTTAAGTTGATAGACCTTATCTTTTCTCAACTGTCTTGTGTGCATGTCTATGCATGGGGTGGGTTATCTCTTGCTTGGATAATGTTAAATAAAAGAAAGACTTGCATCAAATTTTCCCCAATCTAATTTGTTGCTAGGTCTAAGTAACAATTATGCCTAGAAAGATTTCTGACGCTTCTAAAATTAAGTATATATAATTTGGAAGATATTTTTTATGTGTCGGGGGGGGGGGGGGGGGGGGGGGGGGGGGGGGCGGGTCAATTTTTAATTTTTTTTGCCTTGTTCTAGAAATGTTGATAGAATGAAGGTTGATAGTTTGAGCCTCATCGAATACAATTAAATGGTTAAAAGGGTGCCATTGACACCCCTAGTTTGAGGTTGTGATTTTGAGAAATATGAAATACATCATTTAGCTTTATGTCCTCCTTAGAAGGCTGCCACTTAATTGCTTCACGGTTAATTGTCGGATGTCATTTCGAAAAAATATATAATTAAATCTGACATGAAAAAATTAATATTTGCAGCTTTTAATTAGTAAAATTTGTGCATTTGACAACCTTCCGTAGGTTTCCCAATCAGCTTCTTAAATCTCTTAAATTTGTGCATAATAATGTGTCAGAATGTCCAACAAATCTCTTAAATACACCAGTCACAACCAGCCAGGAAAAGTATAAAACATGTAAGGATGCTTATCAGCTTCTTTTGTCCAGAAAGAAGAATTGCTTAGAGGGTTCTGACAGCAATGTTTTGGCTCCGAGCCTCCGATACAGCACAAGTTTCAATATGATAGTTATTATATCCATCTTAATGGCCTACATTTTCTCCTTTTTACACTCTTTTCATTTCTTTTTATCCAACACCCATACTTGTTAGAATCTTACAAGACATTGATCATCCTTTATTGAACAGTAAATGTCTATAGGCATTCATCATCTTGCAAAAAGAAGAAAAGAATGAAAACGCTCGCCTGCACAGACAGGCCAACCATTCAAATAAGCTCTGCACGAATCTCAAAGCTCAAATAATACTGGCCTCCTACGCTATCCCCAAATAGGCCGGACACATCGGTCACAAAAAATATGAGATATCTCAGATGATGGCAGTTTATCTTTTCATCTCACTTAATTATTTTCTTTTATGTGACAAACAAGGGCAATAGTAAAAAAAAATGACCCTGTCAACAGAATTGTTATTGTTATGAGCTTGCACGAATTTGAAGCAGCTCTAAGATCCGCTACAAGTCTTACGAAAGGAACAAAATGTTTCCACATACCAAAAACAGAGGATGATTTGTCATACAAACACTGAGTAGTGTATTGACAACCTAAAAAAAATGAATTGACAGCAGAGACCAATCTACTAAATTGCTGCTAAAATAGCTTTCCCAGAGAGCATTCCCAGGCTAATATTATCATCCAAAAGTTAGCTCCTGGAGAACAAATAAGAGTGTATCCAATTACTAAGGCAGATTTCATATCCTATCAACAAACGCACAACAAAGATTGTTGCGAATATAACAAAACCGCCCTAATATCTAATCGACCCACAATGACCCCAAGTTACCTCATCTCAACTCATTCTCTTTCTCATTTGCATTCTTCCTAAGCCGAGCAGGTGACCTTGGTGCAACTACAGCGCCACCATTGTCTTTGTTAATACTAGTCATATCGTCAGATCTGACAGCATTTCTATCAGCAAGGGGAGGGTTGGTGGCATTTTCACTTGGAGGTGTTGCAGACGACATGGCCCTCGGCAATCTCAAGGAAATATTCTCGTGGCTCCTAGGAGGTGCATCATTATTTACAGATACAGATTCTGGAGTTATGGTCGGTTCCACTACAGTGGGAATGATCTGAACTTTAGATTTATGCCAAGTCTTCCGCTGTTTCATCTTTTCACAGGGCTCATCGGTCTGTTACACCATAACCCAAAAGCATTAGCTATGATTTATATTTATATTCTTAAAACTGGCACAACTTCCTGCCTTCAGAGCCCTAAAGCAAGGGGTACCCCACAAGTTTACCAAGTCTGGATCCTTGAACTCAAATTTTGAGTATAGATCCAGACCATCCGATCAGAATCCGGTCCAATCCGGCCTGAAGTGGAATGCACGGGCCCCTTATATTTGTACTAAAGCAGATCGGACAGTCCGGATCTAAACTCAAACTACGAGTTAACTCTGGTGAGTAATTCCAAGTTTACCAACAACTAAATTTATCATATGCCTACAAAAAAAGGTACATATTATTATTTCTGAACTTTAAAAAAAGTACGCAAGATCAGTGATTTATATTCAGGAATTATTTGTATCTACAGAGACATACCTTCACATTTCCAATATCACCAAGTGGCTTTCTCGACTTAGAGCCCTTTTCCTCTTCTTCTTTTGCTTCAAGCCCACTCTCCATTGCACTCTCGAGCAAAAGGGCTGCTTGCGATGCCATATTGACATTCTTCTTCTCTTCGTCAGCTTTGTCAGAAAAGGAACAGCTCTCCTCCTCATCGTTATTATTAAAACCACGATTGGCACATTTCGAAGCTAAGCAACCGCACGAGAAACCACACTCAGCACCGGCAAAGCGGCACTCACACTTCTTTGTCTTACAGAAAGACGACTTGCTGCAAGTACAACACTGGCCAGATGCAGTTTCTTCAGCCCCATCAGATGGAATCTCTGACTTCACGCCTCTGCTTGTAGTGCCCGAGAAGAGATATCGAGAGGGTACAGCAGTTACTTTTCTATTCTTTTTGCGTGTTTTTTTAATGGTGCTGACCCAGTCTGACTCTTCAGCTGCTTGATCACAAGCAACAAAATCTGAGTCATCGGAATCCACATCAGAGATTTCCATGTCATTTTCAGATTCTGCACCATCATTTGCTTCAATGTGTACATCACCACTTTTTTCCACATAAATCTATGGAGAAAATAATAAACAACAAGACTAAGTAAAACTGTAACATCTCAAAAAGATTGCAATTACCACATTGCTGAGGATTTTACAAAGGTATATGCTCTATGGTCTTCCGAAAAAATGTTCTTGGGTTCTACTTCTAAACAAGATAGATGAATCACTTTGAAAGCACTATCAAATCAAACAGAAAAAAATCAAGGAAACTCACCTTAGACTTAACATAACTTATTTCATTGTTCCTAGCAGAGAGAACCTACAACAAGGAAAGAGAAAATAGAGAAAGTCAGCAGGCATTTCTACTTCGAAAACTGGCAATGAAAGTTTAAACTACACAAAAGACAAGCGCACATTCACAAACTAAAGCAAGAATTGGGGTTCTGACCTCATTGAGATGCATGTTCTCAACCTGAAGCTCTCCAGACTGTGCTTCAAGCTGTCTAACAGCACTTGTCAGGCGAACAACTTTTGCCTTTAGTTCACTGATGAGCAAGTCCTTTTCTCTGCACTCAGTTTCCTTGTCTCTTACCTGACATCTGAAGAAAAAACAGACATTATACTCATGCTGCATGTTAACGTCTTGCAACATGAAACTTAATACGTTTAATTGGAGCAATACCTGGATGAAGAGGCAAGATTAAAGAGGAAGTTCAACATGTTCTTAGCCTCAGGGAGGGACCGGATTTGATTCCATCTCCCTTTGCTATTGAAGCCCCGCTCCCTTTCCTCAGCCTCTGACAGCTGGGACGCCATTGACACCATAGTGCTAGAAGATGCTGCCAGCATATTCTCTAGTGCTGAAATTCGCGAACTCCGTGCACTAGGTGACATTGTTTGTGGGCGGTCACTGTCATTTAGGCAACAGGCAAAAAGATTCAAGAGAGAGAAGCACCACTAGAGCTGAGAAAAGGAATGAAGAAAACAGAGAAACAACAACCTCATTATTTTCTTACGGAGCATTTCAGTCTCTTCCTTGAGCCTTGCGATCTCTTTAGACATTGCAGCTCGTCTGTTTACCCAAATATACATAGAAGAAAATAAAAAGTACAAATTACGATAGCAGTAATTACTACATGAATATAACGAAGCAATGACACTGAACAATATAACAATAAATATAAAAGAGACACTTACTCTTGCATTTGCCGCTCATACTGCGACCGCACTTCATGTACCCTCACTGTAACCTCAAGTTCATGCTCCACAGTATGCATCAAGGCCTTCAAAATTAGAAAATACAGGGTAAATAAAATGAAAAAAGGTAACAGTGTCAAAATAGGTGAATTCTAGCTACTACCTGGATGCCGGGACCATTTGCCAACTCACGTGAAGAAGCCTTCTTTGCCTCTAGTAGCTCCTTCAGGCGTTTTGTGGCCATAGCAGCTTCTTCAGTTTTCCTTTGTAATACCTACAAAATCAAAGAGTTTTGTCTACATGAGAACTTGCTCTTTATTAGGAAATTGTTACGCAAAAGGGTTCAGAAATTATACCATTTTTTGCCTCTGGTTCAAAGCAAGAAGTTTGTGCATCTCATATTCGTTTCTTCGCCCTTCTTTCTTTAGCTAATAACAGAAAACAATGTCGTTAGGGCAAATTATTGCAAAACTAAAAAATATTATGTTAATATTTGTGATTTTAATGGACCCATGTGACTCGTTATAGTATAGCCTGTGTTGACAACATGGAAAACTCTACGTAACAAGTTGAGAACTGTTTAAATACAGTAAAATGTGTGCCCGATTAATATAACGGAAGGATGAAATGCATCATACCTGTAAGACCTCTTTTTCCCGGGAAGCCTTCCAAGCCCTGAATTGCTCAGATTCGTGCTTAATTTTTTGTTGAAGTTGAACCTATAATCACACGACAGTCAAACAAAAGATTTAATTTGGGGGCAACAAACTCATTCGAAATATAGTCAGATAAAGAGGAAGTTAAAAGCTTACCTTCTGAGACTTTATTCTCTGGATTTCATCCTGTAGCCGCCTGGCCGCTTCATCGCTCTTTTGTTTTTGTCTGAGCATCTGGGCTTGTGTCTCTTGCTTCTTCTTCAGCTCAGATACCTTTACAAAAAGTATATTAATATGATACACCCGTACATGGAACTGCCAAACTGAAATACTTGCAAGGTGTTACCTGTGCCTCGAGAGTGTTCAACTTGTGCAAATAATCTTCCTTTAACTTCTTAGCACTCTCATCAGGAAGAGAGGATATGTTTGATAATTTGCAGCGAAGGTCTTCGATCTCTTTCTGCAAAAATCGACAATCAAAATTAATATATTTACTTGTGCTTGGAACTCTATTAGCACCCAAGAACAAATCAAACAAAAGGCGTTAGACCTGAAGAGATTTCTTCTCTTGTTCCATATCCATAAGCTTCTTCTCATAGTGTTGCTTGAGCACAGCAGTGTCTCCCCTTGCAAATTGCTTCATCTCAGCCTTTTTCATACGACAGAACATGCATATATTTGTATTAGCCACAAGGAAAAAAATACCTTTTTTTCCTGAAAATTCCTTGGAAATAACTTTGCCTTAAATTGTTACCTCTTTTTGTTGGAGTCGCATATCAAGATCCTTCAGTTCTTTATCAAGCCTGTCTTGCAAGGAAGAATGCTCCATTTCCTTCTCCTCATCTTCACCCTCAACTAAGCATTAAAAAATCCATCAATAATATCAGTTTCTTCACTTTCTTGCTATAAAATAGAAAACTTATGCATAATAAGACTGTTTCGGTTCAAAGATGAACAAGTTGATAGGTCCAATTGATATAAGAATAAATACGAATACAGGATGTCATTAGGTTAGATTACTTGATGCATTAGAAGATTCTACTTCACCAACTGAGCCCAAGTCTTCAGAAATTTCATCCTTGTCTAACTCCAGCCTCTCATAAAAAGCATTTCTGGGACAGGAGGAAATGCTTTTATTCTTTCTTAATTCTGCTTCAAGCTGTTGGATCCTTGATAAGTAGCTCTTAATTAGGTCGACATCCTACACGTGTTTAACACATGAATTAAGTGAAAAAATAATTGGCACAAAAACACATGCTCCTCCTCAGGAGATGAATAAAAAAAATCATTGAAATAATTTTAATTTTTCACGTTGCAACCTTTTCATTATCCAAGTCATCAATTTCATCCCAAGGTTTCCCACCACGAGCTGCTTCGATCTTCAAAATAAGCTGGTCCTTCTCCACCTAACCACAGAATTCACTAATCAAATACAGACTAAAGCGCTAAAACTTGACTATAATTATAATGATGACGAATAAATGCACAAGACTGTGCTTAAATTTTGTCAAGGTGTACAAGTATACCTGAGCGGCTGTGGCTTTCTGGGCCAAATCATCGCATATTCGTCGAGTCTCTTTCAATCGATGTAGAAGTTCTTGATTTTTCAACTCTAATAGTGAAACCTTCTCTTGTAGGATCTGCATGTTATTTTACAATAAAGTTTTGTCTTCATAACCACACATATTCAATCAATGTAATTCCAAAAGAATTCAAAGACAATCATGTCATGTTAGTAGGGCAGCAGGCATGCACTTGCACTACCCAAGATAAATTAACATTTTGGTGCATTTGGACATGTGAAGAATAGTCACTAATCAGGGTTAGCACTATTTTGAGCTACTATTCTTCGTTTGAGTGTGTTTGGATTAACAAATATGGACTATTTTTTGTTTGTCTTTTGTGGGTTTTCACTATTCTACTAACCCAACAAAATGTTGGGTTAGCTACTATTCTCAATCTTGAAGTTAGCTCTATTCTTGCTTTATTCCTTGATTCATCCAAACGGCCCCTTGATACTATGCTTAATACAACAAAGAGCTTAGAAAAGGTATGTTTGTACCTGAATCTCTTCAAGCGAAGCACCGCCGCTGCGCGCAAAGTGAAGTTCACCCTGCAACTGTTCCAATTGGCTTCGCAGCCTTTGCATTTCAGCTGCCACTGGGTCGCGATTGATCTAAATATATGCATAAACAATGGAAATTAATAACCACAACAGAAGAAGAAAGAACTCAAGTTTGTAAATGATAGCTTATCTTACAACTGCTTTGTTCTGGATGTTACGGGCCCGGTTTGCGTACTTCAGAGTGTTTATTGTCTCCTCAGCGTTTGAGTCAGCAGGACTAATGCAAGCTGTAGACAAGATGTACATATCGAATAAGCACTGAACAGCATGTTCTAATTATACCACTACAAGAAGAGAGAGAGAGAGACAGAGAGAGAACAAAACACACCGATCATAACAGTCTTGCTGTTGCCTCCAAGAGAATCCTACAAAAGGAATTTTTTTCATATATAAATCAATCAAACATACAGAGCACGGAATTTTTAAATGCAATACTTCCAACATCAATTAAAGAAACCAATTGCTCCAGCAGTAATGAAGTTCTACAATTATGAACTAAGACTACCAAGTAACAACTCAAATCAGCAACAACAGTTGTACTGCAAGATGTAAATTGCAAGTTCGGTAATGTTACTATTAAAAAATCAGCAGCCAAATATCACAAAAAAAACAGAAAAATGAACCAGCAGTCAATTTATGTCCCCTTGAAAAGTAAAATTTCTATGCCATATACCTGCAGCAGTCTAGTCAGCTTGCTGTCCCGATAGGGAACAAAAGCTCCCTCTTTGCGCTTCTTCTCATCACCCAACGCACTGATGACATTTCCAAGAGATAGAAGGCCTTTATTTATATGTATCCCTGGATAAATATGGAAAATATTATGTAAACAAAGTTCCAGTTTCTCCCTTCAAGTGAGAAGAAGGTTAGACATTGTCAATTGTGTAATTCTTTTTTGGACAATTTTCTTATTCTTGTTTCTCTGTTCCCTATTGCAATCAATTTTGGACATATAATGATATATTTCTTTTTTAATGACAAGGAAACAACCAACACTGACTTTCTTCTTTTGTTACTGTTTGTTCATACCGTAGTTACTTTAAACCTAGGTCCTAGCTAACATACAGAACAGTTATATGGTCCCAACCTTCTTTAAGCCTCAAGCCATCGGCCCCGGTACGCTTGGCACGCTCTGAGCCGGCTAAATCAACCAAATGAAGTTTGGAGATTAGGATATCATCTCCAGCATCGCTTTGGGATGAACTAGCAGTCCGCTTTTGCTCAATGCAAATGGTGAAGATAGCGTGAGACCGGCTGTGAAGGGACACAAGGGATCTTTTAGAAACTAACATAAAGACTGAAAAGGTGTTATGGCACTTTTATAAAGGTAACTTTGCCTATAAGAATCAATATCATTTCTTGTCTTGGTTTTAGATACTATCAGGCAACATGAAAAACTTGCAATGTGTACACATTAAATCATACAACTTTTGATTATACAATGAGCAAGGTAACAGTTATATAACTAACAGAAGTTATCCACAATTCTGGAGAGATTATAATAAGTATTCACATTTTTTACTAAAAGGAAAATGAGATCTTCAACATTTGACACCTATGCATGCTGAATGTACATAATAATCAAATAAAAGAACTGAGAAATAATACCTCGACTGGCTATTCATATGTGTGCTAGCAGTGGCACGGTTCAAAGACCCTCGAGCCAGGAAAGAAGCCATTTCTTCTTTTGATTTCACTGCCGGTTCACTGACACCAGCAAGGGTGATGCCACCAAGTGCTGTTTCTCTGATCTGAATTGGCACTCGGTTAGGACCAGGCCCCGTTCTCATCACTTGACATGTCTCAGATTTTGCTGTCTGGGATTGTGGGTCTAAGAGATCAAATACCTCCTCTTTAAAAATCTGCCATGAAGATTTAGCAGAAAAGAATAGTATTGATTTAGACAATTAAAAAACACTTGGTTTGAATTTAGTTTGGAAAATGGACATAGATTACTATCAACAGAAACTGAATTTTTGTAAGCATGGGATATTCAAAAAGATTAGAATATAAGAATGAGTGATAGTAATCGCAAGCTACAGTGTTGATAGTGAGAACATACCACACCAGTACAATTATCATACCTCAATGAATGAAACTCTGATGAGAAATTCTATGTTGTCCCTATGTTTGTTTACTTTTTCAAAAATCTCCTCCATGACTTTGGGTATGATCCTGCCAGCATTAGTTTCTCCAGGATAATTAGTGCCCATGGTATATGTCTTCCCAGAGCCAGTCTATAATTTTTTAAAATAGCAATAATATTTGTGAGAAAATAACCCAGTTATGTATGCACAAACCATGTATATGCATTTTAAAGGGATTAATATACCAGGTTGATTCAGGTATTATGGAACTAGTACAACTTGGTGCTTATTCAAAAATTGAGGGTTAAATGGGGCAAAAACTGGAACAAGTGAAGATTGATCACTCAACTAAGGGATAACTGAGTCTAAGAAGGCTTACTTCCCCATTTAAGTAAAAAGTGGAACAAGATGGCTCATATTACAAACCTGTCCATATGCCAGCACAGTGGCATTGTAGCCACGGAATAGTGCATCAACAAGGGGCAGTACGCATTCCTCAAAAATTCTACATGATTGTGCACCTGACGACCCATACACATGGTCATACGTAAACACGTGCGAACCAATTTGGACCTGCACAATTTTCAAAAGGAAAGGAGGTTCACAGCTGCTGTACAAGAAACAGAATGATAGTTTCTCACAAAAAGTGAATTGTGCTGCTATGCAACTGATTGATACTAACAAAAAAGTGTGTGTGACGATTGCAACTTGCATGTTGAATTATATTAATTAAAGTACAGACTACATGGTTATTTCAAAAGGAAGTTTTGTTCAAGGGTATTGTTCAAACAACATGTACAGTTTTCAATTAGGAAAATACACAGTGACAAGATCAATTGATCATTTGTTTCCTTGCAACAAGATTGAGAAGAAACCTTCTAGTTTTATTTCCAAACTTAACTTAAAGGTGAAAACTCCGTTTTTGTTTGACTATGGCTTGGAAAAGCACAATAAATACAGCACAGGACTATTCTTATTTTGTAATTTGCACCGTTTTTACACATAGTCTCACAAAATTGACAGATAGGAAAGAAGAAATAGGAGAAAAGTGCAGGGATCTGAC
The DNA here is from genome assembly GCA_964058825.1 of Carex arenaria. Lineage (NCBI taxonomy): Eukaryota > Viridiplantae > Streptophyta > Magnoliopsida > Poales > Cyperaceae > Carex > Carex arenaria. The sequence continues at coordinate 411,938 of CAXKVW010000144.1, forward strand.
CTGAGGTTCGCCAGGGGTGACAGTCACACAATCGGTGCACCCATTGAGAAGCTCTGAGGTGATCAACGGTCGAATATTCACAGCGACCTTCACAGAGTCATCTGAGCCCTCCATAGCTCCGATGCCTGCTTTATCTCCTTAAATCTACCAAAAAAAAGCAGCTCAGATTAAAAGAAACAACATAGTGTTGACGTCCATTAAGATATACCTACTAACCTCAAGAAAACTCGGATTTCAGCGAAATGGGAGCAAATCGTGATAAGAAAGAGAGGAGAAAAAGCACAGGATAAGATCGGGAAACCAAGGGATTATTAGGTTTTGGTTTACCTCTATCGTTCAGAAATCGAGGCTGATGAGAAAAAGGGAATGATTTGGATTTGGAGAGGTCGAATCGAGATTGAGGGACTGGTGGCGAATGCGAGAGGTTAAGAGTTCCCAGACCGCTCTTCGCGATTTCGAATTTGGAATTAGGGGTCACGTGAGAGTCATGTGATACAGCGACCCGTCCTTTGAAATTTGAAGAATTAGCTGGTCTTGGTGCACTATTTAGTGTGTGGGCTGTGAGCTGTGCTTTTAGTGCTACGCAAGAGAGCACCAAATTCTTAGCAACGCAAAAAAATATTATTATTAAATTACTATCATTTTTAAAATTTCTTAACAGCTTAATAACATTATTATTCACTTTAAAGAATTTATCATTTGTTTATTTGAATAAGACTTGACCAAATATTGAATAAAAAAATAAATTAATAGTAAAGAAGTCTTAAACTGATTCCCTCGAATCAAACAATATACATAAATAAAACTTAATTCTAACCAATGGTATAGACTAAAAAATCATAATTATCAAAAATTTAAATAGTGTTTAGGAATGGCTAAAAAATGAAGCTATGCTCATATTAAGCCGCTATTAGCGTCGATAGCACCATAGTTTTTATGATCTGAAAAAACTATTGCGACTATTTAGAATCCTGATAATTATTCATCAAACTTGTAGATAACAGACTAATTTTTCTGATTTTGAACAGACAAAAACCAATTAATTAATATATAAAATTGCAATGATAATATAACAAAAATGTCTTTGAAATATTATCATTATACTAAATTATCCCGGACAAAATATGAAAAGCATGAGTTACTCTTGAATTTACTTGTCAAAAAAAAATAACCTATCAGAAATTTTGCATGGTATTTTTGTTTTTGTTTTTTATTTATTAAAAAATACCATGCGTAACTAGTCAATATACAAATTTTAATGGAACTTTTTATTTTAAAATTTTAACAAAATTAACAAATCAATTTTACATAACTATTTTTATAATTTCACAGTTACACTTTGGTTAAATTTACCTCTGAAATTTTACGTTAATTTCACTTATAAACTTTGGTTATTTTTATTAAATTTACTGGTGGACCGGTCCCTGGTCTATACATTTGTTATAGTTTTTAATTTTTGTCTTGATGAGAATCCAATCTATTCTAAAAGACGATGAATCTTTGATGAAATAAAAATGGGGCCACATGGTTAATACCCAGCCAAAATTATTATTTTTGTGGGTTTGAATTTTCTTGTTCTGTCTGTTATCCGTTGCGGATTTGAATTCAAATCAACAAAATGACTTATGTGCCCTTTGCCAAGTCAAGCAGTCCAAAGAAGTCGCAGTCTTTTTTACCGATTTTTTTTTATTAATAACCATAATAAAAAAATTAATAAAAATAACCATGATAGGAATTTAATTTTATAAATAATCAAACGCGCTCCACCAAGGAGCAGTCCTCCCTGAACACCAAACCGCCACCTGAAGGGCGGTCCGACTTTTTTTTTTTGAGATAGTTATATAGAGTAGAACTAGAGTGCTCCTAAGTTCACCCAACCTCTTGTGAACTTGACTCTAAAATATATCGAATCGACTTTAAACGATGAATCTAAACCGTTGAAATCCTTCTACTTAATGATTGATGCGTCTACATGTGAAAATTTTAAAGTTTCGAATTAATTTAATATAGAGTCAAGTGGTCAAAGGAGTCCAAAAAATGAATGCATTAAAATTAATTTATAAACCTTAAACTTTTGACCACTTGACTCTATATTAAATTAATTCGAAACTTTAAAATTTTCACATGTAGACGCATCACTCATTAGGTAGAAGGGTTTCAACGGTTTGGATTCATCGTTTAAAGTCGATTCGATATATTTTAGAATCAAGTTCACAAGAGGTTTGGTGAACTTAGGAGCACCCTAGTTCTACTCGTTATACTAATTATGGAGTTTATATTACGACAAAAAAAATTATATTATTTGTTATACATGCATTAACTAATTAAATAAATATCAAGTTTCGAGAATGTCTGGTAGGTAATAAATGACTTTATTTAAGCTCGAGTGTTAGGACAATAAATAAAGTAAGAGAGACGAAATCTTCACTGAGAAGACATAAAACGATGATGAAACTTCAAACGGTGCTCGAGTGTCCGATTTCAACAAATGACCACTTTTAGGAAAGCTTGCAAAAATACACATGCGTCAGTGCCCACGATATTAGATTTCAAAATTCAGAATTGCCAAAAAACAAAGGGTAGAACTTCAAAACTTGAGTTGAAGTTTCCGATCAAGATTTTTATTTCTATTTTTCGATCTATGTAGCTCGGTAAATTGGTTATATAATGAACTTGTAGAATACCAATTTTTACTATCTTTAGAATTTTTTTACTATTTTTAATGATTTATGAAAGATGACACAAAATGACTTAAAAATTAAAGAATTTTGTGAATAGTATATTTTCTCGGTAGTATTTTCAGTATAATATTTATTTCAAATAAATCAAATATAAAAATTGGTAGTATATTTTCTCAGTAGTCTAAGCTTAAATGAAGTCATTTATTATCTACCGGACATTCTCGAAACTTGATATTTACTTAATTAGTCAATGCATGTACAACAAATAATATAAAAAATGTCATAATATAAACTCCACAATTAGTACAACTATCTTAAAAAAAATAGAACCGCCCCCCAGAGGACAGTTTTCTCTCAATAGAGGACCGCCCCACTATGGGGCAGTTTGGTGTTCATGGAGGACTGCCCCTCAGTGGAGTGGTTTAGTTATTTATAAAATTAAATTCCTTTCATGATTATTTTTATTAATTTTTTTTATTATGGTTATTAATAAAAAAAAAAAACTCGGTCTTTTTTTACATTTAACTGTGGATTTTATATTTTTAATTATGAATTGTGTTAATTTCAAAATTTGTGACTAATCTAGTCCAGCTGCCTTTGTAAATTTATAGTATTTTATATTTTGATATATGTATTATTGTTGTACATTATGCTGTATTTTATTTATATTCGTCTATGTTTCTTTTACTATACATAGCATTGTTGTAAAAAACGGTTGTTTAGGACGACTAATCGACCGGCCAATTAGTTGTTGGCGGCGATCAAATCAATATTGATTTTTCCGATTAATTGTTTGATTAGTTTTTATTATTTCTAACTAATCGCTGAATATATCATATATATTCTACGAGCGCATACCGTTATTTACAACACTGATACATAGTTTATCGGTAAATGTTTAGTTGTATCGTTACTCATTGTTATTTCACTGATTTTTTGTTGTTGCTATTTTATAATTATCAGAGAAGGCTCAAAATTTGTGTACTCATCTTTTGTGTCTGTGGAATTCAAATTTCTGAAAAGGTCGTGAGGTAACTTTTAATTCTATCACTATTTTTAGTTTGGTGTTATTTTACGCAAAATAATACTAAAAGGGAGAAGAGGGGAGAGAATATTTCAGGTGCTATTCGATTTTTGTTTTCAATCACTGAACATCATTTTTAACAATTATCATTCCGTCACTCTACCAATTATCAACGTTCCCATCACAACTCTTCTAGCAATATTCTGTTATGCATATTGCAAAGCAAACCATGACCGCATGACCGAATTTTTTTTATTAATATCCAAAATTAATAATAAATTTCAAACTCTACATCACGTTTGACAAGATTTCGAAAAATACTCAAATCACAATTTTATTTCACGATTTTGAACGAACTTTTTGTAAATTAAATCCACGGTTTCAGGTCCTCCAAAACCGCAGAACAAATCCATTGTTTCGGAAAACCGAAATTTTTTTTTGATGTTTTAGGCTAAAACCGTTAATTTAGTTCACAGTTTTAGTTTTTTTTTTCTTTAATTAAACAAAAAATGTTATAATTCATTTATTTTTTATATTTAAATATTTGAAATATTTCTTTGAAAATAGATGAAATGCTATATAATTTGGTTTATTAGAAAGACTACGACAAATAGCCCGAATCAAAAAAATTCAAGCTGGATTTTTTGCGGCTGTTAGAAAAATTAAAATATTTCTTTGTATATAATTGAAAAAAAAAATTGAATATGAGTTATTGATCCCGGCTCGAAATCCACTTCTGAGTAAATAAAAAAAATATTGTGGCCCTTCTAGTGCATTTAAATTCTAAGATATTGTATCTGTTGCTGTCAATAATTTTTGTTGTTGTTTGACTAATTTGCAAAACATATAATCATTGAATTTTACAGTTTCTCTGTTTGAGATATGTGCAGGTTTGATAATTACGGCCATAGGTCAATGCAAGTCAATAATTTATATTATTACAGTTTCTCTGTTTGAGATTTGTGCAGGTTTGAAATCAACAATTTAATTATGGAGCTATAGATTTATAATAATCATGTAGTTAAGTAAAGTATATTTGAGAATTGTTGATTTCTAGAACAACTGTTTTGAACGAACCACTACGTATGGAACAGATCAAATCATAAAATTACAGAGAGTTCTAGTTTTTGTTCCATCCAGGATGGTTGTGATCCATAGGAACACTTATCAAGTTTTATGAGATAAATTGTACTAACCATCTTGAACGACACAGATGTTTAGAATAGCTAATATTAAATTAATTATTGCGGAAATCCTAATTGCAATAATTTTACAATCCATTCGGAACGGATCACTACTGTCCGAACGGATTTGGCAAATATGGAGCCCTACTATAAAAGGAGTTACCTTATTTCAAATTTGACCAAGCTAGCCGCATCTCACATTCGAAAAGTATTTATTGTGCATTCTTAAAAACTTCCATTGTTGAGTGAGTTCAAACTTTAATATCCACTCAACACTTTCAAGTTCACTAGACGTATTTTCTTGGAAAGATATAGTTTAGTTTCTAGCATTTAGTTCTAGAGTCTTTCCATCCTAGCTAGTGCTTCCTGCTTGTAGGACGTTGAAGGAATTCACTAGCTCGAGTGTCTCCACTCACATATGTCCATAGCTGTGTGACAATCCCATTGGGACTCTCCAACTCAAACTTCTAGTCTCACTTTGTATACGAGTTAGGCGGTGACTTCCCACCGTTGTTGGGCTCACGTGTCCTAAGTTGTATCTTTCCTTTTTAGTAATTGGAAAGGGGTGCCGACGAGATTGTTCTATCCCGGAGACACAAGTTTTTTACGCCTAACTTTGTTATTATCTTACGTGTCAAATTTCTCTAACTCTACTCTATTTACTTTCCTTGTACATACTTATTTGTTGTTTATTTGATTTATTAGTTTAGAGGGTTTAACTGAAAAACGTCTAAGTCTTTAAGACTCCCTATTCACCTTCCTTTAGATACCCTTAGGTACTCTACACACAACTGATCACATTTAACTATCTTTTTCATAATTAAATTAGTGTATTCAAGATTCACTATTTCATCAAGATCTAAAAATCCTAATCACGTGTGACACATGTGACTACGTGTTTTGCTATGCCGTGACCAAACCAGTTCACTTCCCGTGTTGTGTCAATTTTTTCAAAGAATGGCCACATCATGCAAATGATTGCAGCAAGTACATAACTGGCACACATGTTGTGTGGTGACGTATCGGTTACAACATGACTTTTTACATTCCTACTTTCAAAAGATCCAAAAAATTTAGATCAGGTGGTTTTCTAACTGTCTATTAAAAAATATTTAAGAAATATAAAAATTTGTACATATCACATTGAGAATTGAGTGATTCAGAGTAATATGTAAGTTCATAGCATGGACTGATGGATAGCTTTGTAATATTCATATCACCTATTCACCTAGGGTACGTTTGGATGCACTCTAGAATAGCTAGAATAGCTACTGTTTAGAATAGTAAATAAGAATAGCTACTGTTTAAGAACAGTGCTATTCAGAACAGTGAAAAAGTTGTTTGAATTGCATATTTGGAATAGAGTTTGGAGAGAATAGCTACTGTTTAATAATTTATGTGTAAGATTAAATATAATACAATATAATATTAATTCAAATATTAAATGTAATATAATATTATTTTCAATATTATATTAGTATTAAATAAAATATTATATTAAATATAATATAATATTAGTTTAAATATTAAATGTAATATAATATTATTTTAAATATTAGATTAAATATAATATAATATAATATTAAATATAATATAATATAATATAATATTAAATATAATATAATATTAGTTTAAATATTAAATGTAATATAATATTATTTTAAATATTAAATGTAATATAATATTAGTTTAAATATTAAATGTAATATAATATTATTTTAAATATTAAATGTAATATAATATTAGTTTAAATATTAAATGTAATATAATATTATTTTAAATATTAAATGTAATATAATATTAGTTTAAATATCAATGTAATATAATATTAATTTAAAAATAAAATTAGTATTAAATAAAATATTAGATTAAATATAATATAATATTAGTTTAAATATTAAATGTAATATAATATTATTTTAAATATTAAATGTAATATAATATTAGTTTAAATATTAATGTATATAATATAATATTAATTTAAAAATTATATCAGTATTAAATAAAATATTATATTAAATGTAATATAATATTATTTTAAATATTAGATTAGTATTGAATAAAATATTAGTTTAAATATATTACAATGTAATATTAATTTAATTATTAAATGTAATATAATATTATTTTAAATATTATATTAGTATTAAATAAAATATCAGATGGAATATAATATAATATAATATTAATTTAAATATTAAAATATAGTATAATATTATTTTAAATATTATAATAGTATTAAATAAAATATTAGATTAAATATAATACAATATAATATTAATTTAGATATTAAATATAATATAATATTAGTTTAAATATTGGATTAGTATTAATATTGAAATCAACAAATGCTATTCTATGTTTTTGTAAGAATAGCGAATAGCACTGCTATTCTAAAAACAGTAGCTATTCCGAATAGCTCTAAATGTCGTTTGGATGCACGTTGTTCCGAATAGCAATACTATTCCGAAAACAGTAGCTATTCTTGTGCATCCAAACATACCCCTAACCTCTCGCTCAAAGTAAAATATTCGAAAACAATTCTGATTCCCTAATAACGCACTCGCACGTACGAGTGGAAACAAAAAAATAAAAACTGAAATTAGCCATCACTTAATTACATTTTTTTTTTCCTTCTATAACTAAATTACCGATGTGATTAACATTTATAGGAGACAAAATAACGACTTACAAACATCCAGAACAGGTTGAAGCTCTTATACAAACTAAGTGGTTGCTGAACTTTCAAATGTAATAATTGGAGAGTTAGAAGTTCTTTTATTTTATTGTGATGTAATAATAATAAGAATGTAATCAACTGATAGCCTCTATCAGTATTTCGAAAAAAGTGGGGCGATTTGAAGCAGCAGACTAGCTCCTTGTAATAGTGAAACTTGTAAGAAAGCATTAAGTTTTTAATGGAAAAAATGAAATTAATAATATACCGTATTATTTCTATAATGATACTATTATAGTTATACATAAACAAATCTCGAGCGAGGCTACGGTATTACGCATAGTGCGAATCGGTCTGTAATAAAGTTTTGTTTTTGTTTTAAAGTTCAAATAGTCTATTTAAACTGCTTAACGTGATCTCCATATGAAATTATACTTGCAGACTAATTAAAATTTATATATATTTTTTACTGAACTTTTACTATTTATTAGATAAGTAGAAAATCATTACTTTTGAATTGTCTAAAATAAGTAGAAAATCATTATTTTTGAATGGTCTAAAATTTTTAGGTCAGATAATTGATCATCTGCCTATCAAAACTAATATAAAAAAAATGTAAAATTTGATCTACAAATATATCTTCATATAGTTATTGTGTTAGTTCAGATTGACTGTTTAAAAAAAAAAATTATTAATTCATAATATGAATCAATTCGAGTTATGCATAGTGCCGTTCAAAAAATTTCTTAAAAAAATAATATACAACGGTCAGGTCGGACTTTACTCGACCGTTTTAAAATTCGTATCTGAAATTTATTAATTGGCTTAATTAACCAGCATACAATCTATTTTTAAATCCGTAATGTTTGAAGTCGTATAGGTTTGGAATGATAAAGTAAATCGAGTTAAGATTATAGCCTTTGAATTGAATTTAGCGGTCCATATCCTTTTTTAGGAATATCTCCGTTGATATTATATTGTTGAACTAAATTGGTCCGTAATAATTCATTCAAAATTAGTTGAATACTTCAGCATTTAATTGAACTGTAACTCTATTAAGATGAATTCTAAGAATCGTAAGTTAACAGAGATAGTGATGAGTATCTACACAGAGACATGCAAGTATGCAATTTGTAATTGAGATACTGATGCGTATCTATCCGTAGCCCTATTCATATCCGCTCCGTTTACACCCCTATAATCAGATACCGTCCCACAAATGGGAATTATAATAGCAAAATGAAAATCGAGTTTGATCTGCCGAGGATAAGCCCAGGGGATCAAAAGTCACATCCTACTATCACAGAGAGAGCACCAACAAATCCGACAAATCCGGTTTTAGTTTGGGCCCAAAAAAGGCAATCTCACTTGAGTTTTTTTTTATAAACCATAGATACAAATATCAATTTTAGAGTTCCAGCATGATTGAATCGATTTTTATAAAAACCATAAAGAACGAATTGCCAACTCGTTCTCCATATTTTTTTCTCTCCAGAGAACGAGTTAGCAACTCATTCTTGAATTTTTTCATTTTTTACAGAAAATTCTGTTTTTTTAGTCCGGAACGAGTTGGCAATCCATTCTCCAATTTTTTTTTTTTTTAGGGATTCTTATAAATTATTTGCTTAAACGAAAAAAAATTCTTACAAAAGAGCAATAAGATTTGATTTATGGAAAAAAAATGTATGAGTTCTAATTAAATTATTCATTATAGTCTCGTTGTTTTAAAAAAAGACTTGCGCTAAAGACTGATTTCAGAAAAAGCAGACAAGGTCAATTAATGCGCAACTGAGAATTAATATTTGTTGTGATGTCTTGAATGATAAGATGCATTATTAGTTGACACAGTTGAATGAGATCTAAATTTTAATCAAATAATTAATTCCTTTTTTTTCGTTTTAGAATGTGCAAATATAAAACATCTATAATGAATAATATAATTAGAACTCCTACATTTTTTTTGCATAAATCAAATCTGATCGTTCTTTTGTAAGAAACTTTTTTTTGTTTAAGAAAATAATTTATAAGAAACCCTAAAAAAAAGAATATTGGAGAATGGGTTGCCAACTCGTTTCGGACTAAAAAAATAAAAATTACACCATCGGTTACACAGTTTTTCACATAGTTTATCTTGTAAAAACTAAAAAAAAAAAATTCAAGAACGAGTTGCTAACCTATTATCTGGGAAACAAAATATGGGGAACGAGTTGGCAACTCGTTCTTTATGATTTTTATAAAAACCGATTCAATCATGCTAGAATTCTAAAAATGATTTTTGTATTTATGGTTTATAAAAAAAAAACTCATCTCACTTCAAAAATAAACAACACAGCATCAATAAATAAAAGTATGACAGCCACAGTTATTTATTTATTTTTTATTTTTTAAATACAGGCCTGGCAATGGCATTGCTCACTGGACGCCTAAAAAAAGGGAATCAGATCCAGTGAAGTAATTCAATCTTTGAGTTTTAAATCGGGATCGTCCGATTTGAATCTGAGACAATATCTGAGGTGCACATATCTCGAGAACAAATTCGAATTCCGAGACGATTCCGAACGACGGATTCAAATTGGACAGTCTCAATCCAAAACCCAAAAATTGGGTTACTTTAGGGGATCGGGACCCTAAAAAAAGGAGAAATTCAGAGAGGAAAGAAAAAAGAAATGGAAGAAAAAGAATGTAATTGGTTGGTTGATTTTGAGAAGAAAACGCTGAACGCAGTTGCATTGCATGAATGGCCTGAGTACTTATAGCAAGTTAGCAGTCACATCACAAAAATAAAAAAGAGAATCACATGGTTGATGGTTGCCATCTCACAAAGGGTTTGAAACTCCACAGTGCACACCCCCTCTCTCCATTTCCTTGGCATTTTCTCCTCCTTTGATCTGTACCTCAACTAAAACCTAAATTTCTCTGTTGTTTTCTAGCTCACCTTTTCACCAATTACCCACCTTCTCTCTCCTCTCCTCTCCTCTCCTCTCCTCACCGATCTGCATCATATCCCTTTCTTTTTAAATGAAATGAAAACCTCCTCTTAAATCTATTTTCGGTCGGTTAGTCTACCTTTTCTCTGCTACAATCTTTGCTTCCCACCCAAAAAAAGAATCTCTGGCCAATGACTTGGGTTTGTTCCCAAATCAGAGAGGATGAGAGATTCAATGGCTAAAACTGCTTTCTCTCAGAGAGATTCAGTTCAGGCCTCGCCACCTCCGCCGAACCAACAACCGCAACCCAACAAAATCAGCCCAGCTGTGCTCTTCATAATAGTGATACTCGCCATTATTTTCTTCATCTCTGGCCTTCTCCATCTCTTGGTCAGGCTCCTAATCAAGAAGCAACCCGACTCAAACCGAAATCATGCCGGGGAAGCAGGTTCTGAGACAATCCAACGGCAATTACAGCAGCTGTTCCATCTCCAGGACTCGGGATTAGACGAGACAATAATCGATTCACTACCTGTTTTTCTCTATGAAGAGATTCTTGGCCCAAAGGAACCTTTCGATTGTGCAGTCTGTTTGTCCGAGTTTCTCAAAGATGACAAGCTCCGGCTTTTACCGGGTTGCCGTCATGCATTTCACATCCATTGTATCGATACTTGGTTGCTCTCCAATTCAACTTGCCCCTTGTGTAGAGGTTCTCTTGGTGTCATGATTGAAAACTCAAACTTTCAATTTGGGAACTCAATTGAAGAGGAAAGGTGCGGAGATGATCGTGATGACAGAAAATTAGAAGAGGAGAAGATTGTTTATAGTATAAGGCTTGGTAAGTTTAGAAATGTGAGCAAAATTGAAAATGCGAATGATGCAAAAGGGGAAAATGAGAATGTATGTAAAGAGATAGGTGAGACTAGCAGTAGTAATTTAGATGCAAGGAGATGTGTCTCCATGGGGTCGTACCAATACATTCTCGCTAATTCAAGTTTACAAGTTGCTTGTACCAGTGCGAGGGGAAGCAGTATGAGGTTTGTAGGTAGTGTTACTAGAAATGAGACGCCAGATGGAAGGAAGATCAGTGCCGTTACAAGAGGAGAGAGTTTGTCAGTGTCTAAAATATGGCAACGGTCGGGTCAAACCAGTGATTTTCGGGGAAATGCTTCATCACAAGGTAACTCTATTTTGGTTAGATTGCCAGTGATGGAGGAAAAAGGCGGCGATTTGTGAAATGGCCAATTTAATTTTGGTGGTTGATGCATCTTGGTGTGACTAATTTATTCTCCTTTATTTTATTTATGTCCATTTTTGTAGCTAGTGAATGACAAGAACCAATGCTGTTCTCTTAGAATTGAGCGAAATTAGGACCTTAATTCCAATTGATGGTCTAAAAAGGTACAATGGGCATGAAAACACGTTTATTTCCAGGTTATTGTAATTATTTATTGTTTAATTGTTATGAAGTATATGTTTTGCTCTTTTATTTCAAATTAGGGTTTTGCCAATACAGTGCTAAGTTGCTTGAGTTTGATTAAAGAATACCAAATTGTTTCCATTAGACAGTGCTAATTAAGTGCTTGGCCCAGTGGCCAGCACTAGCAGCATTATACTGGTATATTATGGTACAACAAATCAACAATCGTTGGTTTGAACAAAGACAATATCACCTATTTGGATTTCCTTTCTTTTTTTTGTTTTTTGAGTAGTGTGCCTTGGGTTGGAAACATGTTTATGGAAAGATGGAAAAATATTAGAAGATTTTTTTTTTTTACTTCACATCACTGATGATTGATGGATATCTGATTAAACATGGTACCTGAGGTAGATACTAGGAATTCATATTACCTGAGGCAACAGAATATTTCTAGTTAGATACTGACCGTCCAATCAATATCCACACGAATGTTAAGGGGACCATGTACATTCCACCTCAGGCTGGATAGGCCCGGATTCTGATCGGACGGTCCGGATCTAAACATAAATATTCTGTCACCTCATTGGATATGAACTCGGTATACTAATTGGATTTTGTCTAATTATCCTGGACCTATCTTATTGTACCACTTTAACCATTAAGGTATAAAAAATCTTAAGGTACAATCTGAATTCAAACTCAACTCACATGGCTTAATTTAAATGCAATCTCACCTTAATTCCTGTAAAAGAATATGACTGAATTCTTTAACAGAGTCACAAATCAATGCCTTGAAAAGGAAAAAAAAAAATTATCATATAGTCATGATCAGTGTTATTAAAACCGGACCGGACCGGGTGGTCCGGCCGGAATAAACCAGAACCGAACGGTTTACGGTTTGGTTCTTTAAAAGGACCATGTATGTATTTGAACTGGTCAAGACTGGTTAAACCGACCGTTTTTTTTATAAAAGCCACGAACCGCGCAGCTAAGAAACCCGATCTTTTGCCAATTCGATTCCTTCTTCTTTTCTTCCAATCTCTTTCTTCATGCGTCATTCGTGCTAAATTTGTATCTTTGCTTCCCTTCTTCGGTGCTACTGATTAACGGTTGATGTTTGCTTATAAATCTCTTGTTATGGTGTTGGTCAATTCCTTTTCCTGATGCTCTATTGAGGTGATCGCAAAATACTTAATTATGTCGTGATTTTTTTAGCTTGGATTGTTTTTCTGTTTTTCCCTATATTCTTGCTTTTCACATTGTTTTGGTACCCATTTTTCTTTTACTTTTGCTTCTATTGTTTTCTTTTTACTGTGCTCAACTATTTCCAACTAGTGTTCAGTGAATCACCTTAAGGCAACTCAACTTTAATTCCCAACTATTTTTTGGTCAAATTCATTATTGGGATAAGGCTGTTGGTAATCTCATTGATCGGTGATCTGTGTTTGTATGTACCACTTAGCACTTGATTTGACTTGTATATGATTTTTGAGTATTCAACAATTGAAATGCTCTCCAAGTGTTTGATGAAATGCTTAAGTCAAAACTAATCAAGTAATAAGCAACCCAACAGCACAAACCAAGCTCAATGTTAGTAAGGAATGTACTTCAACTGCATCAAGTCTTGTTTTGCACATTTCTTTAATTTAGTTTGAGTTTTACCTCTAATATATACGGTGGTACTTTAGATTAGCTTGAGGATTTAATTAACCCTTTCATCATTATAAAATTTAAACTGGTGTAGCAAAATTTTCTAAATTGTAGCTTAATTCACCTGGGGTATGTTTGGATGCACAAGAATAGCTACTGTTTCTAGAATAGCATTGCTATTCGGAACAAGATGCATCCAAACGACTTTTAGAGCTATTCGGAATAGCTACTGTTTTTAGAATAGCACTGCTATTCGCTATTCCTACAAAAACATGGAATAGCATTTGTTAATTTCAATATTAATACTAATATAATATTTAAACTAATATTATATTACATTTAATATTTAAATTAATATTATATTGTATTATATTTAATCTAATAATATATTATATTTAATCTAATATTTTATTTAATACTAATATAATATTTAAAATAATATTATATTATATTTTAATATTTAAATTAATATTATATTATATTATATTTAATACTAATCTAATATTTAAAATAATATTATATTACATTTAATAATTAAATTAATATTACATTGTATTATATTTAAACTAATATTTTATTCAATACTAATCTAATATTTAAAATAATATTATATTACATTTAATCTAATATTTTATTTAATACTAATCTAATTTTTAAATTAATATTATATTACATTAATATTTAAACTAATATTATATTACATTTAATCTAATATTTTATTTAATACTAATCTAATTTTTAAAATAATATTATATTACATTTAATATTTAAACTAATATTATATTATATTTAATATTTAAGCTAATATTATATTATATTATATTTAATATAATATTTTATTTAATACTAATCTAATATTTAAAATAATATTATATTACATTTAATATTTGAATTAATATTATATTGTATTATATTTAATTTTACACATAAATTATTAAACAGTAGCTATTCCTTCCAAATTCTATTCTAAATATGCAATCCAAACAACTTTTTCACTGTTCTGAATAGCACTGTTCTTAAACAGTAGCTATTCTTATTTACTATTCTAAACAGTAGCTATTCTAGCTATTCTAGAGTGCGTCCAAACGTACCCCTGGTCATTAAATTCAGTTATTTTTTTCCTTTTAGTTTCTATTATATATAAATTCAGTTTTATAATATAATAATCAATATGTGGGTGAAATTTCATCAGAAGTACGTAATAATATGCTTAATTTTATATATAGCTTTGATATTTAATGAATATTTACTAAATACATAAATATTTTTAAAAAAAAATACGGTTGAACCGGTTGACCTATTGGTTTGACCAGTAAACTATTGATCCAAAGTTTTACCGGGTTGATGTCCGGTCCGGTTCTTGTAACATTGGCCATGAGTCATGACTCATGTGAAGGTGACCCTACATGCCAAGAGCAGGGCATTAAATGCTTGAACTTTTTCATTGGATGTTTCTTTCAAATCAAAGCTGACTATAGCAGTTAGAGGAGCCCCATATCCTATCTATCCTGTATTATTGAGTCAAGCTTTCAGAACCGGTTGCGTAGATATCAAATTTCAAAATTTGTGGCCCTCTCTCATGTGTTTGTGTTCCTTACAGAGGATTAGTCTTTCTGACCAGACCAACTTACATTGCAAAGTTTTACCCCATAGATTTGCTTTGCTTTGAGAGATCCCAATCCCATTGGTATAACTGTATAAAAGGCCCTGTTCGGTGATATCCCATTTTTTACTGTTCACGTGGGAAAAAGAAAATTCACTCGGATTGAATTTTTTTTTTCCCATGTGAACAGTAAAAATTAGTTCAAAAATTAGCCCAACCCATACCCATTCCCCATCCCAACTCACAGCCGAACAGGCCCTAAGTGTACAACACCCCACCCCTACCTCGCAAAGGCCGGTATTTTACATTTTGGCCCTACATTTATTCATTATTCTGATTAATTCTTTGTTTTCAGTCATTATATTCCAGCTCTTTGGAGTTTATTAATCGGAAAGGGGCTTAGAATGAATGAGGTTTTAAAAACATTTTTTGTTTGTTAAAATAACAGCATAAATCAACAAAATAAAATAACAATGCTGAAATCTGTCCTGATGAAAAAAAGAATTACACGGTCTTATCCATGTTTTACTAAGCACCGTTTTTTAAAAGCTGCAATACAGTTCTTCTGTCAGAAAAGATTTTACTTAAAAGGCCATTTTCTTCCATGTTAAGTTGTTAACTACTTAACTCCCATTTTATCAGCTAGTTATTAAAAATTTAAAATACATGGTCAAGTCCATGGCAAAAGAGATAAATGATAATCAAAACTTGCTGGTTTAGCTTGAATTTATGACAAGAAAGCTCTTTGGTTTGGGTTTGGGGTGAATGGAAATTTGGCACTGCGGTTGGTTGAGCAGCATCTCAATTCTCAACCAATTTAGTGTTTGCCTTTGTCATTCTCAAATCTTGGCAAGGATATTTGTTGGGCATGGCCGTTATAAGTTACATCAGCATATAAATATATGTGTGGTATCATTTTCTATACCACTTTACACCAAATTAATCTTAACTTTTTAATTCTCCTTTTAACATTTTGTTTAAATGAAATTTCGTTTTCAAACACTTTGATTTCCTTTTAACTGATTGCAAATCCATTACCTTCCTTTCTCTTTGCCATTTTATTGGGCCTGTGGTCAATTTTGTCTGAAAGCAAAGAATACAATAAATTAAATCTCATTAAAACGCCGTGAAACATACTTGTGATTATGCTGTATCAGTATCAGTGGAGACTCAAAATTACCAAGTGACAGTTTATTTGTCACCGATAGTCCGAAACTTCAATTAATTTATCCGGCGCAGTGTGTCTGTATGAGACAATCCTCAGTAAAAGTTGTCATAATCTTTCCATCAAATTAGGTAAAAGACACTTTTCTGGTCCCTTGATGCACTAACCAGCAACATAAATCTGGTGTCGGAGAAGATTGCAAATCATCTTAAACAGCGAATTTAATTGGGGAAAATAATTGATGATTTTTTAGACCATGTAACGTATGCATAATTCCACTTCTTGGTAGACCCTACAATATATAATTATTCTCCCTCTCCCTCTGCCCGTAGGCTTATAATTAGTGGCCATAACAATTCAAAAGGATTCAAAATCTATATTACTGTATCTTTGCCTGTGTGGTAACTAGTAACTACAGTAGATAAGTGGAAACTCAATTTATTTAAATATGAAAATTAATAATTGTAAAAGGATAAAGCATGATAAGATATATCTGTAATAATTAATAATGCACCACTTGAGGAGACGGAGGCAACACTTCTCAATTGCTCTCTATTATATATACTTTTCTTATCTCTACCAACAATGAATGCATCCCATCAAGGCATTTGGGTACGAGTTAGTGACCCGTCACCCGGATTACCACACCACGAACATTTGGGTCACAAGTTAAGTAATCACCGGCTCACCGCTTGCTGCGATCAGCAAGCACGAAAATTGAGAAATAAAAAAATTACGCCATGCATGATTGACTAAAATAAGCTACTTCGATTCTAATTGACATTACAATCACCCCACCCACCCCTCCAGACCTCCTAAAACAATGAACGAAATAAACAAATTTACATAGCATGATCGATCATCAAGTATAGATTGAAAAGATTAAATGAGAATTCTTTTTTAAATTACACAGCAACAAATCTTTATCAATACCAGCAAGGAAAGAAAGGAACATATTTATTTCCTTACAGACCATTACCATGTCATGCATGCATATATGCCTCCCAAGCACCTTCACGCGCAAGCTAGCTTTCATCACCTAATCGGCACATCAAACAGTGGCGGCGCATCCCGGCCGCCCAAATCCATCGAGCTCTTAGCGGATCCGGGCAGGATAGCAAACCGGGTCGAGAAATCCCGATAACCTGCGTAATCTTCCTCAGGGCTAGCCCCATGCCCCTCATCGAAATTCATGGCGTAGCTTAACGGGTCATACTGGAACCTGGTTGAACCGGGACGGGCACCCGCACCTCCACCCCCACCCTGAAACCGAGCATTTCGATTGAACCGACGTATAAAAGTCTTCCAGCGAGGGCCTGCGACGAGCTCAGACCACTCGCGGATCTTCATGAAGGCTCTGAAACCGCGGGACCACCAGGCGGTCGGGGTCGGGGTCGGGGACGGTGGGGCGCGGTCGGAGCTGAGCTGGATGCGCTCCCAGCTGGATTTCGGCCATGGGAAGCAGCAGCATCGACGGCCTTCGAAGAAGCCCTCCGCCGCGGCCATGGACTCCGGCGAGGGGTCGTCCGGCGGGCCTGGCTGCGAGTCTCTCTCCATATGTTTAGGTTTGAATAGGAAGAAATAAAAACTGGAATTGGAATAAATTAAAAGTTTCTTAGACACGGCTTAGCAACGATGACATGCATATTGACAGTTGACAGGGAAAGGGGTTTTGTTTTAGGATTGTATATATGTATATATTCGAGGGAGGCAGGAGGCTGAATACCTGATTAATGGATCGAGGATATTAATTAGTGGCATCAAGTCGTCAACGGGAGATGACGTGGCGAAATGCTATTGGGTTGGTGGATGAGAAATAAGTATGCGGAAAGGTTGCACTGAACCGGGGTCATCGAAAATGTTTGACCAAATCCAGCTGGAACGTAGCTGGATCCCACTAGTAACTGTCTCGGTGTATAACGACCGTTATGACCCGGGGGTACAGAACAAAATGGATTTGTTGAGAGTCTGCTGATTGGTCGGATGGTTCGTGGGGCCCAACGACAGCGCGTCCCCAATGATTTTTGATTTTTGATTTTTGATTTTTGATTTTTGTTTTTGGGGTCCGTTTGGCGAGAGAAGGAAACGGCGGCAGTTGCCAGTTGCCAGTTGCCAGTAGGGAAACAGAGGTGCGGCGAGCTGGTATGGTACCTTACTACCTTGCGCCTTTTGTGGATTATTGTCGTGCTATATTAATTGCATGCAAATTTATTTTATGTCTAACCCTTAACTCTGTGGCCTGTGCGGGCTTCAAACCAAAAAGGAAAAATAAATAATTCATCTTCTATACAGACTGTAACGGAACCAAAATGGACGCGCGTATGCATTTTATTTTACTGGCGTTTATGGGATTATAAATCAGAAAAACAATTGCATATCGCATAATAATATCACACTATGTTACTTTTATAACATGGAACGGTCAGAAATTCAAATCTCTAAATTATTTCTGTAACATGTATCCAAAAATATAAATATTTTGTTGGGAAAATACTTTTAATTGTTAACAAAAATATTTAGGTAGTTTTCATAGTAGAAATATGAGAATTTGTTGCCTAGGAAAATTTAATAAAGCTTTTTTAAATCATTTCCGTAGTTGATACATAACATCATATCTAAAACATTTTATAAACATTCTTTTTTTAGATTGATTGCTTGGAAAAAAAAAAGTTTATGCAATTAAATATTATTTAATATTTCAACAAATATTGATAAATCTAGATTGTTGCAAATCTTAATATTATTTTGATGACTGATGAAACTAATTAAAATTTCAACATTTTCGATGGCTGTGATATTTATAAAATATAGATTGTATTTTGTGCAAATTTTAAAAATATAAATTATATTTTACTAATATCAAAGTTGTCAAACTAATTCATTTTAAATATTTCTTGATAATCCATGCGACATCATATGAAGTATGCATCGGGCTTTTCCATTACAAAAGAGGGCCAAAAAAAATATAATTTAAAACATCGTTGGCTGATTTCAATGATGGAATATGAAATTATTGTTGACGTATTTTCATTCCTACGTTAAGTACGTAGGCGTTCTAATCCGTCAACGACTATGATTAAAAAAATTCAGATTAAATATCAATTTTTCGATCAAATAATATGTCTTTATATGATTCTATACATCTTTTTATTTATTTTACGTGTAGAATTCCAAACTTAATTAGATACTACTTGCCACATGCAAATTGTATTATTTTCCTAGTTTGTCATGATTTTTTTTCATTTTTAAAATATCATTTAAAGAATTTTCTAATTAATTGATCACATCTTCATTTCTATCTATTTTTTTATAAATGAATGTTATTTGTTATTTAATTTGTCATTTTGTACGAGATTTTTTGATGAAAAAATGTCTAAAAGATAAAGAAAAACATGTTATGTCATTTAAGGAACATTATTTACATTAGATGTCATTTGATATGTTATGTAAGGAATGTTATTTGTTATTTATTTATTTTTTAAGAAAATATGTTATTTTGTATGATTTTTTTTTGTTCTCTTATCATATATTTCCGTTGCAAGTTTGCAAAGTATGAGCACAATACTAGTATTATATATAACATTTTTTGGGAACAAAATAAAAATGAATGAGAGAATCAACTCTTGGTCTAGTACTCCAGTGACAAAGACAATGCTCTCCGTATGAAAGGTCGTATATTCAAAATTTGAATAGAAAAATTCTTCGTGGATATTGAATTGTCGAGTGAATTAACCTTCAACTTTTACTTAAAATAAAAATAAAAATGAATGATGTACAACTATACCAACCAAAAGAGGTAGGAAGAAATGAAATATGTATCTCCTGAGTAACAAAATATTTCCGTTTAGATTAGGACCGTTCAATCAGAATCTGCACAATTATTAAAACAACCTCATGCGTTCCATTTCGGATTGAATTGACTTGGATTCCGATCAGACGGCCGTGATCCAAACAAAAATATGATGTTAGCTCAGAGAATATGGATACGGAAGAAAGAAATGAGGTTCTCGCTGTTTAATTCGATCCGAGTTGTAACGGCTCTTAATTAAGTTGGTGGCTAAATTATTAAATTTATAATCTGGACTGATGTAGCCCTGGCCCATCGTGCGGGTTTGCATTTGCAACGGGTCAATAATATTATACGCACCGAATCCCTTTGACTTGGTCAATAAACGTAGGAATTCTGAAATGACTCGTTCGAAGTTTTTAATTTGATCCAAGCTGATGCCGAATTTGAATAACAATATTCAAAACTGATGAGCTCTAACGTAGATGGGGATTTATTTGACACTATTTGCAGGAAAAAGAAAAAATGAATCCATGAGCTGTCAATTTCATGCTATATTTTGTTTTCTCTGTTCGTGAAATGACACTAAAATGGAATGGTGGTTCGTCACTAGATTAATGTGTCCGTGACCCCTCAAATCTCGCAATTAGCACATAGCACCATCAATTTTGTACCCAACCACACAGTGAAGTGACCAAAGTATGCCACACCTCATTGAATTATCTTATTATGTAGAGGAGGGATCAAAGTTACATCTTTTTTTTTTACAAATTTTGACACCTACCATTTTCAAAGTCCAAATAGTCGATCCAAACCGTTCAACATGATTGATATACTAAAATGTTCTTGGAGATCAAATTTTACATTTTTTTGAATTTTTTTACTATTTATTAAGATGGTTACAAAATCGTTGTTTACGGACCATTGAAAAATAGCGATTTTGTAACCATCTTATAAATAGTAAAAAAATTCAAAAAAATGTAAAATTTGATTTCCAAGCACATTTTAGTATATCAATCATGTTGAACGGTTTGGATCGACTGTTTGGATTTTGAAATCGCAAAATTGACCTATAAAAAAAACAGTGTCATAATGTGTCAACAAAAAATGGTGTAATTGGATCCCTCCTCTATTCTGTAAGTTTATATATACTTAACCTTTTTATATAATTGTGTAAAATTTGAGTTCAATTTTCACCTTTCATCTTATATATTTTAACATTTTATATTTAACACTCTTATTTAAATTTTCTAGTTCTGTCTTTAATTTTGTTATCACAAAGCATATGACTCGCTCCACGGTTGCTCCACTCAATTTTATCCCTCACGACCAACTAACACCCTTCACTTCTTCACATGCATCATTCGTTGCAGGTCTGGACCCACACATAGCCTGGGAGAGCAACTATCCCTCTGGATTTTGAAATTCAGTGAAAAAATACGGGCTTGATACCACTTTGCTTCTCTCTGAAAATTGTTTTGCCCCTCTCTGAAAATTGTTTTGCCCTTCTCTGGAACTAGAAGTCCTACTGGACCAATTCAAAATCACTGTTAATGAGAAACTTTGTTATTTTTATACAAGATTTATAAAAATTTACGAGTTAGGACCAACTTTGCTATTTTTTAATATGTAAAATAATATTATTTTGTTGTTTTTTTTATTATGTAAGAGTATACTATTTTATTGTTTCTTATTATGTTGATTGTTTTTTTATCTAGTATCCAATTAGTTAATGAGTTTGAACTCAATAAGTTATTTTAATTCAATTTTGATCTCTCCCTAATAGAAATTTTGCGTTCATCCCTAATTAGTTTATATGTCAATTATACATCTCGATTTTGAGATGTCAAATTTGTGCCGACTAAGTTCAACATCTATCCCTCTCTTTAAAATCAGACATTTTATTTTTCTACTTATATAGTCAAATTAGATGCCGACTTTTTTTTGTTTTGTCCCAATTTGTAATTGTAAAGAATTCAATTAAGAAAAAAGGATAATCGCTGCTGCTGATTTATGTGTCTTGATTTTGTGGTATAGACGAGGGAAAAAATGATGGTCAGAACTGTAACATGAACAACAATTTTGTATTGGTTACATATATTGAAGTATAACTAGTGTATTTTTTTTAAGGTTAATTGACTTGATGGCGCTAACAATTTTATTAATAAAGGAAAATATTTACAATGTCTATATTACACTTCATTTTATTGCACACTTTATTACAATTATCAATTCGCAAAAAGTACAGCTAGTATGGAACAAGATGCTCGCATGATCCCATTCCCCTTTCTGAATCCTACCCCCACTGTAACTAGTTGTGTATGTCGATAACCGCATCATTCATCAAGATATGGATGGGTTTGCTTATACCCCTGAATATTAGTCTATTCCGCTCTCTCTAGGTAGCTCATGTTCCAGCCGCTCATATCGTGTCCCAGTGGATCCTTCTCCTCCGGTCTAGGATTTTCCTATGGTTCCACCAAACCTCAACTATTGTGTCTCCCATTGGTTGACCGATGTTGAAATGTGATGTCAAGCACATCCAAAATTGTGTCGAATAGGTGTAATTCCTCATTCGATGGTCTCTAGTCTTGTCCTCCCCGTAATCACACATAATATAGTATGCAATAATTTACTTAGTCTGTTTGACTAGATTTGCAAAACATATATTTGTTGAATTTTATAGTTTATTGTCTTAAGATATTATGCAGGTTCATGATGATATAAATGTTCAATAAACATCAATGATGCATCATCAAATGCTACACACATCAAGAATGTGCTATGATGAACAAAGGACTGGACTGAGAAGACTAAACTCAAGATTAGTGTATTAATTAGAAATCTGTGAAACTGATAAAATATGCCTGAGATTGAGGTAATTGACCTAAACCATTACAGCGGTTAACCAAGCGTTGTAACAGAACAATTCATATTCCAAAATCCACAGTATGTAATTGATTTATTTCGTTACAATGGTTAATCAGATATTGTAACGAAACAATTCATTTCAGACCCCAAAATTTTCAGAGAGTTCCGTTGTGACAACCGTTGTAACACTTATTGAGCGTTAGGTTTCCAACTCGATAATACTTACTAACTAAGACTAACCATTATAACGGTTAATCAACTGTTGGAACGGTTGATGGCAGTTACCTTATTTTGTTTCTCTCTCTATAAATTGAAACAAAATCTAGGTTTGAGATAACTCTAGCCGCCTCAAATTACAATATTTTGTATTCTAAACATATCTAGAATTCTCCATTGTTGCTTGTGCATCAAACTTCAATATATTTACAACAATCTCAAGTATACTCCACCATACTCAATCTTGTGTAAGAATTAGAGTGATTTGTATGAGATATCTTGTTTGTTCAAACACTCGAGCCTTTAGTGCTCGGGCCGTGTGACTTTCCAAGTTTTGTGCCTCATATTCACCCCTCTATGTGTCGATGGTATAGGCATATTTAGAACCTGTCTAGTCATGATTTTGTCCTGTATTATAAGCCAGATGAAAATTCTCACTTTAGTAGGAGCCTTTGGCTTCCATAGGTGGCGATGGTATAGGCATATTTCTCCTATATCGTGCATTATGTGGTACGTCGAGGAGAATGTAAATAAACCCTCCGAGTTTCATTTCTAGATCCAATCCTTTTTTGGGTTGTCAAAGGCAATAGATGCTGCAAAAAAACTTGTCAAGCCAGAGAGGTCCTTAAAGAAGAAAGAAAAATGTACCTGTGTCTCCACCTGCAAGACTCGATCAATGTTATAGAGAAAACTTATGGCCTTAGCGAATTGGTCGTTCCTTTCCTGCTGAATTTTCTAGAGCCACTTTGATACGTCATGTCTAGAGGAGTAGGCAATATGTGTTGGACTTTGGATATTAGGGCTCACCCCGCCACCAAGAAGAGGGCTGAGATCGGTGGTGGTGCGATGTGCTGATCCCTAAGTCAGGAATTGTGGAGGTATTTGAACTCTCTAACTCGTGATACCTTTATTCGTGTGTCCAAAAATCATCTCTTATTAAATGGGGTTTTTGCCTTATATAAGCCATGCTCTGACTATCATTCTGCGTTATCAGAGTAGTCAGAGGAGTTCGCATACGGGCGATCACGATACTGAATTCTATTGGTGAGGACCCCGGGAGGTGACACTAAGCCGAACCCGAGTTGGGCCATTTTCGGGGTGAAGCCCAACTAGTCCTTGTTCAAATAAGGCCGACCCCAGGCCTTGCTGGGCGGGCGATTTCTTGTTCTCGGGCCTCCAGTCATCTCGGGCTGGCCTTAAGTAGGAGTCCCGACCCAACCTGATTTAGGCCTGAAATTGATTGTAAGATTAAGTTTTACTCTTCGACCTTGTGCTTTCTTTTTTACTTTGGGCTAGCCCTGGTTAGGGTCCGAGCCTCAGTCCATTCTTAGCCCAAGGCTTGTTTTGCGAGGGCCCTTGGTACATGGCCCTATCACACTTGGTCAACAGCATATCATTTTGCCTTGATAGGTCGATGATTCCCATACCCTTATTACCCTTTAGTGCACATTGTTGAAGAGCTTGAATTAAAAACTTATAAAATTTTTTACTCAAAAAAAAAAACTTATAAAATTGATTTTATATGATGAATTAAAATTGTCAAGGCTAGCCAACTTCACGAGCGAGGCATTCACATACAAAATTAGTAATTTTTTGAACTAATTTAGTGTAAAGTCAAATGGTAAAAAAAATATTGATATGTTAATTTTAATGTATTTATTTCTTTCAAAAACATTAAGGTTTATAGGTTAATGTAATGTATTTTTCATTGATTGATTTTATGTTAAAATAAGTTGAAATTTGTAAATTTTGTAAGTGCATCACTCGTAAATAGATCGATTTTGATAATTTAAATTCGTCATTAGAAACCACTTTGATAGATTTTAAACTTAAGTTCTCTCAGAACACTGAAGAGTTTAAAATTACCCTAGTTCTACTTCATACATTAAGATAAATTAAAGTTGAAATATAAATTATTTTTTTGGGTCCCACATTGCCCAGATTTCGGGTAACATTTGTTTTTACTTGTTAACAAATTTCGGGTCCTACATTCGCCGGACTTGAATTAATTGCAATTTTGGTAAATGTACATTCGTCGTATGCATTTCAAAAGTTGAAAAGAATGCAGCAAATGGTAGATTAACAAAAAATAATCAAGTCCAGATTGTTAAATGATTAATTTGTATGCAAGTATATATACTTTAAAAAAAAATTATAAACTTTTGGTTATTCTTTAATAACAACACAAGTCTTGCTCAATGTCAGAATGATAGCAGTTGTAGTCGTCTTAATCCAGTATAATTTTTCGAAATATATAATCAACGAAAAGAATTATCACATATTTAATCGGCAGTTGTAGAGCTGTAGGTCTCACTACCGACACAACATTTCTTCTTTCTCAGTTCTACTTTTTCAAACAAAGAAAAAAATGAGAAAGATGAGAAAGATTGAAGCCGAGAATATGATATAATTGAAATTTGGAATGTAGAATTTTTGTTCCATCTCGATTGGAGTGTGACAGTAAGTAGAACCAGTTGTCCTTTGTATTTAATTTACTATACCGAGAATGGTGAGAATAATCCTTTGTATTTAATTTATTGTCGTCTTTTCATTTTTCGATTGAGCTGTAACTTTGAGTTCTTACGGTCTCTTCATGATTTTGTACATATTTTCTATTATTAATGGAAATCCGTAAGATAGCCAATTGCCACCTTACCCTAAAAAAAAGTAGAACCAATTGTCGAAGCGCGACGACGGACGAAGAAGAGAGATGAGAATTAAGATAATAGAGTAATTAAGAATATTATAGTAGTTTAGAGTATTTTGTGAGAATGAAAGAGTTGATTTAGGAATTATGATTATTTAACTCGTTGTAAATATGGATTTTTATCAATGAAATTATTAGAAAGCATTTAAAATCACTAACTTAAAAAAAAATTATACATTTATTATAAAATATGTGAGTTTTTACAAATTACTCTATTCATAATAATTTTAATTGAACAGTATTGTTTGCTTTTGCTAAATGGACAAAGTACCATTGGATGCATTTTAAATAGATAGTTTGCGAACCGTTAGTGAACTTTATTAAGCAGATCTCTTTATTCATGGCCAAATAAATGTAATTAGACCGTTACTTAACAAGTTGGTCAACGGATAAAAGGACCGTTACTACCAATTTAAGGGGGAATTTCATATTTATCCTTAAAAGTTTCAATATTACGTATTTATTTCTCCAAAAACAGTAATTACATATTTATTCCTAAAATTTGTAAAAACTCACATATTTATTCAATCCATCATATTTAACATTAACTTTCTATTTATTCTCATTTTACCTTCTAAAATTAGTGTGGAACCATTTTACCCGATAATGTTATTAAAAAAAAAAATCCCCAATTGAAAGTCCATTTTACCGGCATTTTTATTCATAACCAAAAAAAAATATAAAATATTATTAATAACCCGACTTCCGAAGTTTTTCGACCCATACCCAACCCGCCCCCCCGTGGGGCGGTTTACCCCCCCCCCCCCCCAACCCGCCCCCCAATGGGGCGGTTTAGTAAATTTTTTTTTTTTTAAATACCCTCCCTCCCCAAACCAAACCCTACCCGCCCCCCACAGCCCCCCACCCGAAACCACCCCCAACCCGCCGATTTTGGCCCAAAAACGTCGTTTTTTCGTCCCGAACGCGACATTTCGCATCTCTCAACCGTTCCCGACCCCTCTCTCTCTCTCTACCGCCCTCTCCCTCTCTCCCTCTCTCTACCCGCCACCCTCTCTCTCTCCATTTCATTTTCATTTTTTCGCCCCGTCACCGCCGCGCCGTCGCTCCGAATTCATTTTCGGGTATGAAGTTATTTCTTTAACTTGTTTATAAATTATTTAGATTTTTATAAATTATTTGGAATTTTGTATAAATTATTCGAAATTACGGGATTTATATGAAATTGTTAGAAATTGCGGAATTTGCTTGAAATTGTTGTTATTGAATTTAGTAGAAATTGATTGGAATTGTTTAGGATTGTTAGAAATAGTTTGAAATTTTTGAAAAATGGTAGAAATTTTTACAAATTGTTAGAAATTGTTAGAAATTATTAAATTAGAAATGTTAGAAATTGGAATTGTTAGAAATTATTTGATTGGAATTGTTAGAAATTATTTGATTGGAATTGTTAGAAATTATTTGATTGGAATTGTTAGAAATTAGTTGATTGGAATTGTTAGAAATTATTTGATTGGAATTGTTAGAAATTATTAGAAATTGGAATTGTTAGAAATTATTAGAAATTGGAATTGTTAGAAATTATTAGAAATTGGAATTGTTAGAAATTATTTTATTGGAATTGTTAGAAATTATTTTATTGGAATTGTTAGAAATTATTTTATTGGAATTGTTAGAAATTATTAGAAATTGGAATTGTTAGAAATTATTTTATTGGAATTGTTAGAAATTATTTTATTGGAATTGTTAGAAATTATTTTATTGGAATTGTTAGAAATTATTTGATTGGAATTGTTAGAAATTATTTTATTGGAATTGTTTGGAATTATTAGAAATTGGAATTGTTAGAAATTATTTGATTGGAATTGTTAGAAATTAGTTGATTGGAATTGTTAGAAATTATTTTATTGGAATTGTTAGAAATTATTAGAAATTGGAATTGTTAGAAATTATTAGAAATTGGAATTGTTAGAAATTAGTTGATTGGAATTGTTAGAAATTATTTTATTGGAATTGTTAGAAATTATTAGAAATTGGAATTGTTAGAAATTAGTTGATTGGAATTGTTAGAAATTATTTTATTGGAATTGTTAGAAATTATTTTATTGGAATTGTTAGAAATTATTAGAAATTGGAATTGTTAGAAATTAGTTGATTGGAATTGTTAGAAATTATTTTATTGGAATTGTTAGAAATTATTAGAAATTGGAATTGTTAGAAATTAGTTGATTGGAATTGTTAGAAATTATTTTATTGGAATTGTTAGAAATTATTTTATTGGAATTGTTAGAAATTATTAGAAATTGGAATTGTTAGAAATTATTAGAAATTGGAATTATTAGAAATTATTAAAAAAAAAATAGTAAACCGCCCCACTGAGGGGCGGGTTGGGGGAGGGGGGGGGGGGGGGGGTAAACCGCCCCACGGGGGGGCGGGTTGGGCATGGGTGGAAAACTTTCGGGAGTCGGGTTATTAATAATATTTTATATTTTTTTTTGGTTATGAATAAAAATGCCGGTCCATTTTACATTGTTATTGTGGGATCCAAATCCGCTACTTGTCAAATTGGCAAGCAGGACACTGCTTTTCTAAATCTAACTATTGAATTTTTGTTATGCACGAATCTCAACACAGATGAATGGTTTGATTTGAAAAGGCAGGATCCTGCTTGCCCATTTGGCAATTCCGCCGGTTCGTTATTGTGTTGGTCCCTTCTTCTATTTTTTTCTTTCTGAAAAATTGACAACGGCTGTCAATGAATATATTAAAGGAAAATTAAAAACGTTATTACAATGACTCGTGGCCAAAAAAGGAAGCTGGAATAACTAAAACGAAAACCATACCAGCATTTCACTCACAAACCAAACCGTACCAGTAAACACAATGCCGGCACATCACGCCCAGTACCACTGTTCTCCGTACCATATACCAGTACTGTTCATCGTACCAGTATTATACCTGCAGTCCTGATCTGAACTCATTCTTACATTCACGAACCATTTTGTCTCACATACTCGTATTAAAACACAGTTCTAATATTTACAAGGACCAATTTGTTTCCGGCACGAAATAATGAACATAACAATAACCCTTTTAATTGATAAAACAATACTCTATACCCTGAACAAGGTAGATATAGGTAAAGAAAGGGTTTATCGTGAAGAAGTGACCAGATCAAAACCAGTATGAAAGAAAAGAAGGGAGGAATCAGAATAAAGAAGCATACACAAGATGTAATATGCTCAGGATATAAACGAACACGGTCAAACTCAAAGTCTCATCCCAAATTATCTATTACTGGTACAGATAGTGCACATTTACATATTCTGTTAAATAAACACTTCAGGGTATGTTTGGATGCACAAGAATAGCTACTGTTTCTGGAATAGCATTGCTATTCGGAACAAGGTGCATCCAAACGACTTTCAGAGCTATTCGGAATAGCTACTGTTCTTAGAATAGCATTGCTATTCGCTATTCTTACAAAAACATGGAATAGCATTTGTTGATTTCAATATTAATACTAATCCAATATTTAAACTAATATTATATTACATTTAATATTTAATATTTAAGTTAATATTATATTGTATTATAATTAATCTAATATTTTATTTAATACTATTATAATATTTAAAATAATATTATATTATATTTTAATATTTAAATTAATATTATATTATATTATATTTAATCTAATATTTTATTTAATACTAATCTAATATTTAAAATAATATTATATTACATTTAATAATTAAATTAATATTACATTGTATTATATTTAAACTAATATTTTATTCAATACTAATCTAATATTTAAACTAATATTATATTACATTTAATCTAATATTTTATTTAATATTGATCTAACTTTTAAATTAATATTATATCACATTAATATTTAAAATAATATTATATTACATTTAATATTTAAAATAATATTATATTACATTTAATATTTAATCTAATATTATATTATATTTAATACTAATCTAATTTTTAAATTAATATTTAAACTAATATTATATTATATTTAATATTTAAAATAATATCATATTATATTATATTTAAAATAATATTATATTATATTATATGTAATATTTAAAATAATATCATATTATATTATATTTAAAATAATATTATATTATATTATATTTAAAATAATATTATATTATATTTAATATTTAAACTAATATTATATTATATTTAATTTAATATTTTATTAATACTAATCTAATATTTAAAATAATATTATATTACATTAATCTAATATTTTATTTAATACTAATCTAATATTTAAAATAATATAATATTACATTTAATCTAATATTTTATTTAATACTAATCTAATATTTAAAATAATATTATATTACATTTAATCTAATATTTTATTTAATACTAATCTCATTTTTAAAATAATATTATATTACATTTAATATTTAAAATAATATTATATTATATTTAATATTTAATATAATATAATATTATATTTAATATAATATTTTATTTAATACTAATATAATATTTCAAATAATATTATATTACATTTAATATTTGAATTAATATTATATTGTATTATATTTAATCTTACACATAAATTATTAAACAATAGCTATTTCCTCCAAACCCTATTCCAAATATGCAATCCAAACAAACATTTCACTGTTCTGAATAGCACTGTTCTTAAACAGTAGCTATTCTTATTTACTATTCTAAACAGTAGCTATTCTAACTATTCTAGAGTGCATCCAAACGTACCCTCAAGGAAGATACCTTGCATCTTAGATTATTTTTTTAATTTATCATATACTTATTTTAATGCTTAAATCTGATTTCACAAGTTGTACATCATCTAGATCAAATACAAGGAAAGCAAAAAAATTACTGAGTTGAAAAAATAATGGACTGAGAATCAATCTTGGGTACCAGTTAAAGTGCAAAAAGAAAAAAAGAGAACCAATGTCATTGCAATATTGTATTGTACCAGCAAGCTTTTAGATATAAAAATAAATCTCTGACACCATAATCATAATCACCACAGGACAACAAAAAAACATGTTCTTTTCCAAAAAATTTAAAAAATATTATTTAATTATTTTGGAGATATTTGATATATTATAGAGTTAGATTGGACAAATATGTGAGTTTTTATAATTTTCAAGAATAAATATGTAATTACTGAATTTGGAGGGATACATACGTAATATTAATTTTTTTGAGGGATATACATGAAATTCCCCCAAAATTTAAAGAGAATATTAATCTTATTTCCCCCCAAATTTTGAAATGGAAACAGAAAAAACAAGTCATACTTCCTGAATTTAAATCTAAATTTGTTTCCATCAAATCTTATTTCCATCAAATACAAGACTTTGTAATTTCATAAGTTTATCTTTTTAAACATATTCAAGGTCGCTCCATCAACGGAATGAACTGTTTGAATGGAAGAAGAAATTGAAATATCTTGAAAGAAATTCGTCGTAAATATACTGCATTATATGGGCTTGAATATTTATTTAAAAATATTATCTGTGGATCTCACAATTATATTTTTATTTTTTTATTTAGTGGAATAGCTATATGTATTCTACAATATAAAGAATAACACCAAAATTCCACGAATAATTGTTCGGTCTTCTACTTTTTTTATTATTTATTTAGGCATAATATTTCAAAAAAAATCAACGCAGTTGCCTCCTTTTCGCGTCATAAAGAACTGATTCTCTCTATTTCTTTTTATTGAATTAAGATCTGATTTTCGGTGCTTGGTGGCAAAGGGTGCTATACTCAGCAAACCGAACATAATGTCAAACATGTAATAAAACTATGTTATTTCGGTAAAAAAAAACAAACATTACTATTAGAGCATCTGCATCTCTGAAACTCTTGGAGTTCTAAATAACTGTTAACAGAATTTTAGAAATTTTAGAAATTTTAGAAATTTTAGACTCTATGAATTTCTAAATCTCTACATCTCTAAAATTAAAATTAGAGTTTCTTAATTGTCACATTATCGTTTAATTAAAACAATATTAAAATTTGAGTGAATACGGGTCAATTATTTCGCCACGTCAGAGTTTTGAAACAGTTTCATATTTAGAAACTATTGGACAAAATTGCTAAATATGAAATCCATCTACATTCCTGAAACTAGTTTAGAAACTGTTAAGTCAGTTTTGAAACTCCAAACAAAATATAATTGTAGAATAAATTTATAACAATTTGTTCCATCAATTGACTTTCAAAATTTATTCCTCTAAATAAATTTGTAACAATTTGATGGAATAAATTGTAAGATTATAATTTATAACAATTTGTTTGGACGTTGATTATAAGATTGCTGGAAGAAATTGTACAAGGTCTATATAGTTCAGTAGAAAAATAAATCAATATTTTGATATTTTTTTTATAGATATAGTCTACTGATTTAATTGTTCAATCTGTGGTTTCACACTTCCTGAATTTAAATCTAAATTTGTTTCCATTGTTCCACAGCATAAATAAATAAAAAATTAAATATATCTAAATTTGAATCCGGACAAACCATGCGAGATATGTCAAATTATTCGTAAAAGGGAAAGCTCCAAAGTTGTTCTAGATTAGCGGCACAGTACAAGTAATCAATAGATAAATCCAAACATCAGCGTCTAATTCGTGTTTTTTAAAACTTTGTGTGTTCCATGATTCCATCCCATCATAAGTTTCTTGAAAGATAAGGTACGAAAGCGTGTAACGGGTCAGAAAGCGATTCCTTTTGGAAAATGCCAATTTGGTGCGAAAAGATTCCTTGCAACCAATTCTGAAAAACAGGAACGCATATCCTCTGCATTAACTCAAAAGAGAATCTTTTGAGTTAATGACTCTCAACCGTTCTATTTTAAACGGAGCCAATCCGGCTACTGCCTATAATATAGGGATTTTTCAATATTAGTGCAGATCTAATCCGCACGAATCTCAAAACAGATCGGACCGTTTAGATTCATCAACTCAAAAGAATCCCTTTTGAGTTAATGCAGAGGATACGAATTCAAAAACAGGAGCTGCATTTGTTGACCCGGTCGTATCTGCCGCCATGCAAGAAATTCTTTTGGAACATGGTTCAAAAGTCTCTTTTTTTTTTTTTTTTTTTTTGAAAATTTTCACATAAACTGTGAAGTCGTGAGGGGGAATTGAACTCTCGACTTTTGGATACAACAGTCCTAGGACTTTTTCCTAGCCAACTGTACTACCTCCCCTTTCTCAACATGGTTCAAAAGTCAAAACAATATTTTGTCATGACAGAACTCTTGTAGGAATTGCATTAGACCGGAATAAGTAGATTATAGATAGAACATAAAAGGAATTACCGAAATTTTTATTAATATACAAAAAAATAAATAAATTTAACAATCTATTTAAGAATGATAAAGAATTCGAGATCTATCCGTTATCGGTTTCATATAGTAAAACTAATAGCAAAGTTATCGGTTCTAACTTGCCAAAACCAATAACAAAACAATCGGTCTCAGAACTGATGACAAAAACTTTGTCATCGGTTTCACCTTCTAGAACCGATGACAAAATCATCGGTTCCTGACTCACTTTCTGCAAACAATAACTCTCTGCAAACGTGGCAATTGTCGTATGGATTGTAGATGCAAACAATATTTTAATTATCTATGCAAATAATCATTGCTAAATTCCATATTTTATTAACGGATTGTAAATGCACATTGTCGATATTCACAATTGTTGTATTATTTTATGCGTGTCTGGAGTGAGGGTCTGGGACTAATGACTTTGTCATCGGTTTCTGCTTCATCTTTTCGTTGGATTTCTGAATTCCTAATTCTTAGGTCTTCTTTATAAGCTTGTCTTTGCTCAGGAGTAGCTTCATGTTCTAACCAATGCTGAATCTTTATTTCTTCTGCATTAGCTTTATTGTAACAGAGGGTGAAACTGATAACAAAGTCATTGGTTCTAAGACCGATTGTTTTGTTATCAGTTCTGGGCAGGCTAGAACTGATAACTTTGTTATCGGTTTTACTCTCTAAAACTTATGACAATATTATCGGTATAAGTAGATCTCGAATTCTTTGCTTTTTTTTGAATAGATTGTTAAATTTATTATTTTTTTAATATATTAATAAAAATTTCAGGAATTACCACGTAAGAGAAAAACACACGGTGCAACTGAATTTATATTAGTTTTTTATTTATTTTTCGTGACTTGAATTTTTTTCTTATGAAGATAGCATGGTTTATTGTTATTTAGATGATATGTAACTTTTATCCGATTATTCGGAACCGAACTGGATCCGACCCGGAACCATTTCGAATCTAGTTCATTTGGATAGGGTATGGTTTAAAAAATATAACCGGTTAAATTATGGGTACGGTTACAAATTTAATAATTTAATATCCGATCCGGATCCGAACCGGAACCGATGTTGTAATGGGTAGGATGTGGATTTGATTTTATTATCCGACCCATAATCGAACCTGACCCGATACTCGTATAAATACTCAATAAAACATATATTAATTTTGCATATTAATTTAATATCCGATCAATAATAATCACACCACTCCAGTAATCATGTTTGCATATTAATTTTTTCTATAGCATTTATTGCGCTGGAAATTTATTGCTCTGGAAACATATATCACATTTTGCATATATCATTTGCCTTATATCCTCCCCATAATTATGAAAATTTATTGCTTGATATGTTCTTTGTAATAAATCTCATTAAAATCAAATATATGTAATATATCCTTCTTGATTTTTTGTCTACCAATATTTTACTTTCTAAAAATTATCTCTTCTATCTTCAATCTTTTGATTTATTATGTGAGATACTGATATGTTTAAGAAATTATAATTATATTTAAACATAAATGATTTCTCAAATACTTAGGAGTTGTGACAAATACCTGCTTCGGATCCGGAACCGCTCCGGATCCGGATTGGATCCGATAATCTACAAACAAGTTATGGGTATCTATCTACCCGGAACCGAAAGACTGGACTCGAAATATCTACGGGTAGATAGGTCTCCGGATCCGGACCCGACCCGATTTGAAACAAATAAGTGCATGGATTGAAATTTGGACTCGATTATTTTTAGGGTAAGGATCCAAATATAATAGTATCGGGATCCGACCCGACCCGATAGCACCTCTAGATATGCTCTGATCTCATTCAAAACAAATTTCGGAGATACAGTAATAACATCTCATTTTTTTTAAAAATCTTGTTATGTGAAACAGTAAATGAATTATGCAAATATTACGATTTCTGAGAAATCCAAAAAGATTGTATAGTTATTTATTGTGAACTTATACTGGGCTATTTACACATAATAATGGAAAAAGCAGAAGAAGAAAAAAAGCAGAAGACAGAACAATTATATAATATTTGTCTTATATATAGGGGTGTAAACGGATACAGATTATCCGCGGATAATCCGCTCCGAATCCGCTTATTATCCGTATCTGGATTAAACAGATACGGATACTTGCGGATACGGATACGGATAATTTTAGCATATGGAAAAATAATGCGGATACGGATACGGATAATTCCGCGAGGATATAAACGGAGCAGATATCTGTATATATCCGGATTCGAAATTTAATCTTTCAGCAGCTTTTAAGTCATTTTACCTTTGCGAAATTCCCAAAAAACATACATATTCAGTTAAGTCCAAGAATCTTGGTAGAAAAATCATATAATATATTAGGATAATGGATTGGTTTTTTGAACCAATAAACAATTAGTCATGCAAAATCATCACTGTGCAAACTTAAAAAGTATATTAAATTTTTGTCAATTTAGGTAATTTAAAATTATGAAATTTAATAGAATTACTCAATATCCGACAATTATCCGCTCCATATTCGTATTCGAATCCGTATCCGTGGATTATCCGTTCCGTATCCGTATCCGTTTAAGATAGATATGATTTTCAATTTTAATATCCATTTACTATCCGTATCCGTATCCGCTTGTTGAAAAACGGATGCGGATATGGTATTAGCATTATCCGCTCCGAATCCGCTCCGTTTACACCCCTACTTATATAACATGATGATATTGTTTAGCTACTATGTTCACCAGAGACAGGGGGAGTAAGGCCATATATAATTTATATGTCAATTACTTCTATTTTTTGAAAATTTTATATTTATATGTAATTTTCTATAAACTTTATAATAAATATTATAAATACTGTAAATTGACACCATTCGCAGCATAAAAATTTATATAATTGACTCTGATTCATGTTTGACTCTTATAGTTTGAAGGTCTGGTTCCACCTTGCCGAGACAATAACAATAAATGCAACAAAAAATTGAAAAATGTTTGAGGATATAAATTGATAAATGAACCAATCATGCTATTTTTTTTTATTTTCTTCTGAATTGATAAATGAATAAAAAAACAACTTAAAATGGACCGCCCCCGCGCTTGGAATCACATCCTCTGCTGCAGTTTTAAAGTGCAGCAGAGTGCTGCACTTTAATATCGTCCGTTAATTTTTGATCGGACGGACGAAATAAAATTTTTGCACGAATTTTAAAGCAAAATTAATACTGCCCCCTCCATCATCCGAGCACTCACCGGCTGGAGATTAAATCTGAGCCGTCCAAAAGTGCAGCACCCTGCTGCACTTTAAAACTGCAGCAGAGGATACGGATCCCCCCGGCGCTTGGGCTTGCGCTAGGAGATAAAAAGAAACTGTTTTAAAGTACAAATGGCGACAATAATTTATTACACTCTGGACACTAAAGCCCAAAAGCCCAAATCTTCTGATCCAACAAAAAATATTGAAATAGAGGCGCCACTGGCTCATGACCGTTGTATTGGGCTCTGTTGCTCTACTGAATGGGTCACAGATTAAATGAAAGCCCGTGCTCATCACGTGCAATAACCCCTCCCATTGTCCAATACCTGATTTGATAAACCCGCGCAAGCACCACCAGTTCAGCATCCATCCGATTCCGACCGCATCATCAGATAAAAAACGCTCGAACCTTCCAATTTCTTCCGTATCCGTACACTAGTACCGAGCGAGCAGGGACAGGTGTCACTGGTCAGATGTCCGCTACAGTCACCGCCGGTGTACGGTTTCCTTCCGCGTTTCTCCGCCCCTGCCGAGCTGCGCAGATCTCCCGTAAGTACCGCCTGACCACCGTACGGGCAGCATCTGACGGTGCGCTGGAGGTGTGCGTCAAGGCCTCAATCACTGTCCCCGATAGACTCGGCGATTGTAAGTTCTCTTCTCTATTGCGTCCGGTAAATGGAGAATGTAGTTCGAAATTTCCAATAGTTTCTCAGTATAAGCTTCTGAGTGTAATCTTACTTGAGATTTGATTTTCTTATGATATGTAACTGCATAGACTGGATGATTAAATGTGCAAATTATTATTGTTTTAGGTCCCTTCACACAGAGAGTTCTGCTTACACTGGAGGAGAAACACCTGCCTTATGACATGAAATTTGTAGACCTTTCCAACAAGCCTGACTGGTAAAATCTTCTCTTAATATAACACAAATCAAACCAAAGGTTACCTTATTAAGAGTATCATTAGCAATACCAGCACCAGTACCAGTACCAAACCATAGCAACATAGACGTGTTACGCTGTACCATAGTACCCTTCCATGCTAGTGCTATACCAAAGGTGTGTATTTTATATTTAGATTTGATACTCCAAGCCAATTAACCCTCAATAAACTGTACATATACCACACCGGTTGCTACCTACATATAGCTGAAAGATCTGATTAAGGAACAAGAAAAAGTACAGTATTTTAAATTGTTAATCCCATGTTTGTTTATTTGAATTTGTGTGCTGCTTCAGGTTTTTGAAAATTAATCCTGAAGGTAAGGTCCCGCTTTTAAAGCTTGAAGAAAAGTGGATTGCTGTTAAATTGTTAATCCCATGAATTAGACTCAGTTATAAATTATCGAGGCTGTTTGTTTATTTGAATTTGTGTGCTGCTTCAGGTTTTTGAAAATTAATCCTGAAGGTAAGGTCCCGCTTATAAAGCTTGAAGAGAAGTGGATTGCTGATTCAGACGTCATTACCCAAGCTTTAGAAGATAAATACCCAGAACCACCTCTGGCAACTCCATCTGAGAAGGCTTCAGTGTGGGTTTAATTTTTTGCTTCTGTTAAAATATTAATTAATGTCCTCAGATAGCCCGATTTTTTTATTAATAGAAAAATAAAATAAAAAATATCGATAATAAGGAACGATTCTGACAAAATTTGAAAACGTCATTGTTTTTTTTTTTCTGTCGCGTTAGTTAGGAGGTAATTAATGTGAATTATTTGGACGTTATAAACCATAACGGTTTTCTTAGATTTCGAATTTCGTCAGAATTGTTCCATATTGTTGATATTTTTTATTTTATTTTTCTATTAATAAAAAAAATCAGTCAGATAGCTGACAATAATATTTATTTAATTTTATAGAGGATCAAAGATATTTTCAACTTTTATCGGCTTCCTAAAAAGCAATGATCCAAGTGATGGCACGGAGCAAGCACTGCTTAGCGAATTGACACCCTTCAATGATTATCTTAAGAATAACGTGAGTTTTTCTTCAGTAAAATATCAATTTATTTCCTAATGTGACTTGTACATTATGTTATTGTTGTACTTATCTTTTAATTAAAAAAAAAGAATTACCTTTATTGGGACAAAAGAAGACGATTAATGTGGGTTGCCATTCATGTTAAAGTGCTAAGATGATACAGTACATAGTTTGCATTATGACTAGATTATGAGGATATATCAGATATAACATGACACACATACATAGTCTGCATTATGAATAGACAATGAGGATATATCAGATATAGGATGATACACATACATAGTTATAGGAATGTAAATTTGAGTTTCAATTGGCTTCTTTTTGTAGGGCCCGTTTATAAACGGTGACAAAATATCGGCTGCCGACCTGTCACTTGCACCTAAACTGTACCATATGGAAATTGCCCTTGGCCACTACAAGAATTGGTCAGTTCCAGAATCACTGTCTTATCTGACGAACTACATGAAGGTATGCTGAATTTTTATTGAGTGCTGCTTAAATATCATTATTACTTTGGATGATTCTTACATCTCATATACATAGTGGTTTGCCAAATTACAACAACATTTTCTTATATTATTCGTTGACAAGTAAAATTTCTCACGTTTCATCTGGCCCCAACCCTTTTGAGATATTTTGCAAATACACCCATCCTTGTGT
Organism: Carex arenaria; assembly: GCA_964058825.1. Taxonomy (NCBI): domain Eukaryota; kingdom Viridiplantae; phylum Streptophyta; class Magnoliopsida; order Poales; family Cyperaceae; genus Carex; species Carex arenaria. The sequence continues at coordinate 451,058 of CAXKVW010000144.1, forward strand.
TAATATGACAGAAGAAGCAAAATTTTGTTAAGATTGACAACTTTGCCCTCACTAATTGGGCTGCTAATTGCAAAAGTTAAAATTAAATGGAATTTCCAGTTCCTGAAATGTATCTACTGTTAGGAATCTATATTACGAGTGAACAAGTCAGTTGCAATTTCTTTTCTTAATTATTATGATTTGTTTAAGATTAGTTGCAGATAAGTTAGATAGCATATAATTATGTTTCACGAGCATAGTACCAGATTGTGATAAACTGATTTGTATACTTCTCTTTTTGATAGTTTAGGCAAATATATTTTAAAATTACGTCGTCGTTTTTTAAGAACAAGTCCAAGTCCTTGTTAGCATGTAATACAAGAGATTAGGATAATGTTCCTTGGTTTAGGTGAAAAATACAGAAAATTTAGGTTAGCTTCTTTCTGCTTGATTCAACTAGAGGTGACTTAAAATACAAGGAAAGATATGAACTTCCATCTGTTGTCGGGTCAAGTTGCCTTTCTTTCTTTGCCCTGGACACAAACATCTCTGGCACTGTGCCTCTTGACCTCCATACAATTTTTGTATTAAAGAAAATTAGTTCGTTTTATTCATCTACTTTTTTAGTTTGTTTATTTCCAACAATTAATTAATGTTTTTAATATCCAGTGTGATTTACAGTGGCTGAGCTGACTTGAATTTATATTTTGCAGACGATATTCTCCAGGGAATCATTTGTGAAAACTCGAGCATTGCATGAAGATGTGATTGCCGGATGGCGCCCTAAAGTCATGGCTTAGGCCTTAGGAGATTTGTGTACCAGCTGTATATTCAGTGTTACTATTCTATTTCTTCTCTCTTCAGCTTATGCTTTGGTGAAGTAATATAGATCTTGTTAACTGTTTTCAGTTTTCTTTGTATATCTGTGTGTCTGTGTCAAACAACAAGGTATACTTCTCAATTAATTTGAGATTATATAGTAAGCTGTACAGTATGTCAAATATAGAGATGCTGATTAAACCTGGACCAGATGCTGTTGGTTTTAGCAAAATGGAAGCTCCGCACTATCTGGAATTCGTTAATTGTAGCCCAGTAACAGGCTGGAGGCGGATCTTGTTCCAGTTCATGTTACTATGGGCCATTAAATAGTTCGCTTGGAGCCCATATTATAAGAGGTCTATTGCTATATCTTATTACCCTGTCATCGGCCACCCTTTTGTAAAAATAGCCCATGATCAGCTGCTTCATGGTTCTTTTTTTTTGTTACGGAATAAAATGAGAAGGGTCTGTATCTCTTTTCTTTTTGTTATGAAGGATTTTTCTTTAATAAAGAGGTAGGGAAAAAACCAACCTAGATTTTTTTAAACGAAATAAAAATTACAGTTTATATGTAAATGAGGACAAAGAGGAAATAAAACGACACAGGCAAAAAAATGAAACAGCATGTGGTGCTATGTGCCTATATGCCTATATCTCATTAATATAGACTATATGGTGTTATGGTGCTCGATTTGTTTTCTAGCATGTACATAGTATGGAGCAGCTAGCAATTTTAGTTTGGATTTTAGTTCATCTCTCTCTTCACGTTTGCAAGAATGGAATTTATATAATTGTATGACAGTAACAAATTATCTGACTCTAATAATGGCTTCGAAAACATTAATTGATTGTGAAACCAAAGCTGTTTAGGTTTGGATCCATGCGTTTGGCATAGATTTGAAGTACTCAGTTTAGGTGCACTGGAATTGGAACTGGAAAGGAAAGAAAACAGATAGAAAGGATAAGTGTAGACAGCGATGCAACACTGTTTCCATGGATGGACCAACTTTCTTGGTACTTAGCTCAAAGTGGTTACTGTTTTTCCTGGACCTAAGATCCTAGATGGGTGCCCCGATAGGAGACGTGTGAATCGATATCGACTGTGCAACAGTTTCTAACAGAGACTTCTTATGTCCTGGTGCAGATCAAGACTAGGCCCCTTCTCACTTGATGGTCTCTCTTTGCTTGCATTAGGTGTAAAGCACGCTTCAATAAGATATGATAGTTTGGAGGCATCTCCTGAGAACAGATCGAAGCTGACTGAGAGAGTTGCACCGTGCTAAATTAATTGTTCACCAGATTGTTTGATAATATCCATATCCAGCTATATATGTTTCTCTCCAGTATGTATTTAATTTGATTTCTCATATATGTATAAATGCTTATCTCCATTCTCCAGTAGTGGTGGAGAATGGAGAGATGAAGAAGGTACCAATGGTTGATGGAGGTGGGGTCAGGAAGAATCCATTAGAATGTGGGACATGGATGATGATGCATCTATTATATGATGATTGAGGCCAAATATGCTGGACAAAGCACACTGTTTGTTTACTTGACATGTCGATTTTTCACTGTTTCTTATAGTGTCTACTGTGTACATTAATTAATTGCAGACTGCAATCAAGGGATCAGCAGGTCAAAATCTTAATAGTTGCCTTGTTACTGTTATGTTGTTTCCGGGATCAAAAGTGTTCCAATACACCAAGTACTTGAGTTAAGTTTGTTGGTTCTTTTTATCAGTCACATGCAGTAAATATGAGATGTACGTACAAGTTACCGGGTGATGATCCTATTTTAACAGCAATGGTACGTGAATGTTTATTAATTCTACCGTCGATCGATCGTAAGTTCGTAACTAGCTGCCCGGTCTTCATCCTACCGCCTAGCTTAAACGTATTCTAGGTCTTCTAATCTCCTGTTAAAAGAATACTGGCTTATTTGACTTCTTTACTGCAGTTGGGAGTTAGGAATTAGGACCCCCTCCAGCTCATTTCTTTGGGTCCATGACTAATTAGTTCGGGTGTTATATTTTTGCAGTATCAGAGAATGCAGTAAGGAACAGTGCTGCATGCGCGGAATGGTTTTAAAATCATCAAGTATATATAATGTAAGGAAAAATAGGAGGAAAAGAACAGTACTATATATAAACAATTATTAGCCATAAGAAATACAAATTGAGATGCAAATTATACAATATATATATTGGAGTCTGGCAACTGAGACAATGTATCTAATTGCAAAATTGGATAGAATTAGGTTTCAGTTAGTGCGTAATATATTTAGTTTTTGAGTTTTTTTAACATAAGATAAAAAATCAAAGTCTTTCAATTCACTTCTAATAATGGTCATTAAAATTTCAAATATGTTACCTCTTACACAGAAAATAATGTTTCAGTGCTAAACTTAATGTGGTTCTTAATTTCTCATTTCTAATTAAGTTACTGTGATAAAAACATAAATTATATATAGAGTCCCATATATATACACAGATTAAAATTTCCGGTGTACCCATTCAAACTTTCAAAATAGCCAATTTCCCCATAAATACATGATAATATCCAATATCGATCCCCATATAAATTTAACTTTCTCTCTTCTATCCCCTTTAATTTGTTTAACTACTTATTTAATTAATTTATAAACCAAACTGACAAATTTACCCTTCTCTTTGAAATAGAGATATCTCTTTAATTTCTACAGGAGACGCTTTCGTGCCTAACCAACCAACAAGGAGCGGGAATATGCAGGCTCATACACATGCAAATCTAGCAAAAATAGAACCATTCACTTATATTGGTCATACATTCCTGTGTTTTCAAAATATGTAATTTCACTTTTGGCTGTCTGTACAACCTTGTATATTTCACTTAATGAAAGCGCCTACATGCTTTGTACCAAAAAAAAAAAAACAGGAAATTTAAGAGAACAATTAGCACTACCAAGGGTTGTACTTTGTCTCCTATATTTGGTAGCGGGTAAATCAGTGCTTCTGATTCAATTTCCATCTCAACCTTATAATATGAGTATATAGCATAATTTGTTCTGGCAGCTGTCCTTCTTCGTGCTTCAATTTGATCCAAGGTATTTAGTAGGGCCAAGCTTCTGCTTGCAAGAAATTGAATGAGAAAGGGGTATAGAGTTAGAGAGACAGGAGGAAAACCTGTGACTAAAATCTTTCTCATGCATTCTACTCTAAAAGCAGGAAGTACCAAACGTGAGGTACAGAGAAAGGAAGGAGATGATTTAAGCACACCATTGTCAGTTTGTCTTTAAAATTAATTAAATAAACAGTTAAACAAAAGAAAGAGGATAGAAGAAAAAAAGGGTTAAATTTATATGGGGATCGATATTGGATATTATCATGTATTTATGGGGAAATTAGCTATTTTGAAAGTTTGAATGATTAAACCGAATGAAAATTAATATTCTGATTTTCTAGGTAAAATAAAAAATATTTTGTACAACAACACAAAAGGAATCATATAGCATTTGAAACATACATTAAATTTAATATTGAATTGTAATTTTGCTTAAACGTAAAGATTTTATAACCGAGTTTTTTTTATGATCACAACAATTCTCCTTTCAACAAGAATTCGTATTTGATCTAAGTGGCAAAGACAATGCTCTCCGTGTGAGGAGTCACATTTTGAAATTTAAATATAAAATTTTGTGTTCTCGTTTAAAATTACGAAGTAAATTTTAAAAATAAATAGTCTACACAAATTATAAAACTGATCAACGATTTCAAATAGATACTAAACCGAATTTAATCTGATATTCATTGAACACCTCCGTTTCCAGTATGTACTATGAGGGCTTAGTATTTATTTAACTTCAGTTGCAAAATTCTGAATTTGCAGTAAGGTGACTTTATAATTTATAATTTAGTGTTGATGGTACGCAAACGCATTAACGCAAAACTAGGTTTGGAAAAGCAAAATTCTGAATTTTGTGTAGAGTTTTTCCTTGTTGGTTTGGAAAAGAAAACCAAACCCGAATGCGCTATGTGCCTTTTTTTTATTTTAATTAAGAAAGTGATCAGAGTATGGAACAGTAGATGGGCTGAGCATAGTCACGGACGAACACAGCACAACACAGCCACTGCCAACTCGACACGTTATCTGCCTTTCCTTCTACTCTTCTAGTTAACGAAACAAAAGAATAATAAATTATATCACCAAGTAATATCAGAATGGGATAAATCATAAACGAGAAATTAAAAAAGAAAAGAAAAGGAGGAGGAGAGCAGAATGCAGATCATCATCTGCTCGAGTCAGTGCACGTTGGTGCCGGGCCGAAACCGACGCTAAGCACTAAAATTAAAAGATGAAAAAAAAAAAAACGAGACGAAATAGGGAAAACGGCATCCACTAGCTTCTAATCTAATGCTATTAAGGTTCAACAATCAAGAATTCAAGATCCATCTCCTTTTTTTTTTTATTCTTTCTTTAATATTTATCCCCCAACTTGCATTTCATTGCACCTCCTCTATACATATTACATAGTGTTGGTCCAGTCAGCAGCTCTGGACTTATTTGGTTATGATATACGTACATTTGTTCTGCATTATTTATAATGGTATGGTATGTTTCAAAGTATAATAGTTAGCATATTTATTAATTAAATGATACATTTTCTTTAAGAATGTTAAGATTCGATTTGTCTGCTTCAATATTTATATATGATACACTCATAATATATTTGAAAATTAATCTAACAATGATTTTTCTCCACTAACTACAAAAGAAAACCAAACACCATGAATTTTTTTTAACAAATCACTTGTCGGATGATAGCATCTAATTAATATTCTCTTTAAAATATATAAAGTCACGAGTGCAATTTTTATGGTACTTTTTCAGGGTCTGTTAAAGTAATTAGGATTCACATCATAACATAAAATTAGTGAACAACTTGCAATATTTTTACTTACAAACAAACAAACATTATAAATTAATAACTTGGTTATGATATTTATTAATCTGAAGGTTGGTGGTGCTAGAGGTTAAGAGTAAAATACTAAATACAATAGATTAATATCAAATGATACGCATGCTAAAATCAGTTAAGATTTGATTTGTTGGTTGAGATATTTATAACATGATTAGATCATACTTTTTCAAAGATCTAACAATTTTTTTCTCCAATCGGAATAACTTCCTTTTGTCCATTGGAAATTTTTTTATAGCTGTGTAGGAAAAAAAAATACAACGAAAAGTTATCATGAGAATTTTTTCAACAAATGATATGTCATGCAATAGAATTGAGTATTACTTTAAAATATTCAAAATTACGGCATATCACTCATGTTTTTTTTACAATAAGTATTCTTAAAATTGCATATGATTTATTACCAGATTTTAGTTTTATTACAAACAAACAATTAAACGAGGTATGCATTAACTTAAGAGATTGCTTTAAAAAAATAACAACAAAGAGTGGACGAGCGATGGGGTGCAAATTGGAGAGAAATAGCAAGAGGAAACAATAAAGGAGAATAAAGTGGGCCGTGGGCCCATAAAACGAGAAGTTTTTGGGAGAAGAGGAGAAGGGGGTGATGTCCGCCACCCGATCTTGTCTGGTCGGCCCGGGCCCAGACAAAACAAGCCCACCCCGGCCCCACGTTCATCCCTTTTTTTTTTTCTTCTCCCCCTCGGTTTACTGTATCTTTTCTCTGTATCTTTGTGCCTGTGGTTGCAGTGCATCTCCATTCTCTGGTCTCCACTCATCAACACTTTCCTGTCTGTTTCTTTCTTTCTTCCATAAAAATAAAAGAAGTCAATAAATTGATATCTGAAAGAACTGAATAACAAAGTATATCTAATTTTTTTATTATATATATAAAAGAGGTTGTAAAGTATTTATGCACGTTAAATTTATAATTTTTGTCTATTTTTATTATAGACAGAGGCAGGATAAGAAATTAAAATTGGAGGGGCTGAATAATTTAGTACAGTTTAATTTTATTTTATAAGAGGAATTGACAATATTAATTCACATTAAATATTTTAATTTATATAGAACTTAATTAATTATTTTTTTCTCACTTTCCTCTGCTCATGAATATAGGGTTTTTATTTTTCATTTACAGCAAATTATCTTGAAGTATTATATATATTAGCATAGGATGACTCAACTCATCAACAGCTACAAAAATGTGAGAAAATATCAAAAGAATACTATATATATTGCGTTTTAAAATCGTTATGTAATTTCTTCATGGTAGATGCAACAATGGATCTTCATTTTTTTTGTTTACTTTATAATACTGAGGGGACAATCGTCATATGAGTAAGTGGTGATGCAGGATGGTGGGGATTGCCAATGGAATGGAAGCGCATACGATATGGATTGGGAATATTTATTTTTCATAAATGGTGTGTAAGGGTGTTCAATCCGTAAGTTCAGTTGAAATCGAATTAAAATTGTTAAATTAAACTTTTTTCGGTTTTAAAAATAAAACCGAACCGAACTGTTGAAATTTATCAACTGATTAAAACAGAACCGAACAAACTGAACCAAATTTTGATTTATTCAGTTCAACCGAAATAAGTAGAAAAAGACATCTTAATTCTTTGAGAAATTTCAAATAATCAAGCAAAAAATATCTATAGCAACTGCCTTGATCTCTTCTTTTTTATCGATCAAATTTATAAACCGAACAAATTCAAATCAAAACCCTCAAATCTATCCAAAATTAAAATTAAAGAAAGTATAAAATCTTACCTTAGCAGGCAAACAGGACAATCAGAGAGGGAGAGAGATAGTGAGTGTGGACCGGACCCGCCGACATGCCTATATCTGAACATGGATCCGTCCAAACCCGTCTAGACCGGTCAAAAACCTGATCCGGGCCAGATTTTTTTTTTTTAATTTCAAAGTTAAAAAAAAAAAAAAAACCCTTGGACCCGTCCGGACCGAACCAGACCGTGTGAATATTGACCATGGTTCTAGTATGGGTTTGAACCAACCATTTCAAGTCAGACCCGCCGGATCCGGACCGAACCAGACCGTGGGAACTGTGACCCGGCCGGTTCCGGACCGGCCCGTTTGCAAAACACTACACGCAAGCAATCATCCAGTAATGAAGAAAATTATTGTATTGGTTTAAATTTTATAAAATATATATTAGTAAATGCAAATTCATGCACTGAAATTGATTAAGTCGGGTGCGCTGCAAGAGAGTCGAACTCGAACAAGCAGAATGAAATTATTTTGAGTTTGAAAATTAATTGAACTATTGAGTTCAAACTAATTCAAGCATGAATTGAGCTGGATCTCCACACGAACTCAATTGATAAATTTTCATATTATGTTGGAAAACAAATGTGCAAAATAAGTAAAAATCTTTATTACTGATATGTTGTGGATTTTATAATAAAATTTTAAATGAATAGTCTTTATATCCAAAATAGTTCAATGAACAGATAAAATTCAACTTTAATTTTTATGAATAAAAGCTAAACGGCAGTACGTCCTATTAATATGCAAGGATAGAAGCAATGAAACCCTACAAAATGACATAACATAATTACTCGTACGAATAAGAAACATACATGTGATTGACAATTCAGTATTCAAAATTTCAAATGCATGATGATGGTTCCCTTTATGAAAGAAACGAAGAAATCCTTTTTTGTTCTTTCAAACAAGCACAAATTCATCATTTCTAAGTTTAACAGACAAGTAAGTCTCACAATGACAAGTCACATGACTTTCAAGCTTTCAATTATATTCCTCCATACTACTCACTACTCACTACTCAGTGGACAAAAGATTCAGAGGTATATATATATATATATATATATATATATATATTGATGTACATTCAGGTCATGATTGCACCCAGGAACCCAATTCAGAAAAAAAAAAGATCCGCAATATTAATGTATATAGAATTTTTTTTTTTTTTTTTTACTTTCAGAATTGTTTCCAACCTGTCCAAAGGTTCTTCTGGTACCGTTCTTCCCTTTTCCAGCTACACTCATTGTGCCAACTCAATTCAGTCAAAACAGTCTAAAAGAAAGAGATTTAGTCATGGGATAAAGAACTTAAAAAAAAAAAAAAAAAAAAAAAAAATTTAAGCATGTTTATACCACTCCTTGTTAATCACACTTTTAACAATCATAACACACGCAAATATACTTGAAATATCATCAACCGTATAAATATTTATGTAAACACAGAAACACACAAGACCTTTTCAATAATATCCTGACTTCGATCAGACTTATGTTATTACCTCATAATTCATATGATGATATAGTCTCCCAAAATGGAAAGGAAAAGAATACGAAACCTCGCAAATTAAAGCTTGATATGACGACGGCGCATGAGCATAGAATAAATCCAAGGTAAATTATGAATGACTGGTAATTAATTAACTAAGGCAGAGAAGAAATGGGGTATCTAATCCAATCTAATCAAATCAATTGGATTTGGAGGTCGCTGTCTTTGCTTTTTGGATTGCGGGATCCTGTGTGTTAGTTCAACCTCAACCTCAACCTCATGAGATCGATGAGATTGCTTTAGTTGACAAAACCTCAATTTTAATTAAATTAATAAAAGGACCACTCTACTCTCTCTCTAGTGCCAACTACTTACTGTAAGAAAGAAATTGTTTGATGCTTGATGTATAACCAATTGCTAATTTGTTTCAAGACCTTGATGCGTTATTGTACTGTACTGTACTGTGAAGTAGCACCTAGAGCTAGCAAACTGTTTAATTAATTTTGTGAAGTGGAAACTACACCATATATAGAATTGATTGATATCAAGTATTTCTTTTTCTTTTTGAATAAGGCTTTCTTTGTTAATTTTAATTTCATATTTTTCATATACTTTTTACGAGAATAAAAAGATAAAAAGATAAAAAGATATTAGATATTCTATCTTCTTGGTATAACTATTTAGGTTAAGTCTACAATTGTATAAATTAATATCAAGTACCAATTAAGTATGAATTATTATGATCCTCCTATTTACGAATTTAAATAGTGTAGCTTAAGTAGGTAGGTCTGTCTATCTTAGAGAGTATCCGGACCGTCTGATTTACGATCGAATTTAGAGTGCTGAACAGTTTTGAAATCAATAATTAACATATTCAGATATTATTCCACGTTGTAAATTAAATTACTCTTTAAAAATATGAAGTCATACAAAAATGATTAAGTTATTTCATTGGACAATATCCATACCAAAAAAAAAAAAGATCAATTAAAAATGTATGATTCAATATATCGTCAATGTAGTTGTGTTTTAAGAATCTAAAAGGATAAATTAGTCACTAAATTAACTTCATCTTCTCCGATAATTAGTTACTCCATTTTGTCCTTTTTTACAATTAATCATTAATCATTACCATCACTGCATAATAAATTGGTCACTAAAATTAAGAGGAGCATATGTCTTGATGTAATTTCAATATATATGTATGTAAGAGGAGGTTCAAATGCATCACTTTTTTTGTGCTCCCATATGCTCCATATTTTTTTTATCTCCGTTTTCAAAGTCTGAACAGTCGATCCGAACTACTTAACACGATCTCATAATAAAATATGCTTGCAGACTAAATTTTATATTTTTTAGAATTCTTTTATTATTTTTTAAATAGATACAAAATCACTATTTTAAAGAGATTCTAAACCATCTAATAAAGTGATATTGTACCTATGAAAAAATAGTAAATTTTTTTTTAAAAATATAAAATTTCGTCTCTAAATATATTTTATTATGAAGATTGTGTTGAATAGTTCAGATTGACTGTTCGGTAAATAATTTGAAAAAAAAAAGTCTCACACACATTTGACACTGATTACGGAACCATATTAGATATTTTACAATGTCATGTGAATAAGTGTTTGAGTGTTTCACTAAAGAACAGGGAATAAGGAACAAGATGCACAGTATGGAGTTAACAAGTCATTTTTGTTTGCTTGTTTGTTTGTTGCGTGCATCATCTTTCTCCAACAGGCTCAAACACAAACATGCCTCACTTCAATGTGGGTCCCATATGGACGTATGCGAGTTTCTTATGCTCCCATCTAAAATTGAAGTATATTAATTTATGCACATTAATTATGGAAAAAAACGAATTAAGCTTAATATTGGGCGGCTGATCCAAAGAGAAAAAAAAAAATTAAGCTACAATTTGCAAATCAAGCAATTATTTAATTGCTAGAACTATATATATATATATTACAAGCAGAACAATACAAAATTTGAAAAGCAGTATAAAATAAAATAATGCGATCCATGTTGTAAGTTGTATCATGCTTTGTCCATTCATCTCCACTTCCCAATTTTCTAAATATTCATTTTTGGTTGGTAGTTTGTTTAATCCCAAGAACCCCAACATTGTCGTCACAAAATTATCTTGCATTAGCGTTCAACCAATTCATCAACAATTATATGCAGTCTAAACAACTATCTTTTCTTATTTTCCATCCGATTACATTTACTGATTTACAACAAGAGAGAATTAGTTTTTGATTTAGTGGCAAAGACAATTCTTTCTGTGTGAGAAGTTGTAGATTCAAAACCCGTAATAAATTCTTTATAAATATTAAATAATTAAATGACTTGAACTCTAATTTTTACTAAAAATATAATTTACAATAAGAGCATATAAAAAAATACACATGAAGTACGTCTGGCATAAATCAATCTCGTAACCGTTATTATTATTAAAAAATTAAATGAAGGAATAAAAAATATTATATTATATTATATTGTTATTCATCAATTTTCATATATAGAAGTTTAATTATTTAAATAGCTCTTATAGATATGTATCCTAACTAAGGAAATAATATTTATTTTTTATCTGTATCGCAATATTAAAATATGACATGGGATTTCAATTTGACATCTGTAGTCTAGATTTACTGTTAATATATATATTATCTAGAAAAGTGTAATTTATGTTAATGATGAACAGATTTTATAGTTTAAGGGATGACGGCGGAGTAGGTCCGACGGGCATTATATCTACTTTAGATTCGATGTGCTCCATGACCGCCAAACACTTTAAGATCCGTGTGGGATCATGTCAATTTTCGTATGCACAGATTTTAAAGCATGTCGGACGGTTTTGGAGCACATCGGACATTACTCCATCCTCTTAACGGACATATAATGCTCTAGCATCTTATGAATGGATATCCAATATATATGTAATTTGCATTAAACGTTCTAATTTTCTATGAAATATCTGAATATATAATTCCTTCCATATAGTTAATTAATTTCATTTGACAGATTGTATACTGCAGAGGAGGTGTCACATAAGTTCCTATTCCAAATTCCAAACCAACAGATGAGTTGATATTGACAAAACATAGAATGAACAGATTGATAGAGATATGCACATATATATATATTCATTGATTCATGAACAAGAACAACATGCAATTGGTTTGGTGATGGATTCCTAATTGGTTTAAAGCCACCAATAACACAAAGATATATAATATATTCCAAGAAGAAGAAGAGAATCTAATTAGAAGAATGGATGAGATATCCTCTCTCTCTAATCTCTCCTTTTACTTTTGATTTTAGCCGCCAAAAAGAAGGGACCATAGAAACAAGCTAGAAAGGAACTTAATTATTGCACGCCTTTGTTTTGTATCTCTGCTTTCCAGTTGTACCACCATTTAATTTTCTCTCTCCATGATTGGATATATATCAATTGTATCTTCTCTAATCCAAGTATCTGATTATGTTCTGAGTTTAGATAATTTTATGCTGATATCATATTTGAGGCTATCTCATATTAATTTGTACAGATAAAATAAACTGCTCTTAAGATTCGTGCATTCTAAAAAATAAAACAGTGAGATCTGGAATCGCAGCAGATTTATTTTCGACAATCAGAACACGAAAGCATATATTTGACCAATAAATTAATTAAAGAAGAGCGCGTGCTGTATATTAGAGAGTGCGTTTTCAATTATGGCATCTTATATGATAAGCTACCTTGAAGTTTAAAGTTTAAATTGTAAGTATGAATTCAAATTAACATTCAAACAACACATGCATAATATATGTATGTGTAACAACAACCGCAGTGCGCCTTTAACTAATTAAATACACCAACCAGCCTAATTAACTTCTCATTTTTATCAACTTATAAAGCAAAGCTTTTAATCTATGTTCAAAAATGTCAAGCACCTCTTCTTTACGAAAAGACAGCGATTTTTTTTTCTAACTGTAAATTGTCTTCTTCATGCATGTTTGCATCCTTATCTGTTAATAATTGATACATATATGCTAAAATGATTATAAATAATTGTTATTAAAAATTTATAAAATTTACATTAATTTGTACAATAAACAATTTTAAAAAAATATTAATAAATATTAAAAACAACTAAACTTAATTACCAAGGAAATAAACAGTACTAACGTTAATAATAAAAAAAAGGCAGGTTCTATACAAACAATCACATCAAAGTGAGTTTGGAATTAAGTAATATAAAGGAAGACAATCCCATTTCTCCATGTTCTCCGGCCATGCACGCAATCATTTCTCTCTTCTTCCATATATTATATATATCTTATATCCATATCATGATATGCCATGACCTCTCCTCAAACTGAAAAGGCTGCATGTAATTGCAACATCCATAATCTACAAAAAAAAATTTATTCGTTTTCTTTTGTATCAGCCTTTTCGTATTCTATCTAAACGCATTCCGCAGTTGAGATTAGCTCAGATGGAGTGTAATTGTAATTTTGAACTTCTACAGATTTTGGGGTAAAAAACGGAGCCAAACTTTTAAGATAAAAGCTCAAATATATTGAGGTCAATCATATAAATTATTGAGATAGGACCTACTTTTAAGTTCAATTAGCTCTAACACCATAGATAAGCATTAACATTTGTGTTCATGGAAATTGAAACAGATCGGCACGGATTTTAATGTAATTTGCACGGATCTTGATGCAATCGAATGGTCATTACACCCATCGTACCAAAGTAGGTCCGATGGACATCGGACCTACTCTGAATTCTAAATTTTTATATAAATATGGAGATTTCTATTTCAGTAAAATAAAACAGGAGTTCAGCCTTTTCTTCAAAAATATAAATAAGGAGATCACTCTTACAATGTCCTATCTCAGAGAGCATGCATATCAACAATTTACTCTAAACTATATTGAAAATTAAAAATTATGTATGAATATATAATTTAAAAAATAAATAGGCATAAATTCTTTTTGGGATAATTAGTTTTATGCCACTCCAAAATTTTGAAATCTGAAAAATGCCATCCCGAAATTCTAAATCATAGAAATGCCACTCTAAACTTGAATAATTCTTAATTTTTCCATTAATACACAATTAGCCTTGTAAAAAAATGACTGAAATATCCTTATGAGAAAATACGTCTCCCCAGTCCCCATTCCCTACGCCTTAGGTTGGCTAACCCTAAACCTCCACCTAAATTTTCTCCTCTGACTGTGCCTTTCACTCCGCCAGCCAGTCAATCCGCCTTCCACTCCGCCATTTCTCCTCTGACTGCGCCTTTCTCCTCTGACTCCACCATTCCTCTGACAGCGCCTTTCTCCTTTGACTCTGCCATTCCTCTGACTATGCCTTTCTCCTCTGTCTCCGTTATTGCGTCTCCTCTGACTGGCAGCGCAAATGAGAGGAGGAAGGCTGGAGGGGGTATAATGAAGGGTATAATCGGAAATATGTAAATACGTATCTTAAAAAGGTATTTTTTTAGTTAATTTTTTATAAAAATAATATCATAACTGTGTATTAATGGCAAAATTAAGAATTATTCAAGTTTAGAGTAGCATTTCTATGATTTAGAATTTCGGGATGTCATTTTTCATATTTCAAAGTTTTGGAATGGCATAAAACCAATTATCCCATTCTTTTTTTACTGGATCAGCCCCTACTTCTAGCAAAATGACACCATTTTAATATTTTTTTACTCTCGTTTAAGATGATGAGAACTAAATCAATATTTAGAGTCTGAATAGAAAATTTCTTGTGAATATTAAAATAATTAGATGACTTAGATCATCAAGTTAGATGGATAAATTAAAAGGTGTAAAGAGGTTTTCCAAGCAAGTTTCTAAGCATGTATATATGCATCCATTCATGAAACACAAAAGCCGCCTTTTGGTTCCTGAATTTTGTCCAACCATTTATTGGAATGTCTTTTTTTCTTTTCTTTTCTTTTTTCTTGTTATTGAGTCAATCATTGCCGATTTTATTTAATGCCTTAAAAAAAAATAAAAAATATGCATTCTATTTTTTCGGAAATTCGAAATCTGTCTCAACCACTAGTGATGGACGTAATAAGAGAATATGAAGGTTAGTTAACCTCTATTTTGTTAAAAAAAAAACTGTACAATTTTCTATATAATTGAGAGAAAAATGTAATGCAGTTGTAAAATTGATCCATAATCTTTGTGAAAAAAAATTATATGATTGACTCCTATTTGACTCTCATAGTTCGAAAATCTGACTCCACTCTTGCCAGCCGCCACACTATACGGCGGTTGTCTATGGAAGACAATCGCCCTACATTGTGGTGGTTGGCAATTTTTACCCGATAAATTACCATTTTGTCTCTTTTGCTACTCACAACTCATTCAAACATAGCTGGATTTGAGGCTACTTCTTAGGTGAAAAGGAGGAATAGTAACAACCGAGATAGATTGTCTAATAGTGGCGTAGCGAGAAGAGGGTCAATAAGGAGTCTAGGTAGAAATTAGGAAAAAATATACCCTTGTTGTATATGCTTTATGGGTGTATTTTGTAGGCCGACAATTCGGTATGAAATTTCATACGATAACTTTGTGGAACATTCTTATGGTTATGGATTGGAAAAAAAAATTGTTGATCCAGAGCTGCCAACATCGGACGATGACTTTGTTCCTTGTACATATACTGATAAGGCTAGCACTTCATCTTTTCACTGATCTAGAGCCGTCAACATCGAACGATGACTTTGCTCCTTGTACTTATATTGAAAAGGCTAGCACTAATTCTTCTTCTAAGAAGTAGGATATTGGAGTTTAATTTCAAATTTTACGGCTTTAGTCGGATGAATTAGGGTATTAAATTTTTTGAGTTTATTTAATTTTTATGTCATCAGTTTTTTCTATTTCATTAATTTTGTGTTTGTTTAGGTTTTATGTTGTCAGATGGCTTTTATTTCATCCAGGTATAAAAACGGCATTTCAACTTATTTCATAGTCTAAATAATGACATACAAATGAAGTTCACAAATTTTAAATAAAACAGTTCACAACATTGAAATCTAAATAAGTTCAGAAAGCTGCAAAATAAATAATTTTACAAAGCATCTAAATAAATGAGTTCACAACATACATCTAAATAAATTAGTTCATCAACGACCACGTCTGAAAAGACTAATTAAGCCGACGAGTTCTAGGTCTGCTACCAGATGCTTGTGACTCTTGTGTGTGATGTCTTCTATCAGTTGCCTCTGCGACAACTCTAGTATGTTCTCTTTTATTAGCTTCGTTTATAGCATCAACATTGCATTTGAATTTACAAATTATTGTTAGTTATTAAAATAGTAAAATAGAAATTAAATATAAATTTTGTGAAATGTTACATACCTGCTTTTTGTCTGTCGGTAGCGGAATGCCTAGCCTGATGATCTATTCTCCTATTATGCATCTGGTCCATGTTCATGTTTACACCCTTAATTGTGTTTTCTTCTCCCAATCTTGATCCACGACTTGGAAGGAAGTACTGTATTCCAACGACAGAAGGCTAATCCTGCTGGTTGGAATAAGAATGGAAAAATACACCCCACATACTTGCAAGATAATCAACACGATACATGTTGGTTACATAATTATTCTCGCAGTAGTTTCTCACTCGGTACACCGCCAAAACATGAGAACAAGGAGAGAGAGAAAATGACAATTTATAGGATAAAAAAATTCAAGTGCCACACTATGGGGCAGTTGTCTATGGAAGACAGCCGCTGTATCATATGGCGGTTGAGGTAGATTTCGAATTTCTAGAAAATTGAGAGCATATTTGTTAAACTTTTAGGGCATTAAGAAAAATCGGCAATCATTGGATTAGGTATAATTAACTATGCCATTGGATTATTTGATTGGTTCGACCAGTCACTTGTACTTTGATGTGGATCCTGTTTGTCTCATAGGGCTACATTGCATTTAACAAATTGATGTGGATCCTATTCAATTGATTAAAGTTGCATAAATGTAGAACATAATTTGATAAATCTATATTAATATATGAATTCGAAACAGATAATCAGTTGACCCTACTATAAATGTGCAAGTATAATAAAATGATAAGCAATTCGAAACAATGAAAAATGATTATATTTTTAGTAATAACTAATGAGTAGAACTAGGGTGCTCCTAAGTTCATCAAGCCTCTTTGTAAACTCAACTCTAAAATCTATTGGATTGACTTCAAACAATTAATGCAAACTGTTGAAATTTCTTTACCTTATGAGTGATGCGTTTAAATGTGAAAATTTTAAAGTTTTGAATTAATTTAATATAAAGTCAAGTGGTCAAAATTAGAATGTTTATAAATTAATTTTAATACATTTATTTTTTGGATACCTTTTGACCACTTGACTTGATACAAAATTAATTTTAAATTTTAAAATTTTCGCATGTATCCACATCACTCGTAAGGTAAAAGAATTTCAATGATTTGAATTTATCGTTTGAAGTCAATATTCCGATAGATTTTAGAGTTGAGTTCACAAAAGGACTTGGTAAACTTAGGAACACCCTAGTTCTACTCATAACTAACAACACATAAATTTGTGATCATTTTAAACAGAAAAAAAAAGGAGTAAAGAAATAGAAATTATAATATTTCAAATTTATTATATTCAAATATCCGTATTGCTAAAACAATCAAATGTATAATCTATAAGCATTCGTATGTCATATGTGGATATGGTTAAGAAAGTCAGATCCGATCCAATAACCAACCTCACGCGAATGGAATAATAAAATTGAGAAAGAATTCCGTATAAGGTATAACCTTATTTTTATTATTTTTAGTACAACAAGAGCCGCATGGAATAATGAAATTGGCATCCGTACATTTAGCGGCGTGAAAATTCTTTTCCCTTTTAACCTTTTCTCTCTAACCGACCCACGCATCGAATAGTTGTTCGCGGTAACCTTTTGCGCTCACTGCTATTCAATTCGAACGCGTATCCTCTGCATTAACTCAAAAGAGAATTTTTGGATTAATAAATCTCAACCGTCTCATTTGTTTCAAGATTCATGCAAATTAGATCCGCACTTATATTAAAAAACCTCTTATGTCATAGGCTAGAGTCTGATTGGCTCTGTTTAAAATCAAACGGTTGAGATTTATTAACATAAAATATTCTTTTTTGAGTTAATGCCGAGGATACGCGTTCAGGATCCGACTCTGCTGTTTTTCTGAGAGAAAAGCAGCCTGCTGCTTTTCCGATCTCAACTATTCAAAATTTTCAATTCGCGTATCTCGATAAAGCAACTTTTCCAAGCACAAATCTCAACAAATTTGAATGGTTGAGATCGGAAAAGCAGCAGAGTCCGATTCACGCGTTCATTCAATTCTGGGACGATATTATTTAAAAACATTGCTAAGTTGAGAGGTGAAGAGAGAAAATATTGGATGTAAAAAGATGAATAGTTAAATAAAAGTGTTAACCAAACGCATTTATTAGCAATTGATTTAAAATCTTTTTGGTTAGGTCCCATACCTGTAATAGATAACACGGAGAGGAGGGTGCCATTAATAGCTTCAGTACAATTACTGAGAAAGAAATTAATACAACAAACCACCAGTACTCATTCACTATTCCCATAAATAATTATCAAATCAAATCGCATTGCATTCACTGCTGTCCTATCATCAACGGCTGACATATGTTTCCATAGCATCACTTCATGCTTCACCAAAACCGGAGGATCTCAACAAACTTCTCCTTTCTTTTCTTAACCCAAATAGACAGGAATTGAGAGGGCATCGAACCTACTTTGGTTCGATGTGTAGTGACCATCCGATCTGCACCAAGATTCGTGTGAACCACATAAAATCGTGCATTTCTATTTCAATTTCCGTGTGCACATATCTTGATTTTAATCGTATGATGATAGAGCTAATTAGACCTCAAGTAGGTCCGATGCCCATCGCACCTACTCCTATCTCAATAGACAGCAATTAGAAAGACACGCGCAACAACTTAAATATTTGAGTGGTATTATACTATTTTCTAAAGGGCAATTAGAAAGACAGAAGCTATTAAGTTTGTTTGAAAATTGCTATTTTTATTGAAATTATGCATTATTGAAAAACAGTAATTTTCAAACTATCTTAATAAATAGTAAAAAAATTTCAAAAAATATAAAATTTGGTCTCCAAGCACATTTTACTATCGATTAAACACCTGTTGGTTTGGATCGACCATTTGGACTTTGAAAATTGGAGAACCAAATTATTTGTTCCTGAAACTAGAAACAAACGTTTTGAGCTTAGTCAATCTCTCTCTCTCTCTCTCTATATATATATATATTTGGCTAAAATGAAAAGTTCTGTCCCCCACATCTCCACATTAAAAGACAAAAAAATTAGGTTCCGATATTTGATGGTTTAAATTTTCTGCAGTATTTAACTTCAATCTTTAGTGTATTAATAGTGCATCGAACAAGTATTTAACTCTATTCATTGGAGTATTAATCATCCGCGTCCAACAGTGACACAATCTTTGTCCCCGCAAAAAATAACAAAATAATTTGATATCGTCCCCGCATCCCCGCACATCAGTATTTAACCGTAGGAATATTAGTATTTAACATTATGAATGTTAGTATTTATCTTTAAAGTCAAAAATATTAATCTCTAAAATTAATATTTTTAGAGACAAAAAATACAACTTTTCTTAAGAAAGAGACAAAAAAAAAACTTAAATACTAGTTGAAGTATCAATGCAGTATTTATTCAAACTAAAGAAAGAGGTCAAATTTAATAAAGATAGTTAATTAATGTGGGGAGGATGCTAATTATGGTAGTTAAATAATATGGATAAAGTGTGGAGATGGAAATAGAATGTGAGAAGGATGTTAATTAATGTGGGGAGGGTGGGGGGATGGAAGTGGGGAATAGAAATAATTATTCTTTTTTAAATCATTATATTCAATGATCTATAAATTTTTTACTATTTATTAAAACCAGCGATTTTAAAACTGACTTAATAAATAGTAAAAAAATTTAAAAATATAAAATTTGGTTTGGTCTCTAAGTACATCTTAATATAAAGATCACATCTAATGGTTGAATCAACCGTTTGAACTTTGAAAATTGAAAAACCAATTAGTTGCACCACGGTTCCGGAACAAACGTTTTGATATTAGCCAACCCCCACTCTCTCTCTATATATACAAGTTGAACAAATATTTTGAATCATTCAGCATGTTTTTTTATATAAAAGAATATCCGGAGACCAAATTCTATATATATATATTTTTTTACTATATCTTTAGATTGATAAAAAAAAAATACCAAATCTATATATTTCTAAATTTATAACACAAACCGGTATGGGATATGCATTTTGTCGAGTGATTTTACAATCACACCACATTCTTCTTAGAACTCTTTAGAGTTTCTTAAGAGACTAAGGAGTCTTAAGCTTACCAATTTGTTTCTTTATAAAGTTTAAAATTATTTTTTTGAGTCTTCTTTTGCTCACTATTTTAAAATTGATCCAATTTTTAAGTCATCATTCTACATAATTTAAACAATCGAGTTTTTTTTAAGAAAACTAAAAACTTTTTTTTTTTTTTTTATTTCTCTTGTCAAATACATTTTTCTTAGTCAAGCTTAAAACATAAACCTATCCAACTTGCTGAAAAAGAGAACACACACACAAAGTGGTATGAAAAGGCGTAGGAGCACTAACAGCCCACATCAATGCTTTAATAAATAATAATAATTATGATTATGATTATGATTATAATAACTATAATTAATTATTAGATGACCAAACTAAGCAGGGCCCTTGTGTATGGCTCACTTACCACCAAATCCCAGCAATGGCGTCAAAGTACTAACTAAAATATTAATTAAATATCTTTCGCACTAACTAATTAATTTTCAGGCGGCAGACAGATTAAACTTCAAATCCACGAGAAAAGAATGTTGCCGCTAAAATCTCCAATTGCGATTGCGACCCGGTGACCCGTTTTGTCGCGGTATATTCTATTTGCGTCGAAATCAAATCCCATACCATTTCTGGGTAGTGGGTCCCACCTCTGACCTCTGCTCTACACCACCAATATTTGCTCTTTATAAAATAAATGAATATAATCTCCCTGTTTAATTGAAATTTGAAACAGATTAACACAGCTTGGATCCTCTCCGTTCAGTTATTACTGGACGTGTCCAGTACTTTATAGCATAAGAATAAGATAATTCAATTGTTGTTTCTATCTTTTTATGCAAACTATTAATCTGACGAGCTTAAAATAATATTAACGATTTTGATGAAGTGCAAAATGTAATAATAAAAACTGATTAAAGTGCACAAAATATGGCAGAGTATTTTTTTAACATATGACTAACATATTGTTTGTTTTCTAAGGTATATATATGAAATATGTAACAAGTTAATGATATAAATTAGAGTAAAATAAAAGGATTTTAAATATAAATGCAAGATAACAAAAAAAAAAAAAACAGTTCAATCTATCTATTTAATTATTGCACTGCTATTTTTGAGCTTGTGATTTAACATCCGGATAAAAAAAAATAACATTCCAAATTTTAATTAGTAAATTTACCTCTATATCAATACTAAGACAGTACAAATACAAAATATACAATAAGTATCACTTGATATACAAAATACATAACAAGCATCTAAATAGAGGAAAAAGGACTACCCCTCTCTAAATTAGAATTTATAATATTATTCATTTAATTTTGTAATTTTAAAAAAGCACATATACTTTTCAACCTTCTAAGAAAGTAAAAATACAATATATTAAAATTTTCAATTCTCAATTTTTTAATTCCGCTAATGTTATTATTTTTGTCACATATAATCATGCGTGACTATCTCGCCGACCTAGAAAAGGATATGTGTTTTTTTTCTTTTTCTTTTGGAAGGCCTGAAACAAAGGTAGTTATTACTTATTAGGGTGTAAAAATCATGTAATTAATTGGTTCAGGGGCTAATTAAGGCTAGTAGTCCGACATATCAAATCACAGATAACTAACCACCGGGGAGGAGAGAAAATGGATGCTCCTTTTTCTTAGTTTTATCTTCTTTAAGTTTAAGCTAACTAATTAATGAATAATAAATGGATGGTTCCCACTTCCCAGCACAGATAGACATACATTCCCTGTCGACCTGAGGGTAGGTTTACTTTGGTTCGATGGATTCAATCACCGTTCAATATATTTTAAGATTCGTACACAATGTGTGGCTGCTTCGATTTTCATGCGCAAAGATCTTAAGATGGATCGAACTGTCTCAGAGCTCGTTGAACCTAAAAATAGGTCTGATTGGCATCGGACCCACTCCGTTCTCTTCCCTGTTTACTCTGACTACTTTTACGTTTACCCACCCTGAATTTCTTTTTTTTCCTATCCCGGTAATATTTGATATTGATATCCTTATGCTTATCTTTTTTTCGCTTGCATTATCACATTAGAAACTAATCATACTATTGTCAAATTTAAATAAAAACGAATAATTTTGTTAAACATTTGAAAAATCGGAATAGATAAAAAATATCTAAATCAGTCCTCTTACTGTCGTTGTCTTTTTAATTTGAGGTAACAGTATTATTACTGTCACAGTCATAGACAAATAATGATGGGTTTGGATTTTTTCTCTCGGGTTTGCTATTAAAAAGTATTGTTTTCTTTCGCTGAAATTTAGGAAGGAATTGTTTTGGGCCCATACAGATAGTACTATACATCACTGTCCTTTTTATTTTATGCTAGATTTTTTTTTATACATATATAGTGTTTCACAATTGTGCTGTTATTTTGGGCATATCTGAACAATGTTAAACTACTCTTCCGTTGAAACACATAAAAAAAGTAGCACTTTTTTTTTAACTTTATTGCTTGATATATGTATTGACATTATTGAGCACTTACATCATTTCATGATTAATAAAAGGAAATAAATGAGCAATAAACTGGCATGAAAAAGAGGGCAAAAGAAAAATGAACTAAAGAGCACCAAGATTGAATAGAGCATATGATTTTACAACACTAAACAAGTGGGGGGACCCGAATCCGAACCGGATCCAAATAAATTTCCCCACATTTCATTTCCCTTCTGAAACTTGCTAATTAGCCTCAACTCAATCTATCCTCTCTCTCTCTCTCCTCTTTTTTTGGAATACCATTTCTGCCCCTAGGTCTAATATCTGTCACTGACACCTCTCTCTCTCTCTCTCTCTCTCTCTCTCTCTCTGGCCGGAGTGTTGTAGTTGACGCATCTTTTGTCCTCTTTTGGTAGGGGGCCTAAAAATAAAAACCCTAGAAAAAAAACTTTACACGCAAATAAAAACAAATAGAAAAAGAAATGAAACAGTGGCAACCCAACCCTATGAGTATCAGTATCAGAGTATCAGAGTATCAGTATCACAGTCCCAGTAAAATGTAATAAACCAAGGTAATAGGCAGAGCAATCAACATCCCAAATATGACCCTGCACCAACAAAGAGGGAACCGAATCAAAACATACAGAATCTAAATAATCCATACAAACGACAGAACAAAACAAAAATAGTATGGGCAGCCAATTTATTCTCTATCTTCCTCTTGTTATTTTTTATTTATTTGAAACCGGATTTTGGTCATTTGATCCTCTTGAGTCTTGACCACAGTGAATTAATGAAAGAAATTATATGTATCTCCAGACTCCAGTTGAGAAATGAAATGGAGAGAGAGAGAGAACTGACCCAGTGCTGAGAATGTCGGGATGCACATTGTACTCCTTGGCGAAGACGAAGGGGACAATGCCTTGAGGCAGCGCAGCCTGCATGCGTCACCATCCGTCAAATAATCCAACGGTCAAATAAACACACTTTATATGTTTCAGGTTATAACAGTCACCAAAAGCTGCTTCTGCTTCTGCTTCTGCTTCTTTAGAAATTAGAAGCATGGAGAAGAGAAAAAGCTCTAGTTTGTTTCTCCTGCTTTTTACTTTTTAACCCACTTCATTTTCTCTTCCTCAATTTTTAAGGTTGTGTAATGATAAAACTATATGGTAATAATAAAACTATATGTATAGGTGAAAATTACAATTGAATAATAATAACACTATATGGTAATGAAAAAATAATTAACATGATGTAGCAGACTTAGATGAGGGAATTTAAATTAAATTAAATTATTAATTGAATAATAATAAAACTATATGGTAATGAAAAAAAAAATTAACATGATGTAGCAGACTTAGATGAGTGAATTTAAATAAAATAAAATTAAATTATCAAGGACCTGAACAATGGCGACGCGGAGGAGATTGCCCTTGAGGCCGATTGCGAAGGAGGCGGCGGCCATGACTGCAGGGCCGCAGAGGAAGCGCACCCCCATGGTGTAAATCGCTTTCTTGTTCCCGCACGCTATGATCCTCGGCTGCAGCGCCATAAACAACCCTGTATGCATGCATGAAGTAAGTATATATTATTAACACCAAATTTAAAAGACATTTTTAACTATATATCAAGTATAAAATATCCAAAATTATTTGAAGTGCAAGAACTAACAAATTACTATTATTATTATGTATAAAATGACAATTATATATAATGTAGTAGTAGTAGTAGTAGTATTAGAAGAAGAAATCATTAAAAGAGAGCAATGCAGTGCAGTGCAGTATTGTAGTGGGGGAATGATGGAAATGAATACTGACCGAGGCTGAACATTGCCATGCCGAGGCCCGCATCAGACAGTATGGAGATGGATCCAGATATAATTGCTGGCATCTTCACTTGCCACCTACATTACCGGCACATCAACCATTAGTACATGCATTTCCTCCAACCACACTTGCTGCATTGGGTTATACTATACTATACATGTGCAAAATATATATACATATATTAATTCTCATTAACAATATCCAAAAGAAAAACAAATTAATAATACAACCAAGAACAGTCCCCTCATTCGGGGACGCATTTATTGCTCTACTCTCGCTGTTTGTTTACAATAACCTTTTAACTTCCACAAAGCAACTTAAGAGTACCAACTAACTTTTTTTTTTTATATTAAATATTAAATGAAATAAAAGAGTAAACATTTTTGGCGTGGTAATAAATGATTTTCACCTGAAGGAGACGAGGGCCCAGATGATACCGACGAGGCTGGAGTAGGTGTTTGGGTTTCTGATCAGCTTGCGCCAAACCATGATCAGAATCAGCCTTGTCATCACACTTGTTGGCGGCATGGCTGTCGCTCTCATCGGGCCCCCAACGCCTCCCGCCATGGCCTTGGTGTTGTCGTGTCCCTTCTCGTCCCCCTCATCTCGGTCTGTCATTCCTCGGTTGCCAAAGCTGAATTCGTCTCTCTCCACGTAGTCATCCCCCCTTCTCCCATCCACTGTCAATTAAATTGTACCATTAGATTAAACTATATATGCAAGAAAATGATTTTTATTTTTGACAAAGCAGGCTATTTGCTACTTTCAAGTTGCAAGGATATTAAGATAGGTAACATGAAAAACACAAACTGATCAGGGAGTAAGGAAAAGAAATTTTAAGTACTTTTGCGGGGAGAGACAGCAAGCCTGACTTCTTTCACTGCTGACGGATCGGCACCAGCTGCCGGGAGACCGTACTCCTGGTTGTTGCCAAAAACATCTGAAACCGGCGAAGCGCTCGAGCTCCATACAAACATGTGCAAGTCCTTGGTGCCGCCATCCTCCGTCTTCAACAAATGTGTTTGACCATTGACTTTCTTTGTGGCACCTCCACCTGTCGCCTTCTGCTGAGGAACACCCGTGGTTGCCGGTGGCACGGGAGAAAACACTGCAGGATTGGGAGCCGGGTAATGCGGTCCATGGAAGCGCCCTTTCGTAGGTCCTGGAGGGGCTGCTGCCGCACCCCCATGGTCTTCCTCATAATTGGATGGCCTCGGTGTGGCACCAGTGCGCATACCGTATGCATCAGCCGCACCAAAGTTGGAGCTTCGCCCAACCATGGAGTAGAAATCAGTGTGGTTGAAGCTCGATCCTCTGGGAGTCGGATTTCTCGAAGACTGGAGGGAATAGATCTCTGCATTGGTGAGGTTTGATGGCCGCGGCGTGGTGCTGGAGAAACCCATTGACCGGCGCGAGTAGATGTCGGATCGAGACGCATTGGACCGACGAACCGTTACGTGAATTTTTCCATCCTCTTTTATTTCGGCCTCGGTCTCAATTGCATCTCGCCTCCCGTCAAGAGACACCACGTCAGAGTCGACTATGATGGAGGCAATGGAGCCGGCAGTGTCGGGGAACTGCTCGGTTATGAGGAGCTTTGCGCCACGGTACTCAAACATGAAGAGCATGAGAGTGTACCAGATAATGCATTGAAGCACCACAATTTGCACCATGAGGCTGCCAGATGATTCACCGTACATGCCCTTGAGCAGAGGGATACCCATGACTAGTGTGTTTGGGAGAGTGGAAACGGAGAAAAGAGTGATGGTCCACTCGAGGGACCCACTGCGGCTGAGATTGCTCCAGGCGGTGAGAATGGCGAGCACCATGAGTTTCTGGAGGGTGTCAGCGGCGATGAATTTGAGGTTCATCGTGTACGGGTCGTTGGTGGAGATGAAGTGGAAGGAGAGAAGGGGCACGGCGAAGAGCGCAACAAAGCGGTTGATACCGGAGCACTGGTCCGGGGAGAAGATCTTCCACCACTTGACGGAACCATAAGCGAGGATCATCGCCACGTACAACGGCACCATGGCCGTCATGACATGGTAGAAATCTAGTGCTGTGATCATCTTAACTTAATTATATATATATCTATTATATAATTTGCTCTCTCGAATGAGATCAATTGTGTTTCTCTCTGATTGTGAATTTGTGATAGTGAGGGGTTGTGGTACGTGAGTGGTTTTAGAATTTAGAGGGAAGGAGAAGTAGAGAGCGAGAGTGAGAGTGAGAATGATAGGAGGCTGAGGAGGAGAGGATCGAGGAGCATGTGTTTGGGTTTTGTATTGTGTGGAGCAACAGCAAGTAGAGAGCAAAGGATGCTTTATGAATCGTGCCCGAGGAGTTCCAGTTCGGCTCTCCTACTTCAATTCCCAGTCTCCCACGCTTGGACTACTGGCCTCTCTTTCTCTCTCTCTCTCTGCTGCTGGAGTACAGTGCCAGTTTAATTTGTTTATTCTCTGGTTGCTTCAGTCTGATTTGAGAATTGAGAACAGCTCCAGCTCGCCTTGGTTTTTCCCTTGTTGGTAATCGGTACTATATATAATATATATATATATGCTTGTATTGTATCTCTCTCTGTCGAGAGTCGACTGGTGCGGTGTGGCGTGGTGTGTGGTGTGAGGTATGGTGAGAGAGAGAGAGAGAGAGACAATAGAATAAGAATAGAATAGAGACGAGAGCAAAGGGAAGGAAACTAGGGAAGGGATCTGAGCTCGTGCAGAGGCTTTTGCCTTTTAGTCTGTTCGACTTATATAAACAACCGCACATCAGCTTTCTTTTCCTCTTCCCTGTTCGTTCAGGACTTAATTTTTAAATTATTCTATTGGATCTGTTTTTCGTTAAAGAGGGAGAAAAAAAATTAAATGAATAAATTATTGAAATTTGTAGCCCACTGAAAAAAGAGAAAAAGGGTAGAGGACAAGGGAAGCGTTGATTGCAACCAGTGCCAGTGCCGGGCTGTGTTTTGTATGGGAGAAGGTGACGTGTCAGTGGCTAATCCGCATTTTTTTATCCCTTTAAACTTTAAATAAATAAATAAATAACTAATATGTTTTCTTGTATTTGGGAACTTGCAATACCAACAAAACGGAGGATGGGATTAAAAATTACTGGGTGCATTGGGGTCTGGGATGGAACAGTTGAATAATAGCAGGGGTAAAAAAAAGTTGGGGAACAGGAGGTGGGAAAATCGGAATAAGATAATGATGGGGTTTGGGATGGTAAACTTTTTCATGTCTAATTAAATTCATTGGCGATCTTAGATTAGCATTAGCCTCTCAAAATAGCTCAATTCGGGTTCTCTCCATCCATATAGATACAATTTTCATATTATCACTCACCTTTGGTCCCTTTATATTACATCGGACGGTTGATTCTTTGCACTTCAAAAATGACGGACAGACGTGATCTCTCCGCTCCGGTCATGCGACTGGAGAGGATCCGGAGAGAAAGGAAGAGTATGTTGGCAAATGGCGATGCAGAGGGTTTCTCGAAATTCCTTACGCGTGCACTTGCGCCATCATCAACTGCTGAAATCTCGTACACCGCAAAAGCTTTCCACGGTTTCACCCCCCTCCTCTATTTCCTGCTCCTCTCAAGTCTTACATTAATTGGAGGTGTCCTTTTTCTTGTATACAAGTTGCAGACTTGTATCCCATTTTCACTGTATATAATTTGTTGTAACAGCTAATTTTCTATCAACATTCCACTGTTAATAATAATTTTTTTAATTAGAAGTAAATAATATAAAATGAGAAAATATTGTTTTGTTTATTATATTTACAGTTGAGGAGGAGGGGAAACAAAAGAATGAATTTGAATGAAGAACATAATAAATGGATTGTATGGTTTGTAATGGAATGGAGAGGAGGATAAGTCTCCAACGGATCACCACCACCAAAACTCGCATTAAAAACTTGACCCACATGGGTGGATCGCAGCGTCGCTACTAGCTCGCCTTAGCTGGAAAAAGCCCATTCATTTTTCACATAACACCCCCACTAATTAAAAATCATGTTCCGAGTCCTAAGACTTGAAATGAAAATTTTATTGGAGGGGAAGGAGTCAGTTATCACACAATAATTAATAATATACAACCAGAGGGCCTTTCGCTCAAATTCAGAGATTCTTTGTTATTTAATTTGCACGACCATTTGAGGGCACGAGGGAATGAGTAAAAAGTGGAGGGGGGCAAAAGCAAAAGTGGTATAAGAAAAGCCTGCTCCGGTGGCCTTTTAGAGAAGAAAAAAAAAAACACTTAAGATTCTAAAGCTGGTTTTTGGTTTGCAATAAAAAAAGTTTGAGGATATGTCATGCAGATAGCCAGATACTCAATACAAATATACAATACACAAGGAAGGAAATTTTGCCTTTTTTTATTATGTCATAATTTATTTGGTAAAAAAGTTTTGTTTCCAAAAATATAGTCCTTGGTAATTCAATTAGGGATATAATTTCTTTGTAGGAAAGGAATTTCTATTTTGAGAGAAAAATTAACGGAGCTATAGATTAACTAATGAATGTAGGTAATGGTATATAGACTTATAGAGTAGGGGATCTTTTGAGATGCTTTGCAATATATATATATATTTCTATTTAAACTCAAGGCAAAGAGGAATCCATGAAATTTGGGATTGTGACTCCTGGAGGGGTGGTATTATTTACTTATTCCCGGATAGGCTTCCATAGCTATCTATCATCTATGCCTGTTTCACGGGAATAAATCAGAAAGTGGGCCCCGCCTACTCAGTCTCATTAATGGCCACAGCGTGATCAACTGCTCATCTCATGCATATTTAGTACAAATAAAACAGGATTAAACAAGTTTTAATTCCCGGCCATGATATCTTCTTTCAGATTTTATTCTTATTGTTTAATCTGCTTTATCTCCTCATACTTTGATGGTTAAAGAGACAAAATATTATTTTTTTTCTCTATCTTTTTTGTAATTGTAATTTACAACTTTTTGAGTCTTGCAATATATATCGGTCATGACAAAGCATGACTAATCAATGACATCAAATTAAACAGTGTTATATAATAACAATTGTTCTTGAACATATCAAGTTTAATCCTTAAAATACATGATACAATTTGCATTCGTGAGAAATTTAAATTCATACATCAACTAATCCAGACTTAACTAATATGTAACTATGTACGTAAAGTAGATTAATACTATAGAATCCAAATAGATTATAATAGATGGTTCATTAAAATGTTCTTTTTAAAAAAGGAAATAATAGAAAAGAGCAATAACTTCTCCCATGGGCCATGGCCATGGATTGGTAAATTAACAACAGACTAAACGGCCCATTAGGAAATTTCTCCTTTTTCTCGTTTATTCCTAATCTACAGTAAGAATACACGTAAAAGTAGGTTCTGAGATTCGTACAAGTCAAGGAAATCGTTGAATCCAATGCGATGGAGCCATGGAAATAGAAACAAGGTGCAAATGTTTTCATTCATTTAATGGTGATGCACAGCACAGAGCGAGAACTGGGGCTCATGTCGACAAAATGTCGCATTAATTCCCATTTCTTACACTTCCCATCTAATCTATCTATCTGCACCTGGGCCCCACATCTCCCCTCCTTGATTTGCTTGATGTGCTTGCTATAATTGCTGCTTGACTCCTTCCCTTGATTCTGTGCTGATTTATTGCTACCTATTATGATTTCATTTCGCATCTCTTTTTTTCCTGTCTCTCTGTCCCATTACTTTTCAATTTTAGTGTACGCTTTAAGATTCGTGTAAATTTAAGTTCAATGATCAAAATCTAACCTGATATGGTTATGGATCAGGTAGCCTTGCCTTATTTGAATTATTTTTAGATGATATTGTATGATAGCATGATGGCCATGCTTTCTTTCTTAGTCCAATTCTTGAGAGAAATCTGAATCATCGCATTAATTAAATGAATCTTAACATGTGGTTGATTCAATTGTTCACGCTTTAATTCTTAGTCCGTGTTAGAAAAGTTTATTATTTCAATTATCAATAATAGACTTCATCATGCATTCATTAATTATTGCCGTCTTTTTGCATATCGGATTTGAATTCTATTGTCAACGGACAACTAAAAGAAAACGATATGTAGATTTTATTTTTTCAACTTCTTCCAAATCAACCAATTTAAAATTTAAATTGAGAGGTTTCAAGATAATTAATGCGATCACTTCATTTAAAATCAATTAAACTCGATCTCTCAAACTCCGGAAATCAATTAAATATTATTCATTGAAGTATTAGAAAGTGATAAACAACAACCACATTAATAAATCTAGCAACAAAAATTTTAAAAAAAAAAAAATTACTTCCTCTATCTTTAATTTTGCCTTTAGATACTAATGACTTACTTTCTCAGGACTTAATATCTCTTCAATCAAAGAAAGAGAATCTCATAACCGAAGCAGAGGAAGAGGATCAAGTAGGGGAAACCATCCCTCTGGTCATAGACGATACAATCCATTTGCTTGGTTCAACCCAAAATACATAGCATAGTTTCATGTCTTTGGGTTTTATGTGTTGATTGGTTAGTTTTGCCTTGTGGCACTTTTGTATTTGATGTTTTATACTTTCTAGGAACTATAAGCCTTCTCTGTATGTGGTTAGTTTTTGTTAGCGCTGGTCTGTATACCAGTCCTATTTTGTATGTGCTGTGAGCTATAACTGTTTGGAGTTTCTCAGCATTTGAACATTATGGTTTCTAATAAAATCAGTGAATTTTACCCACTTTATCAGGAAAAAAAAAAACAACAACAATTCAAAGTATACTACAACTCAACAACCAACTAATTCAATATTAAAATATGCATCTTATAGCTTTCGCTTTCACCCTCACTTTTTCCCAAAAAGAAATTAATAATGAAGTTTGTTGATATTTTGTATTCAAATTTAAACATAGCATTATATTTGTCATCAAATACAAACAAATATTAACAATAATGATAACAAGTTAACACTGAAATAAAAAAATTATTAATGATATCTTAACACTTTCTCAATCTCTATTAAGATGGGTGTATAGGTCCTCTCTCCCTCTCTATCTTCCCCTCATAAATAATAGAAAGATCATCTAAAATTGATTATAATATTATTTATTGCATGCCATTTCTATGATGTTGATGATACTTTCGATACTACTTAGTTAGTTATCTAAATTTAACATATGTTTGTCAATATTCTTTTCATCTCAGATGCGCTAATACCACCACTAAAGCACTAGATTTTATCGGAACTCCATAATTAAGTGTGCTTGGACAAAAGTAGTACTAGAATGGGTGACCTCCTGAGAAATTCATGTGTGACAAGTCACATATTCTAAATCCAAAAAATATATATATATTTGTACATCTTAAATAGTTTGATAACTTGGCCTCCAACATTTACTCAAATCTAGCAAAAACATTTTCTTTCTTTTTAACCAATAAAATTCAGAGCGGTTAATATGCCTAATGCACAATGTGATACTTTCAAATGGATTTGATCCATTGATTTGCGTGGAACGAGAGTATTTTGGATGAATGGTTCAAGGAAGAGATTACCAACTTTAGAAGTGACCAAAAAAAAAAAAATCCAATTCCCTTTTTTTGATGTATACACTATCTTTAAACGCATTGTTAATTTGATCTA
Organism: Carex arenaria; assembly: GCA_964058825.1. NCBI lineage: Eukaryota > Viridiplantae > Streptophyta > Magnoliopsida > Poales > Cyperaceae > Carex > Carex arenaria. The sequence goes on from CAXKVW010000144.1 coordinate 483,430, forward strand.
GGCTAATTTAACTAGGTGTTTCCGTTGGATAAAGTTAATCATGCAATTCGTTATTAACCGATGGATGGTCAACAGATTAGGAGACAAGCATTATTCAAATCATAGAAAGTACGGATAATTATTCAATTAGTGACAATAAGTGTCCTAAGATAATATATACATATTTAACTAGATATCATATTTAATTAAAAAAAAGTACGGATTGCGATGATATAATTAAACTGCTGCGGTAGACCAAACATTAATAGCTAGGTAGGGTTTATCTTTTAGAAACTTCCCTTGTTTTATGGAATTGTGCCTCAGCAGATCCATGAATTGCTCTTAATTCAGACAAAATAGAATTTTTTCTTTGTTTTTTAAATGCCGAAATTTTGGAGTCAAAACGAGATTTATTTGAGTTGGGCCCAACCTTGAAATCTTTGTGGCCCAAATCACTGCCTGGATTTGATTGGACAAAACTATTAAAGATTCATTCACCAGAGTTTAATTGTTTTTTCTCATAAATTGGGTTTGTCATCATGAAGAAAAAAAACATCAGTAGTTCAGTTCACTCATAAGTCATAAATTTGGATTGATATATAATTTCAAATTAATTATGAGCTCCAAGAAACTTACAAGGAGAATCATAACATATACAAATACAATGCATAAAGTTCTTTTGCTTCTTCACCCAAATGCTATGCTAATGTTATATCATGCATCTGGTATTCACCGTACTAACAATATTTCTTTAAGATTTGTTCAAACTGCTTTAGGATTCATTGGGATTAAGTTCAGTAATTACTAATTAGCAGAGGTATTATTGTTGTGAAAGAGAATACTTAATCAAGCAGACATGGATAACACTTGCATTTTATTTATTACTCTAAAAAAACTTATTTGAAAAGGAGGAGGGTTCCAATGCACCCAAATTTCTATGTTCTCATTTGCATCCAATTCTTTATCTTCATTTTCAAAGTCCGAACAGTTGATCCGAACCGATCAACATGACCTTCATAATAAAATATGCTTGGAGACCAAATTTTATATTTTTTAGAATTTTTTTTACTATTATTTAAGATAGGTACAAAATCACTTTATCGGATGGTCCATAATCTCCTTAAAACAATGATTTTGTACATATCTTAAAAAATGGTAAAAAAAAAACTAAAAAATAAAAATTTGGTCTCCAGGCATATTTTATTATGAAGACCATGTTAGGCGATTCGGATCAACAATTCGGACTTTGAAAATGAAGATAAATGAGATAAAGAATTTGGTGCAAATGAGAGTATAGAATTTTGGATGCATTGGAACCCTCCTCTTTGAAAAATTACAGCATGATCACTAAATAACACCTAGATCAATAGATAGGCATCACTTACATAAGTAACACAATTCTTATCATTTTAGTACTGCCATTGAATTTTGATTCTATAACTTCTATCCAATTATTTTGTCAATTTAGCACTCTCACCCTTGATAATATATATTATTTTTCTTTTTCCATATAGACATAATCGAAAATAAGGAGCGCATTATTTTCTTTTATCGGTATAAAATATATTTTCTCCTTTATTTTTTTTCCAAAGAATTTTTCAAAATCTAATTTAAAAACTACTATTTTAGTTTTACTCCATTTCCCCAGTACAAAAGAACTCATGTGCACAAAAAATATGGCTTAAATTAATTATACCTTTTTGTTTTCTGCATGTTCAATTTGCCAAAAACTATAGAGATATATATGCAGCCAATATAATTAAGTTTGTATACTAAGGCCGTTAATGAAGGATTTCATGGTAATGCTGTTAATGAAGGATTTCATGGTGTTAGTATAGTAAGGCCGGGCCTTAATTAGTATAGTAAATTTTTGTTGCAATGTTTCAGATCATCGAGGCTGGGCCTCAGTGAGAGTCAATGTTGCATGTATTTCAATAAACACTGTTAAAAACGATTAGATTTGGAGGAAATGTTCAAATAAATATTTATTGATGCAACTTGAGGAATCTAATCATTGTTCCTTTTTCCATCAAAAGAAATGAAAGCCTCAAATACATATACTAGATTTTCTGGACGACTCTAACACTGACATGTGTGTGTGTGTGCCAAGAACAACTTCTGATGAGTGCTAGCTGATCTATACGCCACATTTGCCGCTGGGAAAGCATTTTCAAATTCAAATAGATACATGCTTAATTATACTGGAATCAGGAGGTCAGTCCGCTTTGCACAGTGGTGGATTGTAACCGTCCGTAGCTTACGCAATGAGGCGCAGACTGCACCTGAACCGACATAGCTGATGATCTGGCATAGCGCCGGACAACATGGGAAATTTTCTGGAAAATTGGACCACACATATATGGTACTTGAGTCTGGTAACACGTGGAGATGATCAGAGGCAGTTGGTCTTTGCAGTAAAATTGCATTGGTCTTTGCAGGGTGACCCGGGGTAGGCAACTTAATTTTTCTAAACGAAAAAAGATAAAGAGAAAAATACTGCCAGTAAATCTAATTACTGAAGAATGGAAAATTTTAATCACAACTCCATCCAACGGTTAGGACTGTATATACTACAGTTCATCTCAGCCTCTGAGGTTCAACAAATCAGATTAGGTGACAATCTGATAAATAAAAAATAAAAAAAACCGTAACAATTGGGTGGTGGTGCACAGATTTTTGTGTTATTTGTTGTTTTGATATAACCGTATAATAACTCTCCTTCCATTGGGTTTCAAATTGATAAATGCTCTAAGCACTAAGATTATAGAACCCAAAACAGAAGCTAGCTTATCTGGAGTCTTGATGTACTCAAAAACTCGTTCTATCAAAAACATAGAAGCGACTAAACTGAAGTGAACATAAAGACAGTTCCGTATCAGAAAATATCTCCCCAAGGGGAAGTGATACGATGACGAACTGAGAAATCGGCACAATGAACAGCCAAGGCCTGATTTACATTTGCAATTAGAGATGAATGATACAGAGATGCCAACCCAAAATCTCTGATCAAATCACTAACAAGTGGTAAATTTGCAACCGGGTTTTTTTTTTACCACATTCAATCCGTTGTGACCTGCTTTGCTTTCCATCCCGATATGTAATACTGCTACCATAACAAGAATCAGTGCCAACCTCAATGAAATAAATAAAGCATTTGTCAGCAGTTATAAACATATGATTATCAATTCATAAAATAGTTACACTGGCAAAATATTCTCAGAAGCAAAATTACTTTCCCCAAGGAAATCTTATGCTGGCGGTTTATGTACTACCGCTTCACTAAGCCGCTATTTACTTCCATTTTTTTTATAGCACGAATTGATATTACGGAACAAAACAAGGTCAGGCAGGCACATTTACTAATGCATCTAGAACTGCTTGTCGAGTTGGTAATGCCGGTATTGCCCCTCTCTCTGTCACAGTTAAAGCACCACATGCATTCGCAAATTTAAGAGCCTCTCTTAGGCGGACTTCATCCTATTAATCACAAAGTTCAATGAGCATCAGTTGGTATTTCTAAAGCAACAACCATTTTCAACGAACAAATTTGTTTCGTTGTACCTTGATTAAAGATTGATCCAAAGCCAACTGGGACAAAATGCCAGCAACAAAAGCATCTCCAGCTCCAGTGGTGTCAACAGCAGAAACCTTTATTCCAGGCACTCTTCCACTAAATTCCTATTTTACACATATTCTTAATTTACCATGTAGAATAATAATAACAATGAAAGAAGAATTTCAGTGTCAACCTATGAAAAATCAACATCTCATGGACAACCAAAAATATACCATATGTACCCCTGGTCTCTTCATCCCAAAATAAAACCAAATCACCTCTATTTCTTTTTCTCATTTGTAAAAATTAAAACAATAAGGCAGGCGTTTTCAATTTACAGGACAATTTTCAATTTACAGAACAAGATGGAGCGTTTCAAAATATGTTTAGTAAACTAAATGTCATATTACATTGTGCTCCATTGTAACATATAAAAAAAGATATATTTTGTAGGCATTATAGAATCGTTTTTTTATATATAATTATGTACTTCAGAATTGATTACCTTGGAATAATACCTACAACCCTCAGATCCCTCGGTCACAAGAAGTAACTTTAAATTAGGATGGAAAAGCTTTCTCACAACCGCATTGTCATATGGATCCCCCCCTCGAGTAAGAAATGATATCTCCTCTTCACTTACCTATTTAACAAAAAGTAAACAAACTTGAACTAAGCAATAAGCAACTTGAGCAATTAGACAAGAAAAAATATATACATATAAGAAGAAAGAAAACTACTTTGATGATATCGGCAATATCCCAAATGCTGAGTATTCCCTCTCTAGCACTATCAGCCGACAACCACAGGGGAAGCCTCAAATTTGGGTCATAAGACAAAAGAACCCCTGCTTCCTTTGCTGCCTTAGCAGCTGCCATATGTGCCGATCTACATGGCTCAGTGATGAGGCTTATAGAACCGTAATGGAAAATTTTTGCCTGTAAAGGACATGATTTAACAGACAATGCTTAAAATATAATAAATAGTGTGTGTTGTAGTAACTTAAAAGTTTAATTATTCTACATCGCTTCTTAAAATTTGAAATTGTTTTATAAATTTTAGAAGTCAATATTCAATACTTAAATAATAAGTCTGATTAAAAAAATTAAGAACCAAAGAAGGTGTAAAACAGGAAATAAATGTACCTTTTTTATGAGTTCAAGATCAAGCTCCTCCTCTTTGAGAAGCATATCGGCACTAGGGTTGCGATAAAACATGAATTCACGCTCACCATCGCTTCTCAGTGTCACAAAAGCAAGAGCAGTGCGTGCACCTGGGTCAAACCGCAATCCGCTATTATTCACACTGTTTTCTTCCAAAATGTTCGCCAGCATGTAACCGAACTCGTCTTCTCCGACCTGCTTAATGTTATTGGGTAAAAAATTGGCTAAGTTTGCACACCTTTTATTTGCAGTCAGTTGTACTAGCACGCATAGTATCACTGGACTTTGGTATCAATTATTGGCATATGCCACCATTAATGCTGTACCAATTTGAGTTTGGCATGTGTCATTACTGTTGTACCGAGGAGCTTGAAATTCAAACATATACCTTTCCAACAAAGGCCGAGGAGCCTCCAAGCCGGGCAATGCCGACAGCGACGTTAGCAGGGGCCCCACCTGGGGCCTTCTTGAAAGCCGGCGCTTCAGACAGTGATAATCCGCTGACAGTAGGGACGAAATCTATCAGCATTTCCCCAAAACACACCACATCAGCTGATTCACTGGGCTCCGGGAAGCCATCAGCACTTGAAAATGCTTTTATACAACCTAGCAAGATATTTTAGTATGATATTATCAGTTTAATTTTAGTCGGTGGCACCCGGTCGGTGCCGGTGCCAGATTTGATCAATCAATGCTTTAATGAGATTAAAATATGTAATTTGAGTACTCAATTGACATTTTTAATCGAAGAGGTGCGCATGCTCTATTATTCATGTTAATTTTCGATTCAGTTTCTCTGCTATGACATACGAGTAACAAAATTCAGTTTGATCAGAATCCAACCTGAAAATCTAGGAAGATTTGAAGAGGAAGCGCAAAAGAGAGAAAGAGAAGGGCGAGCGTATGGGATTCTCGTAGTTTTTAACTGGAATTTAATCTGAGAATTTGAACAGAAAGCAGGAGCAAAGGGAGTAGCAGCTTGCAGAGCCATTTAATTAAATTCACCGACTCCGATGACTCCGATTAGGCGATACGGCCGAGGAGAGGAGAAGGCGACAAAGAGGCTAGAGGGAGGAGGTCAGGGTCAGGGAGAATGAATCACTGTAGACTGGGGCCCACAGTCAGAATGAAACTGGTGGCGGGCACTTGGAAAGAGAAAGTTGTTGTCCTCATCAGATCTTCTACGACGGAACTGCGTTTCTCCAGTCTCCTCTTCTCTCCTCTCTTTGGGATGTATTTGAGTTGTGTGGCGTATAGTGTTTCCGTGTAGCATCAGCATCGTTTCTTCTTCTGAATTTATATAGTAATAATAGGAGAGTAGAACTAGGTTGTTCTTAAGTTCACTAAGGGTATGTTTGGATGCACAAGAATAGCTACTGTTTTTAAAATAGCATTGCTATTCGGAACAAGGTGCATCCAAACGTGAAATAAAGCTATTCGGAATAGCTACTGTTCTTAAAATAGCATTGCTATTCGCTATTTTTATAAAAACATGAAATAGTATTTGTTACTTCCAATATTAATACTAATATAATATTTAAACTAATATTATATTATATTTAATATTTAAATTAATATTATATTGTATTATATTTAATCTAATAATATATTATATTTAATCTAATATTTTATTTAATACTAATATAATATTTTAAAAATATTATATTACATTTTAATATTTAAAATAATATTATATTTAATCTAATATTTTATTTAATACTAATCTAATATTTAAAATAATATTATATTACATTTAAAAATTAAATTAATATTATATTGTGTTATATTTAAACTAATATTTTATTCAATACTAATCTAATATTTAAAATAATATTATATTATTTTTAATATTTAAACTAATATTATATTACATTTAATCTAATATTTTATTTAATACTAATCTAATTTTTAAATTAATATTATATTACATTAATATTTAAACTAATATTATATTACATTTAATATTTAAAATAATATTATATTACATTTAATATTTAAAATAATATTATATTACATTTAATATTTAAACTAATATTATATTATATTTAATCTAATATTTTATTAATATTAATCTAATATTTTATTTAATATTAATCTAATTTTTAAAATAATATTATATTATATTTAATATTTAAACTAATATTATATTATATTTAATATTTAAATATAATATTATATTTAATATTTGAATTAATATTATATTGTATTATATTTAATCTTACACATAAATTATTAAACAGTAGCTATTCCCTCCGAATTCTATTCCAAATATGCAATCCAAATAATTTTTTCATTGTTCTGAATAACACTGTTTTTAAACAGTAGCTATTCTTATTTACTATTCTAAACAGTAGCTATTCTAGAGTTCATCCAAACATACCCTAAGTTTTTTTGTGAACTCAGTTCTAAAATTTATTAGATTGACTTCAAATGATGAATTCAAATTATTAAAATCCTTCTACTTACGAGTGATGCGTCTACATGCGAAAATTTTAAAATAATTTTGTATATAGTTAAGTGGTCAAAAAACGTTCAAAAAATAAATGCATTAAAATTAATTTATAAAGCTTCTAATTTTGACAACTTGACTTTATACTAGATTAATTTGAAAGTTTAAAATTTTCACATATAAACTCATTACTTGTGAGATAGAAGAATTTCAACAGTTAAAATTCATCGTTTGAAACTAATCAAATAAATTTTGGAGTTGAGTGTAGAAAGGGGTTTGATGAACTTAAGAACACCCTAGTTCTACTCGTAATAGGGAGGGGATCTGACTCCTGTGCTTTTCTTAGAGAAAAGCACGGAGCTGCTTTTCCGATCCCAACTATTCAGATTTTTAAATTTGCGTATCTCGATAAAGAAACTTTTCTATGCACAAATCTCGACGAATTTGAATGGTTGGGATTGAAAAAGCAGCTCTGTGCTTTTCTTAGAAAAAAACACCGGAGTCGGATCCATAGAGAGGTGGCGAGGCTATTTTGAGGAAGAGCTTGGTTTAGGACTCCTATTTTCAGTCAATTAGATATTTTCGGAACAATAATAGATAACTAATAATTATTACGGTGTCTATTTAGATGTACGGAATATTGAGTAGAACTAGGGGGTTATTATTCACCAAGCTCCGAACTTAACTTTAAAATATATCGGATTGGTTTCAAATGATGAATTCAAACTGTTGAAATTTTTTTACCTTACGAGTGATGTGTCTACATGTGAAAATTTTAAAATTTCAAATTAACTTTGTATAGAGTCAAGTAGTCAAAAGGTGTTCAAAAAAATGAATACATTAAAATTAATTTATAAGCCTTCTAATTTTGACCATTTGACTTTATACTAAATTAATTCGAAACTTTAAAATTTTCACATGTAGACGCATCACTCATTAGGTAGAAGAATTTCAACGGTTTGGATTCGTCATTTGAAGCCAATTCGATAGATTTTAAGGTTGAGTTCACAAAATAGCTTGGTGATCTTAGAAGCACCCTAGTTCTACTCCCGAATATTATTAACACATGAGTAGGGGTTTAAATGCACCGTTATTTTTGTGTTTTTAATTATATCTCATATTTTTACTTTTATTTTCAAGGTTCAAACAGCCGATTTGAACCGGACAAGATGATATTCATATTAAAATGTACTTGGAACTCAACTTTTATATTTTTTGAAATTGTTTTACTATATTTTTAGATGAATACAAAATCACTGTTTTTATATAGTTCAAAATCTTCTAACTTTGTGCATATCTAAAAAAATACTAAAAGATTTTCAAAAATATATAAAATTTGGTCTCCATGCACATTTTATATTGGAGATTGTGTTGAGTAGTTCAGGTCAAGTATTTGAACTTTGAAAATAAAAATGAGGATGTGGGGATATGAGTAGTGGTATTCATCGCGTCTGGTTTAATTGGTTTAAATCGAATCAAGAGAGTTCGGTTTAAACAGTTCGGTTCAGTTTAGAAAGTTCTGAACCGACAAAAAAAAATAAACTCATCCCGTTTGAATTAAACATTTAAAAAAATTCAAAAATTACAACATATATATTGTATATTGTTTGATTCAGTATAAAACTGGTTAAATCGAACCAAATAAAAATTTTAAATCCATCTTTAAAATATTCAAAGAATTAGCAAAAAAAAAAAAATTATGATTAATATCCTATTTCGTTTAACTGAACAAACTGAAATTTTATTCGGTTCAATTTGATTTTTAAAAACCAAATTAAATTTTAATTTATCTATTTTAATTCGATTTGGATCGAACCGATAAACACCCTAGTTTTGAGCGGGGCACCAAAAGATTGGGGCTTTTTAATCCGACTCTTAACAGAGAATGGGTTGTTTTGAGATTCACATTTTAAAAATATGAAGGTCCGGATTTTTCCCAAATCAGCTCAAATTTTGAGGGAATGTCAAATGTGAATTCCTAACTAACCTTCTTAGTTAATTTTCTAACAAACTCTGATAAATACCAGTGATCTAAATAGATAGCTATAGCTATAACTACGTTATAGCTTTTTCAAACTATAAAAACTAAGCTATGAGATAAAAGTATGCTAATTTAGCTACGACCGCTATAGTTGTAATCAGTGATCTAAATAGCTAGCTATAGCTATGCTATAGCTTTTTCAGACCATGAAAGCTACACTATGAGATAAAAGTGCGTTATTACAGCTACGACTGCTATAGCTGTAATAGCTGACTGCTTTTACCGCTACGCGCTATGCGCTATTGCTTCCGCTATACTACATTGATTTTTTTTCAATTTACATGGGGTTCTGTACTTCTGTTCATATTTTTTATAGTACATGATCTGCTATAATAAGTATGCTAAATTGAACTATATGTTTTTGTTTCTATTTGTGATTTAGTCTCTCATTCTATATCGAAAAATATTTAAATATTAATTCTTTCTTTTGTTTTCTCTTTGTCTAGTATTCACCTGTAAAATTATCGTTGTTCGTTTCAATGAAATTTTTTTAATTATTATAATATATAAAATATTCAAATAAGTATACTAACTTTATTTCACTTATTAAATTAATTGCTCTTCGTCTGTTATAATTTGTAATACTATGAAGTATGAACTATTAAATAATGTTATCTTGTATATCTTTTTTTTTTCTTTCTTATTTGCATGATTGAAAAAATAATATAGACTTAGATCAGTTATCATTTAGTTATTTACCCAATTTTTCAATATTGATCATGTTGATAATTAGTAGAAATATAGACTACAAATTTTGAAAAAAAAAATGCTATGTATGAAAGCTTTCGCTATAGCTGCACTATTCGCTATAGTTTTATTTTGTCTCCCCGCTATGCCGCTATAATCGCTATTTAGAACCTTGGTTGTAATAGCTTACCGCTATTACCGCTACGCATTACACGCTATTGCTACCGCTATACTGCATGTTTTTTTGACGATTTACACGAGCTTCTGTATTTTTGTTCCTATTTCTGATGCTACATGATCTACTATGATAAGTATGTTAAACCGAACTATGTGTTTTTGTTCATATTTGTGATTTAGTCTTTCATTCTATATCGGAAAATATTGATGTGATTTGAGCACTACAGGTAATAATTCATAAATTGCGCTCAATACGGTTGCAAGTATACAATCTTATCAAGTAGTACTTAGGGATCGTCTCCATAGTGACAAGTTGGAATATCAATTCTAATCTAACAATTTAATTTAGTAAAAGGAAGTAAAAGGTTTTTTTATTGTTCAATGGTTGGTTTGATTGCAATTAAACTGAATTATACTAAAGTCTTAAAGTGAATTCTAGGTTTCTAACAAGAATGAGAAAGTAGGGTTTCTTAGGGTTCCTATCCACTAGTGTTATGATTAATTGATTTGTTAAATTTGTTCTTATATTTATGAAGGCACGGTTGGATGTTGTAGATATAAAGTGATATCTCTATATTAATACCATCTTCAAATTAGAGTAAACGTTACCTCTCGGTACTTGGCTACACTAATCTAAAGTCATTAAGTTATTGACTGTCCTAATTGATTTAGAAATTATCTTTCACCTCTCGGTACTTGGCACAATTTTCTAAGCAATTAGGTAAAACCCGTATAAGACAAGTGTCACCTCTCGATACTTAACCTATCAAATACCCAATTCTTTATGGTCTAGACTTAATATTTAATTTCTCAATTAAAAATACCAAATCCTCAGATTTCATGCAATTTCAATTAAGTCCTCACAATCAAATAGAATAGAGGATTGGTCATAACAAAGAACACGAAAATATGAGATAAAATCAACTAAATCATAACAAAAGTTTCAAGTACAAACTCTAATTAACCCTAGAAATCCCTTTAGCCGGTCATGGTTAAGGCACAAATCAAAATAAACAGTCAAGGAGCTCCAAAGAATAGAAAATAATAAAACCCTATCAATGAAAATGATGTTCTCTTATTCCTTCTTCTCTCCTACCTTTCTCCTCTTCTAACTCTAGAAATTCTGTCTAAAAAAAACGTCCTTATTCTATTCTACAGGTTTCTATATATATGCCCAGCAAAGCCCAGTCTAAATCCTTAAAAATAACCAATTCGCACTCTGTAACCGCCTCATTGCGGGCCACAAGAAGTTTGGTTGTGGGCCGCAATAAGTGCAGTTACAAAATTTGTCAGCAGGAAAATATTGTCATTACGGACCGCAAGAAGTTTGGTTGTGGGCCGCAATGAGAGGAGTCTGGAAGCTTTGCAGACTGCTGGTTTGGTTGCGGGCCGTAATGGATTTGATTGCGGGCCGCAGTGAAGGTGAGAATGCTCCAAATTTTGTGCTGACTTGCTACGAGTCACTCGCTTTGCTACGTTGATCTCTAAATACTTGATTACCTGCAAAATAAACATAACTAGGGTAGTAACTTGAACTTTTGGATATTTCTAACCTAATTAAATCTAATTTCAACAGAACTTGGCGTAATTTACATATCAAACCATCGGTTTCAATAGATACCATTTCGGCTTATCAAATATTCAAATATGAATTATTATTTTTTGCTTGCTCTTCGTCTGGTATTCACTTGTAAAATTATTACCGTTCGTTTCATTGAAAGTTGATTTTGATTATTATAATATATAAAATATTCAAATAGATATACTAACTTCATTTTATTTGTAAAATAAATTGCTCTTTGCTATTATAACATGTAATAATATGAAGTATGGATTATTAAATAATGTTATATTGTAGATCTTTTTTTTTGTCTTATTTGCATGATTGAAAAAAGTATAGACTTAGATTAGTTGTAATTTAGTTGTTACTCCAATTCTCTAATATTGATCATGTTGATAATTAGTATAAATTTTGAAGAAAAAAAAAACGCTATGTATGATAGCTTCCGCTATAACTACGCTATTCGCAGTATTTTTTTTTATCTCTCCGTTATGTCTCTATTCGCTATTTAGAATCTTGATAAATAAAGAAAGTATGAGAATAAAGCTTATACTAAAAATTCACATTTAATTGAGGATTAAATTTAAAAATAAGAAATCTATTTTTTCTATATATTACTGAATACGGAATAAGTATGTGGTTTAAAACAATTAAGATGTAATTTTGAGTAGACCTAAATTAAACCATCTATACGTAAATGGTCTTAAGTTATTTTGTGTTTGGGTGCACAATTTTTTTTTTTTACTATTTTCTCCGTTTTATTTGAATTTTTTAAATTTAAACCTCCATCAAAAAGGTAGAAGAAAAGGGCTAATTAACTGATAAATTTAAATTTTTGTCGTTTAATTTTTTTTTATTTTTACAAAAAAAAAATTATTAATCTCTGTCGTAAAATTATATTACATGGTAATAATTCATTCATCTTCATTCTTCAGTCTTGATTTTCTAACTCGACTTATGTACACCGTTCAATTATCTAATCTAAATTTAAACTACTGACTTATCTCGAATTCATCTTTAATTGTACCTTGTAGTTTCACCGCAGAGCTAAACATTATTGAGCACACTACAAAATAATCATATTATCTCACATATGCAGGGGAGTTACTTGAGAGGAACGAGGTCAATTAATCTCATTTATTTTTATATTTTTATATAATTTTCTATATATTCTAGAATAAAATATAATGAATATGGTAAAATTGATCACTATTCACAGTAAAAAAAATATTAATTGACTTTCATTCACCTTTAACTTTCATACTTTGAAAATCCGACTCCATATAAGTTTGACTCTCTTAGTCTCTTGCAATCATTCATTGACTCAAACAAAAAATATTAAATTATTGTTCACATATGAAGTTGCCTTACGGTAATTAAGAGTTCTGCATATAACAATCATTCGTCAATTCAGAATTTCAAGCTAACATCAAATAATTACGTAACAAATTGTAACAAACCTTTAAATTAAAATTGTAACAAATTGTATACCGTGGTTCTGTGAATAGGTTATGGATGTGTAATATTAATTGTATGTTTAATAGCTAGCATATTATAAATCGTTTAAAAAAAATACGAAATATACACGGTTTTAAATAACAAATCATATATAGTTAATAAAATAATACACAGATGATTTGAAAAACCGTGTATATAAACCTAATTTTTGTACACAATTATTTTGAATGTGTAGAAACTACTATTTTCAATGTCTTTCTTTTTTAAATCTGACACGGTTGGGTTTTATTAACCGTATATGTTAGTCTTATATCATGTACAAAGTTCTCTTCTATTCATACACGACGCTCACTGATTTGGTCGTGTAACCGTGTGAAATTAGCTTTTTCGGACCGTATATAGTCGCGTTTTGTGCACTAGTGTATATCACGGACTATAATTGTGCAGACTATGTAAATGATCGATTCGTAGAAACCCTCTATATCTGACAAATTTAAAGGTTTGAATGAATATGGTAGCAATTAACTTTAAAAAATGTCTCTGAAAATAGCATCCCGCGTGCAAAATAAAAGAAATTGCTTCCATATACAGATCAATTTCAATTCTATTTACAATAAGAAAACTAAAGACTAAAGAGACTCACTCCTCTCCTTTTCCTCATTAATAAAAGAAAATATTAAAAAGAAGGAACAATTAATGCAAAAAGGTACGTGGAAAGAAGAAAAATGCATTTCTTCTCTCTAAGTTGCAATCAAATCAAGCTTCCCATTTTCTTCAAAAAGCTTCAAAAAAATCAAGGGATTTTTTAAAGTTAGTTGCAGAACTCGTGCACTGCTAAAAGCATTTTATTTATATTTATTTATTGATTTATTAATCTGAGAGATTAGTTGATCTCTAGGCTATAGCTATCTGCCTATCTATACTCCCATTATAGTGGATAAATGCTGTCTGCTGATAATGATCGGTTCAATTGTCATCCTCCAACTAGCACATAATTTTAAAATACCTTTTTTTTTTTTTTTTTAGCAACGAGAGAGACGGTCGGTGATCATAGTTTGAGGTTAATTTGTGCTGCGATCTCATCAAATTCTAAATATTTATTTTAGAAGAAATAAAATAAAATAAAAATTTAGAAGAAATTGTAAATTTTATTTGTACAAATAGTTTTAGAGATCCTAATCAATAATCAATAATGAGTTGGTGAAGGAATTGTATTGATGATGGAAGAAAATGGTGCAAATCAAATTATATAGAACACAAAATGTTCTTTAATTTGCTCGGGCACTCGGTTTTTTTATCTATATTTTGTTCTATTTGTTTTTCTTTTTCTCGTTGAGGGAGTCACATGTAGTCAGAAAGGCACTTGTCTGTTTGGTTAAAAAATGTTTCAAAAATATGCCGCTTCTATTTCTATGCTTTTTGGAAAAAAAAAACATTTTGAAAATACTGTAAAAAATGTAATAACAAGTCAATTAATTTGAGCCGAAATAATAGAATTTATTATTATTGGGCTAAACCATAATTTCTGCTCTGATTTGTTCCATCAGGATAAGATTTTCTGAAGAGACTCAAACGAATTGGTGCCATTGAACAGGCTTAACGAACTGGTGCATACTGTTATAAAAATGCAACAGTAGTTCAGTTTTTAGCTAGCCAATTTCAGTTCACTTCCTTTCAGAAAATGTGAGAACAAAAGAGAGAAATAAGAGGCTGTCAGTTCAGTACTAGTATACCGAATTACAACAGTTTGTCAACCGGTTCGTGTGGATACTGGTGGAGGCACATTTACTGTTGCTAGTGCTAGGGGTGTTCATTGGGTCCGGTTTAATCAGTTTTGAACCGAACCGAATTAGATTGGACTAAACGGTTCGGTTTTTTCGATTTAATGGATCGGTTCGGTTCTCTTTCTAAAACTGAATTAATACTTTGATTCGGTTTGGTTTAAATATTTTCAAAACCGAATATACTGAACCGAACCGTTTAACCAAAACTCTTCAACTGCGAACCGAAATTTTTCAAACCTGCTGCTTGCGCGAACCCAACTTTCTCCCACTCTTTTGCTCTTCTTTAATTAATCCCAGCTGGGTCCCACTTAGATCCCCACTCCCACTTTTCTCTCTCTCCCTTTCACTTTCCCCACTTTCGTTCCTCTTTTAATTTTTGGTTTTCTCATTCACCTCGCGTTTTCAAATCTCCCAAGAGCTGCATACTCTCTCATGTACGATCGAATACATAATCAACTGTTGTAATATAAGGTTAAGTCAAACATTTGAAGCAGAAGTGTTGGGACGAGATCGACACGGCTCCGACAAGTTAATCCATGGATCTTGATCGGTTTTGAGTTCTTGACTTTCTTGCTTGGCTAAATTTTTAGTTGAGGTATTGGACAGGATCTTGATCGTGGTTTCTGTGAATTGAATTTCTTTGGTATCAGACTGCTTGAATCTTTACGATCTGGTTTGAATTTGTAATATTTTAATATACTCTGGTTTAAACCGAAAAAACCGAAATAAAACTTTGGTTCGGTTCGGTCCGGTTGATATGCTAAAACAGTTCGGTTCGGTTGTATTTTTAAAACCGAAATACAACTTTGGTTTGCTTAGTTCGGTTCGGTTTGGACCGAACCAAACCAACGAACACCCCTAGCTGGTGCGTATATCTGACAGGAGAAAAGAGAGAAGATGCTGACTGTTCTTACAACTAGACGAAGATTTCTGCTGTGCGTCTAGTAGTAAACTCTGTATTAATCTTGGAATTGATTTTATACTTGAATTCTGGTTTCAGATAATGAACAAATTGAAGAACTGAATCGAATTGTTACAGTATAACCTATCTGAAAACCCATCAAATACCTTTTAAAAATTAAAAAATATAAAACTATGTAATATTCTAATTTTTGTTTCTTCTAAAATATGCTTCTATTTGAATAAGTTCTCCAAGTAAATAAAATTATATCTCAGTTTTTATCCTATTCTATTAAAATTCTTCGACCTCCGGTCCTGTCTATTTCTTTATCCAGTCAAGTTAAATTGTCTCCGTTTCATTTGTGATACATATTAGCTCAAACCAAATACCTATTTGGTTTGAGCTAAAGAATAAATGGTAGCCCAATTGGCTAGGTAATGTGAAGAAGCGGCAAACTCAGGAGATGGTGGCTTATTGGTTGCCTGATGAGTTGGAGGAAATACCTCTCCAAGTTCTGGCGCCTGGAGATGATGAGCTTCAGATGGTGGTATACCAAGCTCCATCTGATGATTAGAAGACATTTAATTTACTCAGTTTTTACATATTTTTTCCTATTTTGTTTTGTGGCCAAACTATAGTAGGCTTGAGTAATTTTCAGTTTGCAGATAGTTTTGACTAGGAATGATTTAGGATTTATATTTCTTTGTTATTTTGATGGTGCCGTAAAGGCCAACTTTCGTTTGTTTGTATGTTGTTTTGAGTTTCTTTAATGAAACGGGCGAAAGCCTTTTATCAAAAAAAATAAATAAATGGTAGCCCAACTAAAAAGTATAAACTCAACATGTCAACAAAAAAAAGTCAAACAAAATAGAAATGCAAAAATGACAAAAAAAAAAGTCCACCTCCACGACCTATGCCAAGAAATTCCTTATTTAATTATCTGCTAGATTAGATATGTCAACTTCATTCATAACTGTCTCGTCCACGAAATAAGGATGTGTAATGTGTTCATCCGCAAGCATCAATTATATATTACAAGAAAAAATAAACTTATAAGAAGAAATCATCACTGATGCGTAAGATTATTATTCATGTACAAAATATATAAACAATTAATTTCTCTTTCAAAGTTACGTGCTTTTAAAGTACTTTGTAATTGGCACGATTTCCACTCCATCGGCTTCAATATAATTTTTAAGTTTTCTGTATCACGTACCATTTTAAAGGGAAACAAATTGGTCCCCTAAACCCGGACTTATTACAAAATTATTTCATGGGTACATATTTGTTTATTTTCAAATATATATTAAATATTTTGTCAGGAAGGAGAAAGATTTTTTTTTTCATGCACTAAAAGGAATAAGTTTAGACATTTTCTAAGAAATCGAAATATTAATTCGGTTCGTTAGTAATCAGTATGCATGGCCATCTTTAATTACAAAAAGGTGATTGATCTGCTTACAAATTCTAAATAACCGAATTAATAGTTCACTTTCTTCTAGCGCATACAAATTTCTTTTCCATCTTTCTGATTTTTTATAAAATATTTAATACATTTATTAAAAAAAAATTATCTTTGGTTACCCTATTAAATAATGGATTTAATACAAAATAATTTTATGGTACTTGAAAGATACTGATGAGTTGTGCAACAGAGTAGGTCAGGTCAGGTAACCCCTGCCCGAGTGAGTCGGATCCAAGCCATGTGATTTGTAATCTGGGTCCAAAATCGACGCATTGACGATTAAATTAAATTTAATACTTGAAAAAACAAACAACAGGTGGTTTTTTATTGATCCATTTTATATTGCAACCGCCTACCAGGCTACCAGCAGTCCAGTACCATGAGAAATTTGAGAGAGGCGCAGAGTGAACTGGAAGCCATTTTTAAATTGCAAAGAAATGAATCAGGAATTCTTCTCTTGTGCACCACGCACACGCCAACTTGCGAGTCCGGATCCCCTAATGTAACCTAATTTTTATGTTTTGAATCAAGACCGTCTGATTAGAATTTGACGTTTCATCTCACACGATTCATCTCGGAATATGTGCTCCATTTCGAATCCGGCGCTCCATCTCGTGCGTTCATCTCGAATCGGACGGTCCCGATTTAAAACTCAAAAATTGAATTACATTACTGGATTTCGATTCCCAACTTGCAGGGTTCGGACTACCCAGCACCTGCACGTTCTATTACTAAATTTGAAAATAAATCTGCTGCGATTCCAAAGAATCACAGGACCTGTGATTCCAATCTCAACCGTTTATGTATTTCGAAATTCGTATATAAAAATTAATTTTTTTTAGATTCGTGTATTCTTATAAATGAACAGTTGAGATTAGAATCACAACAGATTTGCTTCCAATAAATTTGCATTGAATTTAATTTTGCTGAAAGTAAATTTGGACCGTAAAGTTGTGGGTCCCACTTAAATAGTACCGGAGAGATACAAACTCCCATTAACATGTCTTGTCTGAACTAGATTGAACCCGAGCACTAAAATTGCGCAGATCATAGCAACACATTCTATTGTGTTCGAATTTCGTAGAGTAACTTATTTTTTTATTCAGCTTGGGCATAAATATTAAAGAGTCTCGTTAATTTTCTAATTTAGATTAGATTGATTCAGAATTCTAATTAAACGATCTGGATTCGAACTCAAAATTTGAGTTACTTTAGATGGTCCGGACTCCATTTTTGTTTCCACCGGAAAAACGTTAAAATAAATAAATAAAATAAAACGATAACTTTTGTCTGAAGACTGATTTACGAATTCACTTATTGAAAAATTATATTGATGCGTATGTGATCAGAGAGAAATTGGACAATGATGCTACCATTTCAAAATTTGACTTTGGAGAGAGAATATTAATATATTGTATTCTTATACTAATTTTTAATTCGTAATGAATAGTGTATGAAACGGTCCAGAATTTCAACATAAATAATTTTCCTTCCATCTGAAAGAATTAAATCATAATATTTAATTAGCAAGAAGGTTTTGATACGTACATCATAATGGGTGGTTCATATTAATCGATAGAGACACTAAATCAGCATTTGAAAATATAACATATCGATACTATGTTTAACACCGAAGCTTAACGGAAAAAAAAATTCGGTAGAAATTAACATATAAGAAGAGAGAGAATCAGAAAAAATACAATGATTTTAATATTGGTAAAAGATCGGTACAAATTTTACCGATTTTAAAAGTCTCAAAATTTAGAACGATAAAAATATACTGATTTTAACTGTTTTTCATTTTTTTTTTTTACTTTGTCAACTTCTCCACAAGCAACAAAAGTATCATTAAAATAAAAAAAAATATTCTAAACTTTAGATAGGTAGGAGATTCACCTATTCTAATTACATATTTTTTATTTTTCAAATAGTCTGCAATTCGTGTTGTGGTAGACAAATAAAAAAAAAATTGGTTAGGATTGGTAAAATTTTTACCGTTCTAAACTCTGAGACTTTTAGAATCGGTAAAATTTGTATCGATCTTTCTACGAATATTAAAAACCATTGTACTCTTTCTGTTTCTCTCTCTTCTTTTCTGTTAATTTCTACCGAATTTTTTTTTCATAGCTTAACTCTATGATCCGATGATTATATGGAGGGGACAAGCTCCTTTTGAGATGAGTCCTTATTTTTTGAAATATTAAATTTAGAAATCTGACTGACCTAATATGAAATAGTTTTAAATTTAGTCCAGCTTAAACAAGCATAAATTAATTCATCTCCGGAGATGTCTTAAATTTTTATTCAATTTTATGCCACTGAGGTCCATTGTCATTGAAGTTGAACCATTTCACTTTCTCTTCTCATTAATTTAGACACAATCAAACATAAATTATTTTGACTGGCCTAACTTAAACTATCTTAACTTTAGTCCACAATCAAACAGTGATGGAGTAACGAAGGATAAATTTGTAAGAAAAAAAAAATAATTTGGGATACTTATTATGGTGGCGTGGGATACATAATTTTCTCCCACTTCGGCTGCAGGATCAATTTACCAACTTGTATACCTCCGAATCCACGGACCACGAGCCATGAAGCACGCATAGTAAATGCTGAAATGCAAGAGAAGGACAGCATTTAATTGAAAGCACAAAAAATTCGCCCCAGCGCGCTAGCCTAGGTCCCACTTGGTCCAGCTTCGCAAGTGGCTGCTCCCTCGGCCCCACCAACCCTGGCCAACCACTACCCAGTCCACCTTCCAACTTTTTTTTTTTTTTTTTTTTTTCAGTCCACCTCGCAACTTGCCTCCCATCTCCAATTCCTGTCCCTCTCACAGAAACTATTACTTGACCACGGCGCACAGCCCTCGTGAATTCCCTTCCTCACTGAAAGCTGGGCCCAATGATGACATGTAATTCGGTTACTGTTTGGTTGGAATACATGTGTTTACACACGTGATGAACCTGGTGCACCTAATCTTGGCTTCCTAGAACACGCTGCCAAACGTCAAACGAGCTCAGCTCAGCGAGTAGTCAGTACCTACATCCACCAGTTCATAGTAAACTGGATGAATCCATTACCATTAACCATGTATAAAAATGTTAATGGGAAGATGCTTAGGACTTAGGAGTGAGTGCATGATGTAGCCCAAGTTGCATTAGCGAATTTATAAATGATTTTCTTTGTACCATCGCCTATCAGAAAAACAACACAGCGCATATCTAGATGTAAGAACTGGAGAGGAGCGGCAGTATTGGCTCCTCTCCCTCCACCTCTTCTCTCTCCCGAACGAAGTCCCCACTTTGTAACCAAGAGGAAAGAAAGAGGAAAAGAAAGACAAACATCTACATATCCGATATCTCTCCATTAAATTAATACTTATCATCACATCAAATACATACTAGTCAATACTTTACCCAAGCAAGCGAAGTCTCTCCCTTTCCCTCTGCTCTGCTCTGCCCTGCCCCACCCCACTCAGGCAGCCTATGTCCGATCCCTCTCTCCACCGACCGATCCTTCTCTTCCCTTTCCCTTCTCTCATCAATCTATAGCCTAGCGTAGCCCAGCCTCCAATGAAAAACTTCCTCAAGAAGCTTCACATAGTCCCCAGTCACGCGACTGACGACGTGGAGCCGGCGCACGAACAGCACAAACCGCCGCTCACCAGTATCTCCAACTGGCTTAACTCCGTCACTAGTAAACATCCCTCGCCAACGCGGACTCCACCGAACGGACCGGAGGCGGGTGGCGCTTCGGTGGGTTCTTCTTCGGAGACAGTTAGCCTGGGGAGGATGAGGAGAGTAAGCTTGTCAACTGCGAGCCCCGGACGTGAGGCGGCTGCGTCTTCGGCGAGTTCTTCTTCGGAGACAGTTGGCTCGGAGAGGATGAGGAGGGAATCAGGGTCAGGAGCGCCGCCGCCGCCGCCGGTACGGGAGCTTCCTGCGGCTGAGGTGAGTACGACGGCTGCTTCAGCGCCTGTGGTGACAGAGGAGGATGATCTGGAGGATTACCAGTTACAACTAGCGCTGGAGCTTAGTGCGAGAGAGGATCCGGAGGCAGTACAGATCGAGGTTGCCAAACAGATCAGCTTGGGATCGTGTCCTGTCGAGAGTACACCAGCCGAAGTGATCGCTTATAGATACTGGGTCAGTGCTAGCTCTAATCTTGTGCCGTGATTCAACTGCTTGTGATTAAGATCTCGATCTAATAATAATCTTTAATCAATTGCATCAATCTCATCAAGTGATGCCATTTGGTAGCAAGTCAACCTACTAACTCAGGCCATTCTTTTCACAAGTCTGCCCTTGATGTTTAAATACATTAGCCCTTCTGGTTGAGTGCAAATAAATGTTTTAAACATTTTAGGTATTTGAGGAAATAGATGCCTTCTCTTGCTTGTCATTCTTTTTTTGAATAATATATGTTCAGCTGTCTCATTTATAGCGACATTCAAAAACTTGTGTCAAAATTAGATAAACTTGTGTCGCGCTGATGCAAATATGAGACAAATAGTTAGGTTTAGTAATTTAGTTTGCTAAGAGTTGTCAATAGTGCAATGACTGTTTAAATTTTACCTAAATGGAACTTTTTTCCTGTCCTGAGTTGTGTCTCATTATGTAAATTTCTTCACAATATTTACAGAGTTACAATGCTCTAAGCTATGACGACAAAATATTGGATGGTTTCTACGATTTTTTCGGCATCTGGGATGATCCCAGATCACCAAAAATGCCCTCTCTCCTCGACTTACAAGAGAAACTCTCCTCAGGGAACTATAGTTGGGAAGCCGTGTTAGTCAATAGAGCAGAAGACTCAGATTTAGTAAGACTGGAACAGAAGGCATTGATCATGGCCGCCGAATCACGATCCAGTGACTCTCCTTTTGTTGGAGGGGTTCTGGTGCAGAGACTGGCTTCGCTTGTGGCTGATTACATGGGAGGAAAAATTCCGGAACCTGAGCGCATGTTGTTGTCTTATCACAGTTTGCGTAATTATTTGAGGGAAATTGGGGGAAGTGTACTCCTACTTGGTCGAATCACCATTGGTCTAGCTCGTCATCGTGCATTAATGTTCAAGGTTTGTTTATTCAATCCAAATTTTTTTGGTTTTCTTGAAGCTTGTGTGTGCTCTTTAAAAGATAAGCAAGACAATAAATAGGCTATAAGACAAAAAAGTAGAAAGGGATAATTACAGGTATAAAAATATGTAGCATTTTTATAAAGGAAACCATCTGGAAGTACTGCGGAAAAATAACTCGATTGGTCAATGAGCTTCACTCAATTGTGCCTAAAATACTGTAATGAAAACAGAAAGAAACTCAGGCGTGATTGCAAAGATGCAAAAATAACTCATTTTGGTGTTGGTCGGTTCTGGTACTGGCTTTTTGTATGATTCAACTGTAACATGTTTTTTTGGAAAATTGCTCTTAACAAAATTACTTTTGATATATAATAGTATTGTTTTTGCGTGAATTTATTGTAGGTTTTAGCTGATAGTTTGGAAATTCCTTGCCGGATAGTGAAAGGGAAGCATTACACTGGATCAGGAGATGGTGCACTGAACATTGTTAAGTTTGATGACGGAAGGTACAGTACAAACCCAATATTCTTCATCACACCATTTATAGATTGCGTAACTTTTAGGTAGACGTTGAAATTTAAAATTAAATGCTCCTTTTATCTGTTTGGTTTTGATGTAGAAAAGCAACTATCTAAAAAAGTTGAGACTAATTTCACAGATTTTGGATTATGTACTGTATACCATTCCCCTCATGTTGTATCTGCTAGTTCTTAGGTCTAGTTGTATGCTGTTAAATTTTGGTTCAACAATTCATTTTTGAAGGAAGATAAAATATATAGGGAAAATTTCCGGTGTGCCCATCTAAATTTTTAAAGTAGCCAATTTCCCCATAAAATCACCATAATATCAAATATACCCATAAAAAATTAACTTTATTTCTTCAATCCCCTTTTATTTAATTATTTAAAAAACTAATCTGACCAATATGACCTTGAATTTAAACGGGGGGGGTCCATTATCTCTAACTGTTTCCTCCTCTTTGGAGCAAGTACCTCGCGTGTCTCTCTCAGCCCCAGTTCTGTCACGCATCTCTCAGCAAAAGGAAAAAAGAACCATGCAATTTTCTAGAGAAATGAAATGTACGAACTGATTCAAGACTCCTCAGGAGAACATTTATACTCACAGCTGCTAGAACCGATGCATATGCAACCTTTTATTTTTAGGTAAAGGCCCATAGAGGCATGCTCATTAATCAATAGAAATTACACAGCACAAGTCCAATTCCTATAGAAATATAAAAACAATACTTCAAACTAGCCTAATGCAATAAACCAGAAAGGTAGAAAATCTGAAAATACACTTAATTCCTAGAAAAAAAAGTAAAAACTAGACAGTCTGAAAGAGACTAATGCAGTGAACAATGTCAATTTGTCATGCCATGACATTGAATCGTACCAGTACCATGCCATGACATCTCTGTTTCACATCTAAGTCATAATTTAAACTCAGTTTTCCATCCATGTGTGTTGGAACCTTCAAGTCCGATGATTGGTACCGGTACCATGCTGTGAACAGTGTCATACCAGTACCTTTCCATGCCCTTCTCTTCTCACATCTAACTCACAATTTTTACCCAATTTTCATCCAATTGCATTGCTACCCTTAAGTCTAGTCCTTGCTAGGTTGGTTCGGGAATGTGGATCCTATAGGTCTTTTCCTGTGATATGCTTGAGTTTGATTCTCTCCTTGAGATTGTATTTCATTGAGCAACTGCAGCTGCTGCGAGTTCATATACACAGTTCGGAAAGCAAGCAAACCTCTCAATAAGCTTTTTAAGGTCAAAAGAAAAACCAATGACGAAAAACCAGTTATCTATGGTACTGAATGTTAATTATTGAACTTAATTTAAGAAAGACACAACTGGTAATTTCTTCAGCAAAAGCTTAACTGATCTGTAGTACTAGCACCATACTGGACTCATGGTTTTTAGGTTTGATTAAACTTTTCTATTTTGACTCTTTGCACTGCATAATACATTAATATCAATTAAAATTTGGTTTGACTAAATAATGAGCAGGCACGATACTAGGTAGTGTAGTGATCCTTATTATCTCTCATATGCCGGGTTATCATATCAGTCCGCACAGTTCATCTTTCTGAAAAATTGTCAAATCACATAACATTTGGATTATTACAATTTTGTAATATCCTAGACAATTGGCTCATCACAATTTTGTAATAACCTAAATATTTGAAACTTGGAGCGAGTACTGAAGCTTTTTTGAAGAAAGATTACTGGAAACTTTAAAGCTAAATCGCCAAATCACTGAACTAGAGAGGGAAGGAGCAAGACGCAAGGGAGGAGCAGAGAGAGATACGGGAAAGGTATTTTTTTATAGCACCGAAGGAAGGAAGACAGAAAATATTATACACAAAGAAGAAGCGTTTTTCTATTTCTTAATCGATCTCTTGTAAATTCAATTATGTTATAGCTTCAATGGACACAGAGGACACCTCCAGTTTTAAATTCAAGGGCATATTAGTCTGTTAAGTTTATAAAAAAATTAAATGAATAAAAGGGGATAGAAGAAATAAAGTTAATTTTTTATGGGTAAATTAGATATTATGATGGTTTTATGGGGATATTGGCTATTTCAAAAGTTTAGATGGGCGCACTGAAAATTTTCCCAAATATATAATTGTCGACCATAAAGTCATTCAGAGCAGATTGATGAAATCAGTGCATTGCAATATAGATGCACTGCCAGCTAAACAGTGATTAGTATCGGTATAATGTGGCTTATCAGGATCCTAGGTAAAATACATGGCATCTCGCGTTGCACATTTCTTGTGCAATGGTCACCTGTTAGACCAACAGAAATCATTGGCATTAATAAACTGTAAACTGAAATAATGAACAACAATTCCAGTAATCCCCATTTTCAGGGAGTTCATTGTTGATCTGATGACGGATCCCGGCACCCTCATTCCCTCTGACGGTGGTGTGACTGTGTCAAGAGAATATGAGCAGCAGAGCTTATTCCCATCCAATCATTTCAACATAGGCAATGATAAATCGTCTATGAATGTGTCTTCCTTCAGTGCTCCTTCAAGCTCAGTTGGTTGTTCCTCACAAATTAGTGGGGCCACGAATACAGAACCAAATTCAAGAGAAAATCCTAGATCACGTGACAGCGAAGCCGAATCAAAGCTTGACACAAAACTCAACACGAGTCAGACATCGCCGGCTGCCAGAAGAAAAAAGAAAGTCAAAGATGTATCAAAATACATGATCAACGCGGCTAAAGAAAACCCTAAATTAGCACAGAAGCTTCATGATGTATTGGTTGAAAGCGGGGTTGAAGCCCCACCTGACCTCTTCTCTGAACTCTCCGCAGAACCATTGGATGATCAAGAGACGACTTCAATTGTTACTTATGAGACAAAGGAGAGAAGTGGGCCCCATGGCCCATTTTTACCAAATCTGAGCCCTATCAAGTCAGTCGAAGGAACAGGGACAGGGACAGCCTTGTCGAACATGCCGGTTGCGGCAGCTGCAGTTGCAACAGCTGCTGTGGTAGCTTCTTCAATGGTTGTTGCTGCAGCTAAATCCAACAGTGAGGTCAAATTTGAGGTGCCTGTAGCGGCAGCTGCGGCTACAGTTACTGCAGCTGCAGTTGTTGCAACTACTGCTGCAGTAAGCGGAAATAGTCCTATTTCGAATCTACTCTTGCCAGGTTTGGCAGAGTCGATTTCGAAGGCAGACTCGAGTTCAAAGGGAAGCAGAGATGATCCACATGAGGAGCAACATGATGATGGTGATGTGGATCATGAGAAGAACATGGGCATAAGTGAAGCTCCACCAGAAAGGAGTTCAGATAAATCAACTGGGACTGAGAGTACCAGGTCTGACGTGGCACTGGATGATGTGGCAGAGCTTGAGATACAGTGGGAAGAAATTATCATTGGTGAAAGGATTGGGCTTGGTATTATCTCAATGAGAAATCTTTGCTTTGGCTTCTCCTAGAAATTTAGCTATGATTTATTGACTCCTTTAATATGCTTATATTTAGGTTCGTTTGGTGAGGTTTACAAGGGCGATTGGCATGGAACGGTGAGTTCCTCTAGCAATCCAGTTTTTTTTCTGTATGCTTCATGATCCCTTTTACTTATTTGCCATTTTCATTTTGTTGTCAGGAAGTTGCAGTAAAGAAGTTCTTGCACCAAGATATATCAAACGATGCTCTTGAAGAATTCAGGAGCGAGGTACATATTCTGCTAAATTAAGAAGTTCATTACTTCTATGCAATTCACTTGATTCTAAAGTAGATTTTTTTTTAATTCTAAAGGAAATTACATTTACGATTTACCTTTTTTCTGTTTACAAGGTGAGGATCATGAAAAGATTAAGACATCCAAATGTGGTGCTCTTGATGGGTGCTGTAACTCGAGTGCCTCATCTTTCAATTGTGACTGAGTTTCTGCCCAGGTGCCTTTTCTATATTCTCTTGTCTTGACATCTGCTTTGTTTGAATCTACTGTTACTTAGTTTTATTTGATTATACATATTGCAGAGGAAGTTTGTTTAGATTGATCCACCGGCCCAATAACCAATTGGATGAGAAAAGGAGACTGCGGATGGCACTTGACGTCGTATGTTTTATATCTATACTCAAATACTTCTATACATTTGGATATGACTGACTTCTTATAATTTTTTTAAAATATAATTGTGTTTATTGCGTTACAGGCTCGTGGAATGAATTACTTGCATAACTGTACACCAATAGTAGTCCATCGTGATTTGAAGTCTCCAAACCTTCTTGTTGATAAGAACTGGGTCGTAAAGGTAATGATCTGGTTTTACTTTTAATAAAACCTTTTTTTTTTTTCTCTTGCCTTCTCATAGTATGAAAATTTTGCACCTCCATATATAATATAGGTTTGTGACTTTGGCTTGTCACGGATGAAACAAAACACATTTCTCTCCTCGAGATCGACAGCAGGAACAGTAAGTGGTACTTGTTGGCCTCAACTATATAAGATCACTTCTTATTCCTTTCAGCTTTTGCTTTAGTAAATTGGTTTGGAGGTACATTTTTGAATGACCCGATGCTTTTATAGGCTGAGTGGATGGCACCTGAGGTGCTTCGAAACGAACCATCAGATGAGAAGTAAGCTTTATCACTCAAAGTGTATATACCCTTTTAAAATGAAAAAATAGCAACAAACATGTTTTATCTGAATGTTTGTTTTAATCACGTGCAGATGTGACGTGTTTAGTTTTGGGGTAATATTGTGGGAGCTGTGTACTCTGCAACAACCATGGGAAGGAATGAACCCCATGCAAGTGGTTGGAGCAGTTGGGTTCCAGCATCGCCGCCTCGACATCCCTAATAACATGGATCCAGTCGTTTCTAAAATCATTCAAGACTGTTGGCAAACGTTAGTTTCTATGCTTGTTTACATCTTTTTTTTGTTGTTGTTTGGTCTGAACTTAATTTCATAGGTCTGTTAACATATATTTTACTAGGTAAACCACAAATGAAGATAGTCCCTGTTTAAATACAAACCAAAGAACAGTGACATAGGAACAAACCTAAAATAGAAATATAATAATTCTATTAGGTATGCTACTGATATAGCCAAGTAAATGGTATTTTGGCTCATTACTTGTATGCATTGTTTGAGCTATGTACCTGTACCAGTACCAGTACCAGTACAAGTCAGAATTGTTTGAGCAATGTACCAGTACCAGTACAAGACAGAGTTGATTGAGCTATGTACCAGTAGAAGTCAGAATTGCAGATGTCAGGTAAAGGGATTGAGCCAGATAAATACCTATAAAATTTTACATAATGCCCTTCTTTTTCAAAACATAGAACAAAATATCCTCATTCTAAAATTCTTAACAAAATGCCCTTGTGGGCCCCACATTTCCCTCTTTCCCTCATCCCTCCCTCCCTCCTATTTATTTCTATTTACTCCCCCTTTATTATTCTAAACTTATTCTTTTGTTTTATATATTCAATATTAATATGGTTTCACACTTGACAAAAAATTTGTTAGCACTTTGATATTACATAAATAAATATTTTACAAGTTAAAGATTAAACAATTATTTGTCAATAGTTGATTCTAAATAAACTTAAAACAAATTAAAGGTCAATAATTAATTAGTTAAAAAGTGACATTTTTTGTTAATAATTGAATATGCTTAAACAAATAAGGGCGTTGATGCTTATTATTATTTTCTTTAATTTGCTAATTACTTATCTTTATTGAGTTTTGTTGACCAATTTGGTGATAATTGATACACTATGATTGGTAAAAAAGTTTAGGACAATCCAAATTACAATGCACAAATCCATTTTTTTAATTAATAATTTGTAATCTATGTCATTTTATCTCTACAAATATATATTTAAAATATTTGAACTTTGTCTTTTGTATTATCATAGTGAAATGTCCTATGTAATTTTTTTTTTCATATTCTTGATTCTCATTAAAACAAAAATGTTATAACCAAAAGTAATAGCCTTATTTTATCATTATGTTTTAATATATTAGTTATAAAAAATTAAAATTAAAAGCATAATAAGACATAAAATGAGCTCTTCAAAATAACCTCTATATCGTTAGTAATATACTAGCAAAAATTGATCCTCTTACTGCAATGTATGAAATGGTTTTGTGTCAAGGTCAATTGTTTAATTTTATTTTGACTAGAATCTCTCGCTATCCTGCTCTGTTTCTATATAGTTTATTGTTATATTTGTAAATTACATTAACATTTTAGAGTCTAAATGAAACAAACAAGGAGTTGATAGAAGTTTCTATGAAAGTCATTTATATGATTATTGAATTAGTACCATATTTCATAAGATAGATACATGTAATAAAAAAAATATTAGATGCTTCGAATATGTCCATGTATGTAAGAGATTAATAAAAAAAATATTAGATGCTTCGAATATGTCTAAGTACGTAAGAGATTAATTTCATACGGATAATATTAAATATATAAAATATAAGTATAAGCTTAGAATAATAAATGAGAGTAAATAAGGAGGAGTGTGGAAGGGAGGGAGGGAGGAGGGAAAGGGGGAAATATGGAGCCCACAAGGGCATTTTGTTAAGAATTTTAGAAGAAGAGTATTTTGTTCTATGTTTTGAAAAAGAAGGGCATTATATAAATTTTCCCTTTTTTTTTTATTGGAGGGTTGAAGATGCAACTATGATGTTCAAAAAATTATTTTAATACTAAAGATTTGTATCTTGAAATGGTTTAAAGAAAATCATTAATATCACTTTTTGGTGCTGGAGAGTTTTGTATTTAAATCTTTTGTCAATATGAAACAAGTTTATTTTACAAGAGGAGTTAATTTTTGACTCTCCGATGGTTCAGAGACCCAAAATTGCGGCCTTCATTTTCTGAGATCATGGCATCGTTGAAGCCGTTACTAAAGTCAATGTCAAATGCACAAGCTCCAAGGCAGAGAGTTTCTCAGAATGACCAATAGCACAGGGACAGTTCTGATTGTATACTTCATCTGTACAATTTATTTTTGTATAGGCTTATTGATTCTCATGTGACCTGTGCAAGGAAGGGTGCATGAATTTGAGGTATGTACAATTTATTTTTGTATAGGCTTATTGATTCTCATGTGACCTGTGCAAGGAAGGGTGCATGAATTTGAGGTATGTGTGCGTAAGTTGGTAAAAGAAAAAGAGTTTCATACTTTAAGGACAGCCATAGGGATGTTCGATTCGATATGGAAATGCACAGAATAATTAGTTTCTGTGAAGACACGATTTTTTTTTTTCTTTGTTACGCCCCGTTCTTAATCTTTTTTATTTTTATTTTTGTAAGCTGAACGGTTGCCCAAAGGGTGTTTGTTCAAGTGTAACATTGCCATTGTTTATAACTCCATTGTTTTTGATTGAGGCTTGGGCTTAATTACTGCATCAACGTTGTATATTATTTTATGTAGCACATTGGCCGCTACTATGTTTAGCATATTTTAATTTCACTGTTCAGGTACTACTTTTTGTTAACTTGTAAGAATATGTATGAAGAAGAAAGAGTAATCCAATATTCCAATGCCAAGATTGTGTTTCAGAAATAATGGCTTAGACTTACATGGATGATGTCTCTTTCAATTTAGACATCACGTTCCGACCCTGAACCC
Source organism: Carex arenaria (assembly GCA_964058825.1). Lineage (NCBI taxonomy): Eukaryota > Viridiplantae > Streptophyta > Magnoliopsida > Poales > Cyperaceae > Carex > Carex arenaria. The sequence continues at coordinate 513,865 of CAXKVW010000144.1, forward strand.
TTTCCCTTTGAATAAATAATAGAGAGAGACATCATGTTGATCTACTGTCGTCAGCTTATCTGTTCATAGATTCATACATGTGTTAAAGTGCCGACATCATATTGAAGTAGACACGTAGACATGGATACTGCCATGCAATCGAATTCGAAGGGAATGAATTCAAGAAACTGTTGAGCGTTAACTGTCTTGGCCATAAAATGGATGAGAGAAAATTAACGGGACTATTTTTAGCAGAGGCATCAGGCATGCTAGTTTTCAACGCCCCATGCAACTCATAGACTAGGCCCAAAATTCCTGACCGCGAATCAGTGCTTTGCAAATGGACTCTGTTGTCGTCCGTGTCTCCGTGAAAAGCGAAATCACGTGCGATCACCTGACTCTTCTCATTCGCGACGTGGCCCTATAAACATAACCACAAAAACAAAACAAAAACAAAAGAGATCCATCATTCGAGTTCCCAAATCAAACTCTCAATTTCTCTTTATCTCCGCATAGCAACAATGTCGTGGCGCAATCGTGACGTTGACCGCTGCGACGAGGATGTCGACGACTTCGACGCGTACGACCCCACCCCGTACGGTGGCGGGTACGATCTGGCGCTCACTTACGGCCGTCCCCTCCCCCCCTCTGATGAGACCTGCTACGCCGTCTCCACCTCTTCCGGCGAAGGATTTGACTACAACCGCCCCCACTTCTCCTCCGGGTCCGTTGCTTCCGCCTATAATCCCACCACGACTGACTCTGACTTCGGAGATAGGTATGGTTCTCAGCACACCGGTCCCCGCCCAAAACCGCAACCTGCCTACGGTTTCCACCCTCAGGAGGAAACCCAAGGGTACGGTGGCGGGAAACCTCAGGCCGATCCGTACGGATCCGGGTACGGGAGGCCCGATCCCACTTCGTACGGGTCCGGTGGATACGGAAGACCCACTGAAGAAGGGTACGGGTCCGGATATGGAAAACCACAAAGGCCTGACGCGGATCAGCCCTCGTACGGTTCAGAGTATGGAAGAACCGAGCAGCACGGGTCGGAATACGGATCCGGTTATGGGAAGCCCAAAAGAGAGGAGCAGTCTGAGTATGGTTCTGGGTATGGAAGAACTGAGCAGCACGGGTCGGAATACGGATCCGGTTATGGGAGGCCCAAAAGAGAGGAGCAGTCTGAGTATGGTTCTGGGTATGGAAAAACTGAAGGTGAAGGATATGGATCCGGATACGGGAGGCCTAAAACAGAAGATCAGCCTTCATACGGGTCTGGATATGGCGGGTCTGAGTACGAATCCGGATACGGAAAGCCCAAAAGAGAGGATCAGCCTTCCTATGGGTACAGTAGTTATGAAGAGGAAAAACCAAAACCAAAACCATATGGATATGGTGCAAGTGAAGAAGGTTATGGTGGTGGGCCGGGCTACGGTGTGAACCCGGGCTACGGTGGAGGTGAACATAAGAGCTATGAGAAGCCAAAGCCAAGCTACTATGGTGGAGGAGATGAGGAAGGATATGGCCGCAAGAAACATGTAAGTATTATATATTTTTTTTCTTTGTTATAATTTCCTGCTTTAGATTTTGTGCTATACTGGCATGGGATTGTACTAGTTTCCTTAGGGGATAGTTATGGATTAGGATGATGTGCATGGAGGTCTATAGTATATAACTATATACTATGCAAGAAATATGTAGATAAGCATGACAAAGCATATGTTGTTTTGGGGGGGGGGGGGGGTTAGTAGCTGGTTTCGATTAAAGAGTGGACTGGCTCACGGTGAAATTTAGTGATATGAAAGATCAAACAACAACATAAGTCAATAATCCATGAAGAGCAAATGAGATTAAAGAAAGCTATTCTCATATGAACACTTCATTGGTGCAACTTTTGGAAGATTTGCACCAGCAAAAGATATATATTTTTGCCTTCGTCCCTTGTAATGCCAATTTCAGTGGTTTTTAGTATTTGAAAGATATATAAGATAAAAATGTATATGTTTTGGAGTTATATCATACAAAAGAAAGACAAAATTATAAAATACTTTCAAGGTAAACCTTGTGCTACAATGTTAAATGCAGATTGGTTGACCTTATTAAACTCATAACTTATAGTTTATATGGTGGTGTTGGAATTTGTTGTGCTCGAGTTGTAAATAGTTCTTAGAGTGCAGGAGATATTCCCCTTGCGTGTGAATGTAGTGCCATTTGTCCATGGCATTTTTGTAGAAAATTTGGTGGCATTTGTTCACAAGCAATGGCAATCCATGCAACTTGACCACATGTAAACCTAGCAAAATGCAGGTAGAGTTGAGTGGGTTTGCAAATTTATGTACATACCCGCTGATAGCTATTTCATTTTACCAGCAATGTTCCTATTGTCATTCAAATTTTAGCGGTACTATAACGAGTCTAATCAGGAAATGGGCATATCATTACTCCACTTTGGTGGGACTATTCTATATTTACTGTGAATGGACGTAAGCTAAAATGAACTAAATTTGCCTAATATCTTAAATTAGAGTTAGTGACATTTTAGGTCAAACAACAGATTGGGATGTATTACTGCATACCTTTAATTTCAGAGATGTATGCATGTCTTGTACAGGCTTATAAAAAAAACATGTAGATAAAATTTCTGGATTCCTGCATATTGTTATGATATTATTGGGGGTTTAAAGTTAATAATTGATGCTATGAATTAATGACAGGATGATGACGACTCTGATGAGGAAAAGAAGCACCGCCATCAGAAGCATCATCACCGCCGCCGCAATGACTCTGATGATGAATGAACTGTTTCCTCCGCCGATGTCCTTCGGTGTTCCCATCAATAAGTTATACTAGTTAAATAAAGACGGGAATTTGTGCTTGTGCTTGCATCTCCTTTGCCAGTTGGTTTCAGAATTTGTCCTGGTTACTTAAGAGTGTGCTTGCCTGAACTTGCTATTTTTATTTGATATTTTGGCCTTGATGGCATACTGTGTAGTCTATTATTTGATACCTACCTATATATAGAGAGAGGAGTTGGCTAATATCAAAACATTTGTTCTGAAACTGTCGTGCAACTTGTATTTTTTGGATTTTTTTTTACTATTTATTAAGCATGTTTTAAAATTGCTGATTTTAATAAAAAAGTGAAAAGTTTATAGATCGTTGAAAACAATAATTTTATAACTGGCTTAATAAATAGTAAAAGAAATTTCAAAATATATGAAATTTGGTCACCAAATATATTTTAATATAGATTAAATGTTGAACGGTTTGGATTGACTATTTGAACTTTGAAAATGTAAAAACTGTTTTGTTTCACGGCTTAAAACAAACGTTTTGATATTAGTCAATCTCCCCCTTCTCTCTATATATATATCTAGCACTCCCAAGTGTAGATCAATTTACAGTCGTCAACAGTGACTATTGCAACCGACAAAATCAAAACTGGAGTATTTTTGGAAGATAAAAATTGTGCTTCAACGTGAAACGCAAGATTTGAAATTTTGTGTTTGTGCTATAATACAAATACTGCGGGATGCAGTTTCTCTTCGAACTAAAAGCATGACAAGAGAAAATCAAAATCAACTCTTCTACATGCGTATTCTCTGTACAAACAAAAGAAAAGTTCTCTCTTTACAAATGCTAAAGGGATATATGCCAATCTTGCTATCTCTAGACTAGACATACTGCCTGCACACGGGACATGACCCGTTGGCTACAAGCCATTTGTCTATGCATGTCAAATGGAATGTGTGGGAACACAGAGGTAAACTTCTCACTGTTTCACCCGTCACAAAATCCTACACATATTTTTTTATTATCAGAATTAAGTTAAAATGATTACATATATATAAACATAAAAGTGTTATGATCACAAAATGACGCACTATTTACTTAATTACCTGCAAACAAACAGTGCAGGATGCATCCTCTCCATGGATGCCCAGTCTTTCTTTAGTAATTTCATGGTGAGGCAACTTTTTTAGTGATTCGTCCGACAGCCCCTTCGATGATATATCCCCAAAAATATCATACATGTTCTCATCTCCTATTTCTAGTACAGGGATGTTCACCTGCCAATTAAGAAAACAAGAGCTCTTTAGAACATGCAAGGGTTGTCAAGTGAAAGAGTTCCATTAATTACCAGGTATTGTCTCTTTTTTTTTTATTGTAAACCCGTAGGCATTCATTAATTGAAGATAAAATAAACAAGAGTTTCATTTAGGCTACAGCGAACGAAAAGCAAGACTAATATAAGAAAAGACAGAAACAAACAATGCTAAATAGCTTAAAGCCGTAAATTACTCCTAACTTAATAACTAAGACCACGTTTCAGCCAACCGGTATCATTGAATAGAACCACGCCCTTTTTGTGTACCGGAAATAGATGTACCAGATACAAGAGTCCCATCAGTCGCCCCGTCATGAGGTCCGGCTCGTGGGCCTGAAGAGGTCTCTATTTAGAGTCAGTGTGATGTTGGATTACCAGGTATTGTCAGCTTAGTTTGCTGCTACATTAAATTGTGATTGATTTTACAACCGACAACTATTGGGACAACCTGATTTATACCAGTCCAGACAGGAACTGGTATGTACAAATCTAAATCTAATCTTTGCATAAAAAAAAACAAAAACAAATTATATACTAGATATTAATCTTCAATATTAATGAACAGGCATCCCATAGATGAATCAAAATCGATTTGGAGTGCAACCTTAGGTGGTCATTCATTTTAATAGAAATGATATCATGTCACGTGTCAAATAATGTTACCAGATAATTTCAGGAATTAATTATGGTCTAATAAATACTGTGTCCTCCTGATAAGGAAAAATACATCATGTCAGGACATATATATAATAGTGAGACATATATGAAGGTACTGCAATTAAATATATCCTCCTACCAATTAAAGCAATTGATTACAAGTTCACAACAAAGAAAGGACTACCATTCCTAACCAAATTGGAGATCTTTCATCAGTTGTGTATTGGCTTAACAAACCAAGAAATATCATACCAAACCTCATAATGCATTACCGAATGAAATTCAAATCTGCTAAGCCTTTTTATTTTTTTATTTTTTTTACTGCCCAAACATGACAATAATCAGTTGCCTCACAATACTTAAATTTTACTCCAAAATAAAATAAAATAAAATAAACTGATGAAATGAATGTTAAAAATGATATAATAGTAAGTACAATCTGGTGCTGGTACAACTGACCTGAAAGCGGGAAATGGTGGGATTAAAATGCTCTTGAACAATACGAGCATGAAGTAGTTCCTCTATAAAATCCGCCTAAAAAGAAAGATAATGATTGTTAAACAACTAGCAACTCGTTTGTCCTTTATTTTTCTTACATGTAATCACCTGACCTTTTCATTGCTTGAATATTGACATTTGAAATTAATTAAGTCTTGATTTTGATTACGTACCAAATACCTTTACCAAATAATGCCAAGAAATTAGGAAAAAAAAGCTAAGGTGTTTAGTTGAAATATTTCAATACTGAGGGACTTGGGTTCACGAAAATTCATATCATTGATCGATATTTATTACTAGTATGCACGAAACAGCCAGCAGGTGCTACAGGTGCCATTTTTTGTTGATGGTTTTTCTGGTCATACTTTTTCATCAAGTAGGAAATATTTAGACATTAGTATCTATCATTATCCTAACTAAAGAACAGTAATATACTAATATGCTGGTAGCTGGCAGCGATCGATGTTTTAGCGAGCACACAGTGTGCCAAGCCTTTCATTGCATTACAGAATTTACAGTAACCCAATAGTATTAGAATGCTGATTAATCAAGTAATCAATTAACTAACCATGGAAGTACTAGCATCGGTGGTTCGTTCGGAGCACCAATAGGCTCGAGAAGCTTCTAGAACTTCGATGGAGAGCACCGCTCCAGCAACAGCTCCCAGTCCTGCCCCACGTAGAATGCCACTGTCAGAGGCCCTACCTGCTAAGGCACCCGTTACCGCTCCGGTAAATGCCCCGGCTGCAAATTAACAGGGTAGAGCGACATGCACTGATTGAGAGATACAACACAAATATAACAAACACATATATAGTAGAGTTAATTTATAGCTAATTAAGTATTCGAGGTATATATAATTCCACGCCTTAATATTGATACACATAATTAATTAATTACAAGAAAATGAAAAAGATATTCAGGTTCAGGTACCGATAGCAAAAACACCAGTAAGAGCACCGGAAATAAAGCCAACAATAAGCTGTCTAGGCAAGAACACCGATGCACCGGTTTCATCCAGTCCGTCGAGATCTCCGTCAATTATCCCAGAACCAGCGAGCCTCCCACATGCGACGCACGTGCGCCGTACGCCGTCCAAGGAATTATTACAGGTACACCGACTTCCGACATTTACTGCAGCCATTTTTATATATATGTATACTATACGAGAGCTGAAGAGAGAGAGAGAGAGAGAGAGAGACTGCAGAGCATGAGCAATTGAGGAATTGAGCGTGCGTGGGCAATGGAATTGGCATGGACCGCTTTTGTTTTTCTTTGCTTTGTTGCTATGGGTAGATGAAAAAGATTACACAACAACACTGATCGATACTTTCAGCTTTCTATACTTGCGCGGTTGCGCCTTTCCTTTCCTTTTCTGCTGTCTGTTAAGTACATTTTAGTTGTTAATTCTCATTCAAAATTTAATTAAAGAGCTATGTATTTTGGAAAATAATTACAATAGGAAGATTAAGGAGGGAATTATTTTATTATTTTTAGCACAGTTGACTAATTAAGGCAATGGTTTTTGTATGAGACGTTGTAAATTTGAAATTATGTAAAGAAAATTACCCCAAAAAAAAGATGAAAAATAAATAATTTGTTTGATGGTACAAAAGACATTGAATGTCAACGTTGTATTACTATTGAGTCAAATTGATGTAGACTAGTTTTTATTATATTATTAAATAATACCAATCAGATAATTAAAGAAAAGTAGTTGAAAATACCAATCAGATAATTTAATGAAAATTATTATATTGTGTAATCACGATATTCTAATAGTAAGAAAGGAAATACGTTCTATTAACATCAAATTTATTGGACATGATATATATTATCAAAATTTCAAGTACTTGTATATAAAATTTTAATTTTATTTCATAGTTGATTAGTCATCAATCAAATAGTATGAACAATTAACGATTTATTTTATCGACACTTTTTTAATACATAAAAAATTTCCAAATTACATCAATCATACAAAAGAAATTATCCAAAATATAAACAACATATAGCTTTATATTATTCTAGTTGGATAAAATTTTCTCAATTGTCATATTGCCAAAAAAAAATATATTTATCAGTATATTATCAATTTCAAAGAAAAATGAAAAATTGGAAATGTACAATTAATCGTACCAAACAATGATTTTAGTTGAATGAAATTCATGAAATTGAATATGATTACCGGGGTAGCAAAGCATTGCTTCAATTTCCACTAGTATGTGTTTTGTTCTTTTTCTATTTTGTTTTTTGGTCACTAGTAAAGTAGTAATAGTGTGTGTGGTTTGTGCGGGTACGTGCAAATAGGATAATAAATAGATTGTCGTGTCTCGCCAGCAACACGTGTACATGTGCTGGAATTTTTGTACCCCTCTGTCTCGTACGGAATTCAGAGCAGGTCCGATGCCCATCGGACCTACCTCGGTTTGATGGGTATAATGACCATTAGTTTGCATCAAGATTCGTGTAATTTAATAAAACCCGTGCAAGTCTGTTTCAATTTCCGTACGCACATATCTTAATGCTGATCGTACGGTGTTAGAGCTAATTGAATTTAAAAAGCAGGTCCGATCCCATCGGACCTACGTACTACGACTTAACCGGGTGCGTATCCTCTGAGGTATCACAAATTTTGCATGACCGACGTGTCCGGTACCTATTCGGGAAACCGTGGGGGGCCAGTATTGTTTGAGCTTTGAGATTAGTGCAGAATGTATTTGAACGATTGAGATATTCCAGAAAGTCACGCAAAGTTTGAGATATCTCAGAGGATACTAATTCCGACTTACCCGCTCTCAAGTCTCAACTCCAGCTCTTTGGTCCTGTCCCCTGTGCACAGTGCACTCTGTGCATTCTTCCGTCGAATCTATATCGATCCTATGAGGTAACAGAATATTTGTGTTTAGATCGGATCGTCAGATCAGAATCATAAATCAATCCGGTGCACGAGGTCTTTTTAATATTTGTGCGGATTTTGATTGGACTGTCGGAACGAATCTAAACACAAATATTTTATTAGCTTCGGTGATATGAATTCTTCTTGTTCATGTCCCGAATTAATTAAAGATGTTCAGTCGCTCTTGCTGTGCAGCATTTATTTGTGAAGCTGTTTTTCCTTTATAATTAATGACACAGCGATTCATTTATAAAAGCCGGACTATATAAGGAATGGGCACCGATGCTGCTTCTTGTTATTGTAGTTGATCCTGTTTTACTTCAGTTACACTTACACACACACACACACACGCGCACACTTTTTTAAGAATAATTTATTGTTTTTATTTACTAGTGATGGGAAGTTAGTTTCTAATTCATTTAAAAACTTAAAATAATTTATTGTTTTTATTTACTAGTGATCGGAAGTTAGTTTCTAATTCATTTATATTTTTTCTAGTAGGGTTAAAAACTTAAAATACATTATTGGTTTGTGCTCTAATTATATCCCATATTTCTATTTTCATTTTTAAGTTTCAAACTGTTGATCCGAACTGTTCAACATGTCTCTATATTAAAATGTGCTTAGAGACCAAATTTTATATTTTTTAGAAATATTTTACTATTTTTTTAGATAGGTATAAAATCACTATTTTTGGACCAATTTTAATATGGATATCATGTTGAGAGCGGTTGGATGGAATGTTTGAATTTTAAAAATGAAGATAAAAATATGAGAGTATAGTTAGACACAAAATCAATAGTGCATTTTAACCATACTCTATTTTTTATGAGTATTATTCATTTCTATGTTATCAAACAAAAGCTAAAAAAATTAGAATTCCAAACTTTTGAAATTATTCTTCTTCTTTACACACACACACAAACACACACCTATCTGAAAATCGAGTTTATTAATTAGATTCTCGTAGGCCAATCCATGAAATATATTCTTTTGGGATATGTTTGGATGCACGAGAATAGCTACTGTTTTTGGAATAGCATTGCTATTCGGAACAAGCTGCATCCAAACGAGAAATAGAGCTATTCGGAATAGCTACTGTTTTTAGAATAGCATTGCTATTCGCTATTCTTACAAAAACATGGAATAGCATTTGTTGCTTTCAATATTAATACTAATATAATATTTAAACTAATATTATATTACATTTAATATTTAAATTACTATTATATTGTATTATATTTAATCTAATAATATATTATATTTAATCTAATATTATATTTAATACTAATATAATATCTAAAATAATATTATATTACATTTTAATATTTAAATTAATATTTTATTATATTATATTTAATCTAATATTTTATTTAATACTAATCTAATATTTAAAATAATATTATATTACATTTAATAATTAAATTAATATTACATTGTATTATATTTAAACTAATATTTTATTCAATACTAATCTAATATTTAAAATAATATTATATTACATTTAATATTTAAACTAATATTATATTATATTTAATCTAATATTTTATTTAATACTAATCTAATTTTTAAATTAATATTATATTACATTAATATTTAAACTAATATTATATTACATTTAATATTTAAACTAATATTATATTACATTTAATATTTAAACTAATATTATATTATATTTAATCTAATATTTTATTAATACTAATCTAATATTTAAAATAATATTATATTATATTTAATATTTAAACTAATATTATATTACATTTAATATTTAAATTAATATTATATTACATTTAATATTTAAACTAATATTATATTATATTGAATATAATATTTTATTTAATACTAATCTAATATTTAAAATAATATTATATTACATTTAATATTTGAATTAATATTATATTGTATTATATTTAATCTTATACATAAATGATTAAACAGTAGCTATTTCTTCCAAATTATATTCCAAATATGCAATCCAAACAACTTTTTCACTGTTCTGAATAGCACTGTTCTTAAACAGTAGCTATTCTTATTTACTATTCTAAACAGTAGCTATTCTAGTTATTCTAAAGTTCATCCAAACGTACCCAAGATAACCAAGGATTCAATAAAAACAAAATGGTCTCTCTAATCCTTTCGAACATTTTGTAATGCACGTAACTTAAAAGTTGGAACAATGCCGATATATTTGGAAGGATATCTAGTCAAATTAATTGATGATTACCGTTATAAATATTTTCTCTCTAAATCTTGTATATTGCTCGCATCATTTATCTGTCTAGCTCCAAGTTGGTTTCAAAAATAGACCCACTTTACCCCAAATCTATATTCAATGAAGACCTGATTATTTTCGAATCGACAGGCATGCATGGATTTAGCAAAGATGATAAGATACAAATTTAGAATTTCAGATCCATAGATGCTGATCATATTTTTTTCGGTTGAAAGCCCACAGGCGATATTTCATTAATCAGGAGTAAACCAGTTACACATTAATTCATACTAGCACATACACATCTGTATCAGCACTTAAAATATTACAATTGAACCTCTTAACAAAAGTAGATAAGAAAAATCAGAAAAAAAAATAGCATAATTAAAAGTTATTGTGCTCAGATTAGTAGATAGTGAGCTTGTAGGATTTTCTGTGCTCGTGCTCAGATTGGTAGGTTGTGAGCCTGCATAATTTATTGTCGTTAGCACAAAACAGTGCTGTTGTAATCAAGGTAAGGTAGGGGTATCTAGAGAAGCCTTCGTTCTCAGATGAGATTTGTGCCTGAGTTTTTTAAAAGGAAATACATAGGAAGGAGAAGAAGAGAGGAAGGAGGAAGAGGAGGAAGGGGATCATCGTTAGCGCATATCATCATCATTAACCATAAACATACCTTATTATACGTAGATATAGTAGATACTATAGTAAAGGTGGAACGAATTCACAACACCCTCAATCGAACCCAGAGAGTCGAGATGAAACGAAAAGCAGTGGCCAGATCTGTTAGACGCAAGTACTTGCTCAGTTTGAGTGAGGTGAGATAGACCGACGAGAGGTGGCAAGCTCCATTAGACGGAAGTATCTGCTCTGATGGATTGAGATAGATCGCGAAACAACAGTCAGATCCGTTAGACGGAGTCATTCGCTCGAATGGGATGAGATAAAGTGGATGGGAGGACCTGGGAGGAGAGGAGGCGGAGCGGAGGAGCCGACCGTGAAGACAACTCTCAAACCCTTGTCTTCAGAATCTCCAGGCAGAGCTTCCTATGTGCAAAGCGGAGCTTCCTATGCTCTAGTTTTTATATGCTGATCATATTGGGTCATTCCAATAGCTACCTATTTTGATTTGGGATATCACATTTTGATTGCAGCATCGAAAAAGAACGTGTTAAGTAAAAGAGCATTGTTCAGCAACCATGACTTAAAGCTCCTTAGTACTTTTCAGTGCTCAAGGAGTCTTAAGCTCACATTGTTCGGTAACCATGACTTAATGCTACATTCTCAGTGTTCTTTTTGCCCACCTTTCTTAAACTTACTTAAGTTTTTAAGTCATGGTTACACATGGCTTAAGCATTTTGTCAAGCTTAAAGCTTTTTTAAGAAAGCTACTTTTCAACTTTATCGCTGAACATGTGCTCCTTAGTGCACCTTAAAATTTAAGCTTCACATGGTTGTCGAACACTACCAAGGTTATTTGTAGCGACCCACATTCTCTGTTGCTTCTACCAAGCAAATAAACAAACAAAAGGTCGAAGGTAATTAAGGTTGCTACACTCATGATACAGCTAGAAAATTTAGATTGAGAATCAGACTTTCAAGTTATAGAACGGATTCATAATTTTTGTCAGGGTAGAGTAGAACAAGATATCAAAAGTAATTGGGTTCAACCCATTAGCTTATCAGTTATTATTGTTGGCTGCACAAGATTTTTTTTTATTATTATAGAATCAATAGAAGATTTTGGACTCAACCGGGTAGGATAAAATTAAATTTTGGTTGGACAAGAGTCCAGCGTATATTGAAAATTTTGTTTCAAAATTCAAAGTAGGACAATTGTTCTATCTTGTTTACATGTGTATCACATCTGATCAAATATACCTTAAAAGTTAATTATATAAATTTTTCATACTTAGTATGAAAACCAATATTATGACATTTTACTATAAACTACATAGAAAATTACCTATAAATATCCGTTCATTGACTCATATTCATTCCATTATATCTGTCATTATGTGTACGTGAAGTTTAAATTTAAGTTTTAACAGTACAGATCGAGTGAAATTCTAACGCTAATTCTAGCTTTAATGTTCAGATTATTTTCCTGTTTGAGAAGACGATCGACGAAGAACTTTTTAAATCCAATTTGGATCTCGTGATATGTGGAAAAGACGAAAAGTAATGTTTTGACTTTTAAAATGTTGTTGAACGTGATATTGACGAAGTCATATCACCTAACTCACATTTTGAGTTTTGATCCCAACCGTCGAAGACCATTATTGACTGGTTGACATTTACTTTTTTTTTTTTTTTTGCGTGTTACAAGCCCTTAGGCCACTGGTTGACATTTACACTTTACCATCTGACTATCTGAGAGACTGAGATTCTGAGCTCTGGAAAATATCCCAACTGCGGAGCCTGGAGCCTCCATGGCTCTCCTCTCACCCGTTTCACTCCCTCCCTCCGCCACCGCCGTATCCTCCTCCGGCCATCGCCGCTCCACCTCATATTACGTCCCCACCATCTCAACCATGTCGGAGCTCCGGCAGCACCACTCGCAGCTCATCCGTCTTGGCCTCTCCTCTGACAATCACCCAATGGGCCGCCTGATCAAGTTCGCAGGAATCTCCACCTCCGGCGACATATCCTACGCCCTCCGCCTGTTCCACCACCTCCCGCACCCCGACGCCTTCATTTATAACACTCTCTTTCTCGCACTCTCTTCCCATCACAAGCCCCCTGTCTCTCCTTGTCTTCTCCTCTCGCACATGCTAGAGCAGTATGTATTACCTAATCAATTCACTTTTCCTCCTCTCTTCCGATTTGTATCTCACCTGAGTTCTCTCTCCTTCGGTCGACAGCTGCACGCTCTTATGTACAAGTTTGGGTTCAGTTCTGATCCCTTTGCCAGAAATAATCTGTTGTGTATGTATCTTGACTGTGGTTACCCTTATGATGCATGGAAGGTGTTTGATGTATCGAATAATCGTACTATCGTCACGTGGACTACTATGGTCAGTGGCTTGTCAAAAGCAGGGCTGATAGATGATGCACGCGCTTTGTTTGATGAAATGCCTGAGAGGAATTTGGTCTCTTGGAATGCGATGATTACAGGGTATGTGAAAAGTGGGCAGTTCAGGGAGGCGTTAGAGCTGTTTGATCAGATGCAAGCGGAGGGGATTGAGATGAATAAATATGTTGGGGCTAGTATATTAGCAGCTTGCACTGGCTTAGGTTTGTTAGAAAAAGGTAAGTTGATTCATAGAAAAATTGAGTCAAGTGGACTTGAAGTAGATTCGAAACTGGCTACAGCTATTATTGACATGTACTGCAAATGTGGTTGCTTGGAGAAGGCATTTGATGTATTTAACAGTTTGAAAATAAAGGGTCTCTCTACATGGAATTGTATGGTCGGTGGATTCGCAATTCATGGAAGAGGCACTGAGGCAATTCAAGTTTATAAACAGATGGAAATGGAAGCAGGGTTTCCTGATGACATCACATTTTTAAATTTGCTAAGTGCATGTGCACACTCTGGTTTGGTCGCTGAGGGGAAGCACTATTTTGACTATATGGTGCAAAAATACAATATAGAGCCCAAAATGGAGCACTATGGTTGCATGGTCGATATACTTGGTCGAGCCGGGTTGTTAAAGGAGGCTAAACAGCTCATAGAGCAGATGCCAATGGAACCAGATCTCGACATATTAGGTGCGCTGCTCGGTGCGTGTAAGATACATGGTGTCGTCAATTTGGGTCGAGAAATTGGTAAGAGAGTCATAGAACTAGATCCTTTGAATAGTGGCCGGTACGTGCTGTTGGCTAATTTGTTTGCCGGCGCCGGCAGATGGGATGATGTGGCACAAGTACGTAAACTGATGAGTGACAAAGGGGTACATAAAGAAGCGGGTCATTCATTAATCGAGATGAATGGAGTCGTAAACGAATTCATATGCGGGAGTGGGTCCCATCCTCAAGCTAAGAAGATTTACTCCATGCTCGGTGAAATGCTAGAGAGGATAAAAGCAGAGGGTTATGTAGCCGACGTGGGTATGGTCCCGCATGACATAGCCGAGGAGAAAAAGGAAGAAGCCTTGTACTACCACAGCGAGAAGCTTGCCATGGCTTTCGGGTTGATTCACACAAAGGCCGGGGAAACTATACGGATAACAAAAAACTTGAGGGTCTGTAGAGATTGTCACGAGGTGAGCAAGTTTGTATCGAGGGTCTTTAACCGCGAGATCATTGTCAGGGATCGAAACCGATTTCATCATTTCAGTAACGGAGAGTGCTCTTGTAAAGATTATTGGTGATTAATCTGGTTTTGCTAATTCAGAGCTTGTACATTATTCATGCCTCGAGTATAAGAAAAATTAAGAAAACAGCCGTGCCATTTGTTCTGTTTTCCTAAAAAAATTTAGTAAATTATACGAATAGCCTCAAGCATACGACCTGTCTATTCGTTTCTTGATTGTCAAAGTTTACCGAACAAACAGGAACTTCGTATAACTTCAGAAATTAAAAGGATTAGAGAAAGCAAAATTACTTCAATTTATGGAATTGGGACAACAAGTTGTAGACACTCATGCAATTTATATTCAGTATACGATGTATAATTAGATGCAAAGCTTCTCGTTGCTTCGATCCATTTTACTGATTTCTTCGAATTTTATTTTCTTTAAATGAGTTCAAATGCTTTATAAGTATGCATAAAAAACTGCATGCTGTAAGGGTAAGGTTTGAAATAGAATTTAGAATAATTGTATCATCCTCTTTCTCAATTCTCATATTGTTCTTGCATCAACCCTCTTCTAATGATGTACTATAGTCCTTAAAAAATATGATATCTCTTTCTCAGTTTCTCAATTATTACTGCATCAACTTTAATATATATAAAACTATAAATATTTGAAAAATAAGATATCAAAACTTAGAAACAAGATATTAATACTTTGATGTAGTGCTTTCTTTTTTCAAATCTCAGGTGATTTATTGGCAATTTGTCGCTATCTCTCATCTTTAACTTTGGTGATATCTCATCTCTAATAAAAATAGTTGACTTTATATGTATAAATATTTGAAAATAAGATATTAATACTTGCAGTATTTGATATTAATACTTTCAAACATCATGTAGTGTCATATGTAAAAAATAACTGTATGGTGAGATATAATACTCGCACAGCAAGGTATAGATATTTGCATGATGATGAGTTCGAAAGCACTTAATTATGGATCTCATTTTAAAAAAAAATCACGTAGAAGACGTTCGTAATTTTAAATTCACAAAATTCTTCACAGATTACCAGAAATATGAAGGGGATTGAAAAAAAAAAAAAATTACCTCTAAAAACATGTACGGTCCATAAAAATTGGAGGACAATTAAAAGCACTTAATCATGGATTTCCAGTTTTATATGGTGTGAGAACAGTTAAAAAAATTAATTGGAGAGGACAATTATTTACATAAAAATTGTTCACCTCATAAGTAGTATTTATTAAATAGTTGAGAATGGAAATATTAATATTTTTAAAATAAAAATTCATTGCAGAAACTTTGCAGTCACCCATCTAGTTATGACCCCATGCATTTATAGTGCGGAACGATTCAGGAATTTTATTGTGAAATGTTATCAGCTTCCTAGAATTTATTGTATACAAATTGGAAAAATGAAATCTACATCGGATATTTAGTTTTCAATTTTGTCACGTAGGACGATAATGTTTAAAAAGATATTTATTCCCCAGCTTTTAGAATAGGCTAAAAAACTAAAATGGAGTCCATTCTTCGTTAATCATCTGACAAACTAATAAATACCGAATGGTCAAATGAAACTGCACATGTTCCTTTTGCATGTGGTCAAATACAAAACAAACATATTGCATAATGGGCCATCTGATATCTGATACTTCTAAAGTTGACGACCCAAGTCAGTTGTTAATGAGGCCTAGGCCTGCCATGTATGAGACGATTAGACGAGCAACATTTCCTTGACTTGTTATGATTGTATGTGAAATTGTGAATTTAGCCGATCTATGAACAAAAATCAATTCTATACTTGCACATCGGCCTCTGCTGTATATTTTTTGCTGCTAGCCTGCTATGTCTGCATATATACGCTTTACACAATTCCTACGATAACATAGGAGAATTTTTTGAGATAAATTAGAGAGGCAGGTGAACGTAAAAAGCGTCCGCTGTAAAAACACAAAAAAGAGTCAGGAGAGAGCGTAAAAGACGGCTGCCCAAAACTATATACAGGGGCAATATGTCGCTTTTTAAATTACTTATACTTGGTTCGTGCATCTCATCTATTTTCAGAATCACCTATCTGATCAATACTATCCTTAGTCAATACTGCTTGATATATATCAAGCTTAAGTAAAAAGAACAAAAGGGTGGCTAATTAAAAAACAATAATTCCACAGATAGCACAACCTAAAAAATAGAAAAAAATTACCATACAAAATCCTTGTAAAAGAAAATATCATGTGACGAAACAATAGCACGTATGATTAACAAAATGAGTAACTAGTTCACAAAGCACTAAGAAAGCTCGAAGCTCCAGATAACTAACAAGTCCCGACAGTAACCGTGCTAGCATTAAAGCATTTTGTCCTTTCACCGCAATTTTCATGAGAGATTTATTACCCTATCTTGGCCTTTGAGAAATCCATTTCAGGATGCTACACCGGTAAAACAAAAACAGATATAAGACCAAATGAATTGATAGAAGCATTCTGAACTAAAATTAATAGTAAAATTCTCTTACCTGGGCCATAAATTTCTTGAGGAGTTCTTCCTTTTGCATCTCGTCACTCGTAGGAAGTCCCATTTGCTTCTGACGCTGATCAAACTGACAAAACAAGCAAAAGAATCAGAAACTATTTACCAGAGATATGTTAGACATAGTTCTTCATATGTAATATACACAAATAGCCTTGCAGTATGATAATAATCTACAGGATCTTACCATCATTTTCTCCACAGTTTGACGGGTCTCGGGATCCAAATCAGTCAATTTGCTGTTCTCAGGTTCTACCTTTTGAGTATCTACTTCTGGTTCACCTTTCACCACAGTTCTCCACCACTCCATCTGATTATGTTTCGTCAACAGGATAGATATTGACTTGCCATCCTCTGCAAAAATAGGAAAAAACAATTTACAAATCCATTAAAAGCAATTTATAATGTTAGAAACAAAAGATAGAAATTGCTTAATTACATTCACATACCTATGCTCCAGAAGCAATCGTCAACTTTTACTGAGTTATAAAGCTCTCCCTGGAAGAAATTTAAAAATAATTAAATAATGGTAAACAATCAAAGAAAAATACAAATCATAAGATATAAATTCCACAATACTTACTTCAAGAACAGAAGGTTGACCCTTAAGGCCGACTTTGAGGTGATTTCTCTTAATCTCACAGGTGACAAATCTAGACTTGGTACCCGGAGGAACTGGTATGGTTACGGTGACCTCTTGGAGAGTTTGTGTCCAAGAGTATTTCTCCAAATCAAGCCCATTTCCGGCATTTGGCTCTGTAATTAATTGATACATCATGGAAATATTACTCTTTTGGGGACCCCAAAGGAAGCAGAAATAAGCATTCTGGACAACACAAAACTATTTGGAAGCAAAATTTATGCTATCTTAAGTTGCGTGATTGGACATGTTAATATGTTACCCAGACCAAAAATTTGTCTTCTTTGAATTTAAAATCTAGCTCACAGAAAGATCAAGACATGTGGTCTGCAAAGTATGTGTCATCTTAGGTTATGACAATTATACAATTAGACTACCACAATTACAAAACAATTATTCAATTCAATTACAACAATTACATGTCATTGTATTTCTTTTTCTACCCAGCGAGAAAAGGGCGAGAAAAGGGTAGTGTTGGTTCGGTCTGTCTATTCTACAATTACATTGAACAAAATCACCTTAAGCGAATGTTTACTGGTAAAAGGTTACAGTGTTACCCATTCAAATTTCATGCAATGCATAAATCAAAGACAGCAGAGAGAGAAAGAACTTGGTAGCCACTACCAAGTAATTTTCAAAAAAAAAAAAAAAACAGAGAGAGAGAGACTAACTCATTCCATTCTTTCCATCGTCCTCTGGCTCCCCGATCTTGGCCTTTTTGCTCGAACTCTCTGCTTCATCCTTCTTCTCCGTATTAACCTCCACAGGCTTCTCCACCGATTTCTTCTCTATCTTGGCCTCCTTTGCCTTCTCCATCGCCTCCTTCTTCCTCCTCTCGGCCGCCAACTCGGCATCGACCTTGGCCTTGGCGGCGGATGCAAGTGCGGTGATCTTGCTCACCGCCGTCGGATCCTTGAACAGATCGGATCGCCTCCTGATCAAATCGAAGACCGTCTCTAGAAGCGACAAAGGTCCCTTCTTGGCGAGAAGAGAGGAGAGAAAATCCTCTTCGCCATTGTTGGAAGACGCAGTTGAGTTTTCGGGCTCGTCTGGTAAATCAGAGATGATCGCCATTGCGAGAGAATCGGATTAGAGAGTTTGAGAAGGGTTTAGAATTGAGAGCGTAAGAAGCGACTACCGATTTCTTCCAGAGACTTCCCGATGTGGCGGAACGGATTCGATCCAAGGGTTCAGATTTATATAGAGCTTGGGTTCCTTGGGTGCGCCTGCTGGAGAAATAGCCAATTCAATAAATAGTTATTACAAAATTTAAAATTATTACTATGAATATATTGAAAAAATTACTTTATATACAAATAATATATATATAGAGGATTAAATATAAATATATTTTTATAAAGCAAGTAATAAATTTTGTAAATTCTATGAATAGCTTGGAAGTAAAATAGCGTATTATTCGTAAACTTGTGTTTAATTTGTCCATCCTTTTTGGAGACTTGATTGCTCTATTAAACCCAATAATGTTGTTCACGGGGCAAAAATTGCTATATTCTGACATGTCTGACCGCTAGTGCTGTTTTGTGGTGGCATGTTAATGCAAGCCAATAGGTGTGTAGCCATTCCTATATATGGTCTAAATTTATTCAATTATGCATATTGAAGCTTATAATTAAAGTTTATTGTTTGGATCCCTCACAATAAGCTAAATGTTTGATTTGGCTTATAATTAAAGTTTATTGTTTGGACCCCTCACTTGTGATTTGGGATAGTCCCTCCAATTTATTAAATTGCACGATATCAGCCCAAGATATATATACTAGTTGCGAAAATGCAGGATAAAATTATGTCTCGTTATGGTTTTCTCCTTCTATAAGTGACGTACTGGTTGTTTGAGAGATTAAGAGAATCAATTAATGTAATTATTGTGTGTGATGAATTTGGAAATTGATAACTGTCTTTAAAGATTGTTTTCTTCAAGGTAAATTTCTGCCAAAATTGATGATCCATTTGAGAACTCTGGCAGATATCCAAAGAATTGATTCTTTGTTAGATACAAATACTTCAAGCAATGTTTAGAAAACAAAGACATGGTTATAGTATCTGTCAATATGTTTGACGCTAACTCCTGAAATTCGATTCTTGTAAGGATCTCCATAGAAGATACTGTTGTAAAGATCAAATTTTTATAAATATTAAAGATTTCCAAATTGAATCAGGTGGAAGCAACGGCCGTGGTAGACGTGGCCGATCAACAAAGTCCGCATTAAATGTCAATCTAACTTAATAAAAACATAATGCAGATAAGATTAGATGGTTGCAAGAATATGATCATTACAACATTGAATGTGAGACTTATGAAAATGCAGTGTAAACAAAGTTTTCTTACAACATTGTAAACAATAAAACAGTATATAATCTGCATAAATTTTCAGAGTGAATTTTTGGAACAATGTTTTCTTACATTGGACACAGATTTAGTTGGAATTTTGAGCAAGCGTGTATAATATGCAGTGTATGCTTTGTGTTTTTGTACTAGTGGAAATGTAGAGTTTAACACGCAGCATAGGCAAAAGGACTCTATTATTTTTCTGCGGAAACAATAATATTATGAACGTGAAGCAACTGATAATACAAATATCGGCTTGAATTCTATCAGCTTCACTTGATATGCTGCCAGGCTTTAGATTGTGAAAATAGAAAACAAGAAGTTGCATCACGTTGTTTGCTTAGCGAAGATTGTTTCCATGAATGTGTATTAACAAATTTTAAATAGATGATTGCTCCTTAACTTCAATAAATAAATTGATTAAAACACAATATTTAAAAAAAAAAAATGACTCGTCACAAATTGATTATTGTTACACTGATTTTCTCATTTTTTAAATGATTCCAAATTATTGAATCCTATTATATATTGAGGTCATCAAGCACATGTGTACCTAGTTAAAATTTGAACTCAAGAGAATTATTCAAGTTTTTATTTTAATTGACGTTACAAGAAAATTTGTATGTGGAACTGGGGAGATGGATAAATAAGTTTAGGATTTTCTTCCATTTCAGTTCTACTAGATACTTTCATGAATAAATCTAATTATCTATGTGGAAAAGAACAAATTCTAATAATGAGTATTTCTATTATTACGAGAAATTAATTCGAAATGACAAGAAATTGAGATAAAAATAATCAGAAAAATTTATATCCCGAAATGATCTATAACAAAATTGATTTTCGGGAGTATAATACCATCTGTTTCAATAGATTTCCCAAATATGGTCCATGATTTAACATACAGGTCTGACTTCAATGCCTACAAAATTTAGATCATTTTCCGCTATAATATAGCGTATTTATGACAAATGACGAAATGCATGGTTCGATCTTCTCTAATGCCAGTGTTAAATTCTCCCAGTTTAATCTCCCTCGATCCGTCTTCTCTTGTCTGATTTTTTTCCTGCCAGATTTCCATTGAGTTAATTGAATTTACACCACTTGAACTTTCATGGATCCATTGAGTAATTCTGAGAAACAGTGATTTGTGTGATCCTGTAAAGATAAGATAAGCAGCATAGTTCATCTTAGGGGAGAGATCCTTGCAATGTATTGCTCCTTTTATCCCTTTTGGAATTTCTATCAGATCCTTTGTTGATGGATATTGTTTTTGTTGAAGTACTATCTTTGCTCCGCTCAACAAATCCAACCTAAAACTCTTTTGTTCCACCCAACATGTAAACACAAAGTAAACAAAATTTTAGAAAATTCATAACTCAATATGGTATATATAAAGTACAAATATAATGTTTTGTTTCTTGTAGTCCTAATTGCTCATAATAATTATTCATTTATTGTTTCGTCTCATGATAGTTCATTTTGAATAATATGTACTATTATTAATACATAGCTTTGCATGGCGACCATCATGCATAAAAAAAATGTATTTTTCTAAATAAATGTTGCTTGATGGAATCAATTCACAGCATAATGCTTTGTTCATTATGTGTTCAACATTTTATATATTCGTAATGGAGCACACATCCATATATTTAATTTTTTTTGGGTAATTATTCTACGAAATAGCCTTATCCATAGCCTTACGTGCTTAACTGACGGAAAAATCCTTACCCGTATCTGCTTTACCAAGTACAATATGGATCCGATAAACGATTAAAATGGTGGTATTGACACCCACAAAAAATAGCTTGGAAAGAACAAAATACATTTCATGAAATTTATAAGAAATGAAAAAAATAACAATAAGATCACCTTCGTGCCGCCATCGAGAAGAATCCAATTATGGCAGAGGTGGAGATAAAGCTCCTTCTTTGAGATAGGCAGCTGTTGGACATCAATCTCTGCATGGTAAAGCATTGATGATAGATCGTCAGGCAGAAAACTTTCCCATACACAGTCCGAATCAGCCACCGATTGAAATGTGGTGCATGCAGCTCCAAATCGACATACATCTTTTGGGGAGGTTAATTGCATCACCGTCATGAGACAATCTAGCGGTAGCCGAGAGATGTGGTCTTGCAGATCATTGTTGTCGCTGCCCGTGCCATAAAAAATAGTTGTAGCTTTCATGACATAAAATTAATGTTGGAAACTTGAATGTATGATGTAGCTTTTCTGTGTTGCAATACTAGTAGAGAGAAATTTAATTTCTGAAAATTGCTCAATAGTATTTTCTAATTCAATACAAGAGTTCATACGTATTTAAAGCACCCTACTTCCTAAAAATATGTCTTGATCCAAATATAACATCTATTTTTCTGAAATTGAAACATGCTAATTGTGTAACATATGTTAATTATGGTATCCATGAACTCAATTTATAAAACATATGCCAATTATAAATAAGGCTGAATTACAAAAATATATTTTTTTTGTTTGTCCTCCTTTGGGATAGCTCAATATATTGAGTTTCTTAAATTTATATTTGTATATGTTAATATGGATTGTACTATTAATGTTATGGATACTATTTTTGCGTAAGCTTTACAATTTTTTTTTATTATAATAGAAATCTATAATAGGCAACAAAATTTGTATCATAATAAAAATCTATAATTAGAGTTCAGAATTAGAGAGTTCCATTTGATAAATTTTATCTGTCACAGTCAAATTTGGAACGAAAAATTGAGGCCCAACAATTTATCTAGTTGCTAGTTAGAGATCTAATAATTTAAACATGCATGAATAATACATATTACTGGCTCCTGTAAAAACTACGTACCCATGATATTCTATTAGTTAGAGGTCCAATAATTTTGTTTGGAACAGTCCTTTATTGGAACTTTTTTTTTGTTCCTACAAAAACTACGTACCATATATGAAGAAATGTTTTGGTTAGCTCACAATTTTGTTAAGTCTCAATTAACTTGAATAAACTAATTTATTAATTTATTTCTCATGATTTTGTACACATATTCAAAATTATTTATAAAATTACACCAGGAAATAGGTGCCGAAGAAAATCTTAAAAATAGCTATAACGGTAATACATGTAGTTTTCCTTCTCAAGTATGCATTACCACATGGTTTATGCTATGTATATACAAAGGATGTTTAGGTGATGAGCGTTGGTTCTTATTTTATCATTCATTTCTTCTTTTGTTCTCTTTTTTCCACCATGTTATGTTTCATTGAGTATTTCATTTTTTTCCAACAAGTTGAAGAACTAGTAAGAGAAACGGATGTTCAGAAAGAATAAAATAAAAATGGTCACTTGCTATAATAAGAATTAGATATATATAGTGAATTATTAAACAAGTACTAGCATTGATTTTCTTGTTAAAATTTAGATTTTATGATGGTTGTATACTGTGAAGAAACGCGTTCATTCATCTTAGAAGTAGAACAATCTGAAAGCATAGAATGGATGCAAGGAAGGTTCCTAGATATTAGAAAATTGTAATAAATGAAAACATAGATTAATTTCTACCTAGGAAATTCTCATTCGTGGCATGAGCTGCATGTATTCCATCGTAGTTGCATGCATGAGCCCATGCAGTTCCCTCTTTTCCCAATACTATAAATACTCTATACCAAGATAGATATTTTTGATCTCACAGCTCGCTTAGCTAGAGGCGGAACTAGAAAATTTGAATAGATGTGGGCTAATCTATAAAATATAATATGTCAAAAATAAAAAAATAGTGTGGTTAGTGGAAATTGAACTCATAACCTTACAAATACCAAATAAAACTCTTAATTACTAGACCATATGTACAAATTTGTTATTTTATGTGGGGTCTAAACTATATAAAAGTTCAAAATAATAAAAAAAATCAATTTAAATTTTATATACATAATTAATTATTTTAAAATTATAAGGTTGCTTAGCACCCTTGACATACACGTAGATCCGTCCCTACTTAGCTATTGCAATTAATCTGTAGACACACACTGTAGAGGCTTATCCTACAACTATGACAATGATGGTTACGACAATGACTATGACGAGGACTGTAAATATTATATCATGATGAACATGTTTGTCTAATTATTGTTCAGCCTGTTTGTCTATGAACAAATCCAACCCGTTCAATTAGTAGCCCTATTTGAGAAAGAACCTGCGCCAGGGAAATAATGTTGTTGGACCTCCTAATATAACAGGCTTCTCGTTAAAATATTCCCATTGTGAAATAAGGGAATGTCTGAATTTAATCTAACCGGCTTCAATAAAAGCAGGGAACATTAGATAGTGTACGCGATGGGATTAGAATATGTTAAAATAAACAAATAGAACTTTCACTATGATGCTATTATTAGCACACAAATGATATATTATTTATGAATTAATATTATATATATTTATTATAAATTATTTTTATAAAATCGAGAATATATCCAGCCCAATTTTTACCAACTGCATGCTATTTCTAAGTGGTCCAAAATTGAAACATAATTATTTCTTAAATTATTTTTGGAAATTGTGTGGCCATGGAGCTCGAACTGCTCTTTCTCTTATAGTACTTTATTTTCAATTTAAAAATACATTTGTAGGCTGCACAAAATGAATTTAATCAGAGCTAAACACAATCATCAAAATAAGCATACATTCCTCTTAGTCACTCTCTCAGCAAAAGAGAAACACCCAGGTAATCAGAGCAAGTTGTTGAGCGGAAACCACAAATTAAAAACACACAAAGAAAACATCTACAATACAAAAATGATTTGCGATATTAAGACTTGGCTAACAGGGAAAAAAGTTGAACATATTCTGGTCAACTATAGGGAAAAATCATTATTAGCAGCAGTTTTATTACAATACCAAGAAGAACATCTTGGAACTACTTTTGTGAATCCCTTGCAGGGTGGGAACTAGAAAATATTGATAGGGTGGCTAAAAATTAAAATGCACAAATTGTGGTAAGTGAAAATTGAACCCATGCTCTGTACAATTAAAACATAAACTCTAACCACTAGACTACAAGCAAACATGTGATATTTATGAGGAGTGCTGGACTATATAAATTGTTTCACTAAACATAGCTCATAATACCCAGTTAACTGTCCAAACTAGCATAGCACTGAGCTCTTTTTAACCATATGATCTTAAATAGATGATGCAAATATTTGTTTGAGAGATTGTTATTCCTTTTAAAATATGTTTATTTATAAAATATTGATTTTATACCTTATTAAAAAAGTAGTAAAAGATTTAACAAAATATATATATATATAAAATTTGATTTCCATGAATAAATATTTTTATATGAGGAGCATGTTGAAGTGTTGGGATAGAATTTTTGAAATTTAAATATAAAAGACAAAAATGTAAAACACCATTGGAGCACTAAATTGGCGCTTTAAAAACACTTTTTTGGTTTATTGACCTGAGAAGACTAAGTTGCCACTATTTTTCTGTCCCACTTCTCTGTCTTTACGACTTGGACTCAAAAGTCATTACCTGGCTAATTACATAACATTCAAAGACCAAAGACATCAATTTATGCTCGTGCAAGTTCTCTTTTCCCTCCTTTACCTAACATTCAAAGAAATCCCATTGCTGTATTTAAAAAAAAAAAAGCAAATGTTTCTTATTCAATATTAAAGGAGCATAAATAAGAAATCTACTTTTCATTTTTATTTATATCCACTATTAAATATAAATTGCCAAACCTATCCACTACAACTAGATTTTATCAAAACTATCCAAACTGGCTATTAAATAACCGGTCCTTCATTTTTTTGAAAAAAGTTATAATTTTTTTTATTAAAGCTTTAGAAATTTTTGATATGTTTCTTTGAAATTAGATAGAACAATATATAATTTAGTTTATTAGAGGACTGGAACAAATAATCCGGATCAATATTTTTCAGATCGGGTTTTTTGAGGCTGTAAGAAAAATTAAAATGTTTATTTGTATGTTATTGGAAAAAAATTAAAATACTTTGAATCTTAGTTGTTGATCCCGATTCAAATGTCACTTCTAGGTAAATACAGAAAATATTATGGTATTTCTATTTTTGAAAAAATAAAAATTTAAGAAAAGTTGCTGCAACTTTGTAATCATTACTCAAACAGTGTTGAATCTGAGTCGTTCGTTGTTTTAATCTGATATAATTCTCGCATCAAAAATCGTGCATAATATAAAAAATAATTTCATAAAAGTTGCTGCAACTTTGTAATCATTACTTAAACAGTGTTGAATCTGAGTCGTTCGTTGTTTTAATCTGATATAATTCTCGCATCAAAAATCGTGCATAATATATAAATTAATTTAATAAAAGTTGCCGTAACTTTGTAATCATTACTCAAACAGTGTTGAATTTGAGTCGTTCGTTGTTTTAATCTGATATAATTCTCGCATCAAAAAGTGTGCATTCTGCATCAAAAATCGTGCATAATATATAAAATAATTTAAGAAAAGTTGCCGCAACTTTGTAATCATTACTCAAATAGTGTTGAATCTGATTCGTTCGTTGGTTTAATCTGATATAATTCTCGCATCAAAAATCATGCATAATATATAAAATAATTTAATAAAAGTTGCCGCAACTTTGCAATCATTACTCAAACAGTGTTGAATCTGAGTCGTTCATTGTTTTAATATGATATAATTCTCGCATAAAAAAGTGTGCATTTTGCATCAAAAATCATGCATAATATATAAAATAATTTAAGAAAAGTTACCGCAACTTTGTAATCATTACTCAAACAGTGTTGAATCTGATTCGTTCGTTGTTTTAATCTGATATAATTCTCGCATCAAAAAGTGTGCATTCTGCATAAAAAATAGTGCATAATATATAAAATAATTTAAGAAAAGTTGCCGCAACTTTGTAATCATTACTAAAACAGTGTTGAATTTGATTCGTTCGTTGTTTTAATATGATTTAATTCTCGCATCAAAAAGTGTGCATTCTGCATCAAAAATCGTGCATAATATATAAAATAATTTAATAAAAGTTGTCGCAACATTGTAATCATTACTCAAACAATGTTGAATCTGAGTCGTTCATTGTTTTAATCTGATATAATTCTCGCATCAAAAAGTGTGCATTCTGCATCAAAAATTGTGCATAATATATAAAATTCTGATACAGTTTAGGAAATTTGTTTTATTTTTTTTGAAAATAGAAGAATTCAAATATTTTCTATATTTACTTAGAAGTGACTTTTGAATCGAGATCAATAACTAAGATTCAAACCATTTTTATTTTTTTCCAATAACATACAAAGAAATATTTTAATTTTTCTTACGGCTGCGAAAAACTCGATTTGAAAAATATTAATCCGGGATATTTTTTTCAGTCCTTCTAATAAACTAAATTATATATTTTTCTATCCAATTTCAAAAAAACATATCAAAAATTTCTAAAACTCTAATAAAAAAATTATAACTTTTTTCAAAAAAATAAAAAATGAAGGATCGGCTATTTAATAGCCGGTTTGGGTAGTTTTAATAAAATCTAATTTTGGTGGATAGGTTTGACAATTTATATTTAATGGTAGATATAAATAAAAATGACGGCAAATATTGTCGGTAAACTTGTTACAATGATACCTATTCGTAATTTTAGGCACACTAATTTCTTTATTTCCGATAAAATCATCAATAACAACATATTGTACTTTGAAATAACAAATATCTCCATTCTTATATAATGCACGTATTTGTCCTGATCCGGCAACGACTAAGATTGAAATATGCATTTTCAGATTTAATATCAGTCCTCAAATCACATAATATGTCTTCTTTTGATTAAATACATCTATTTTATGTGTAGAAGTCTAAATTTAGTTAAAAATATACTCGCCACACATACTGCTATATAGTTTGTCACAATTAAGAATAAATCTCTAGCGATCTGTTTTCTTATTCCTCCTTAAATCTATTTTTGATTGCTGTAATTAAATTATTTCCTTATTTTTCATTTTCTCTTATTCATGCATTTATAGCATATCTTATGAAATAAATAGATTAATTGAACCTGCAAGTTTTAAAAATATTGTACAGTGAATGAAAATTTTTCAAGAAAAAATATATATGATTTTATGAAACATATAGTAGAGTGTTCATAAATATGAGAAGTTTCGGTACCCATCATAATTTAATTCTGATGGTTGGATTTATTTTTTGAAAGAACATTTTCAATACAATGTTCTGATATAATATAGCATGAATGAGATCATTATCATTGATGTATCTCCATTTTTAAATTATGTACGTAGTTGTTTTGATCCACTAACGACTGAGATTGAAAGATGAATTTTCACATAAACTGTCTTTTTTTTTTTATTAAATACATATGTTTTATGTGTAGAAGTCTAAATTTATTTAAAAACATATTTGCCACACATACTGCTATATAGTTTGCCAGAACTAAGAATTGATCTCTAGCGATTTGTTTCTTTATTTCTCTTTAAAGCTATCTCTGATTCCTACGATTAAATTATTTTACTTATTTTTTCTTTCTTATGTTTCATTTCTTCTCTTCCTCTATCGACAATAAAATTGAAAATTATTCAATCTGTCCTAATCTGTAGAGAAAATTATTTTTTCTGATATGTTATATTCATTGTGTCAAGAAGAAAAATAATCTTTATTAGGCTATTGTATTTTTTTTATTATTAGTTAAGAGGATATAGAAAATATTGACCTTCTAGTCAAGGAAAAAATGCAGCTTTAATTAATTGTTTTTTTAGTAGATTAACTAAATTCATTTATTATTTTAAATAAAGATTATCAACTTTTTGTCGAATTATTGCCCTCTTTAGTTATTATATGATTTGAGTAATATTTCAACAACATAATTCTTTGGCAAATTTTTTTAAAGACTGAGGCTGTCATTATTTGGCGGGTTAAAAGCAAGAAAATACTCTATGCTCGCTGTTTTAATGTGTGCATTTTCATAATTTTTTTTATTTTTTAATTAATATATTTTTCATATTTGTTTGTTTATTTTCATAAATGTTACACTGTATCGAAGAGGATCACACTGGCAATGATACTTCAAGAATTTTTTTTCATGTTATATTTGATCCAATTTTTTCATTTGTTGTTTTTTTTATTGTAATTTATTATTTGAATTTCTGTTTTTTTCGTGTATGCCTTTTATTTTTATTTAATATTTTTTTCTTAATTTTGTGTGAATGTCAAACAAAAAGATATCTTCACATTATATTCAATTTTATAATATGTTTTCGTTGCAACGCACAGACACTGTACTAGTTAATCATGAAGTATATTATACGTAGTATAGAGCACACAGAAAAAGAGCTCTCATGAGTCATGATGCAGGTTTATATTGAGTAACATTAGATGATAAGAACGCCAGCAAAGTATTAAGATATGTTCACCGAACAAAGTTAGCGTGTGTTCATCGAGAAAATTCGACAAATAGAACTCTAAAATTTCTTAAAAAGACTTCAAATTTAGAACTAATATTTGATTTAGTGACAAATATAATGCTTTTCGTATTGGATGTCGCATGTTCGAAATCCAGATGAATTTTTTTTTGTGGATATCAAATAGTTGTGTAGCTTGACCTCCAATATATACTAAAAGAAAAAAAATTTAAATAATAAATTTAAATCGTTGAAACCGATCTATTTAACGAGTGATGTGTATACATATAGTCATATACGTTATTATTTTTTAAATTTTCTTAGTACAAAGTCAAATTGTAAAAAAATGATGAAAACTAAATATATTAAAATAATTTATAAAACTACATTTATTTACTATTTGATTTTATGCTAAATAAATTACAAAATTTTAAATTTTGCTTGCGCACTCATTACTTGTAAAATATATCTTGTCATTTGATAGATTTTAAAATTGTGTTTATTTAACTCTCTAGGTGACACGACCGAAATTTTTATTTATACCATATTAAAAAAAATAGTAAACCAAAACGCCATTTTTTTGTGAATTTCGAAATCTATCATGTCTGCCAAATAAAATGACAGACAAAAATAAATAAGTCTGCTATTTAATTTGGCAGACCTAAGACTGAGTTCGCCAATTAAAACTGAGAACAGTTTTTTTTTTGCTTCTTCTACTAACAGCTAATAAAAAAAAATAAAAAACAACGGAGGCGACATGGTGAAAGGAAAAAACAGTTATATTTAAATGAATAAAGACAAATGTCATGATTGTTTATAAAATATAATTTTTATATTAAAAAAGAAAGTATTTTTTAATAAAAATAAAATAAAATAATGTCCACCGTTTAAGATGACAGCTCCAATTTAGTGTCCGCCAAATGGTGAACTAGCTCATTTTTGTCTGCTGTTTTATTGGACGGACATAGCAGATTTTTGAAATTCAAAAAAATAGTGGTGTTTTGATTTATTATTTTTTTAATACGGTACAATTAAAAATTCTGGGTGAGAGTGAGACGATGTATAGGAGCAATAGCACACACTTGAGAAAAACCACGCATTAAGCAGCAAATACGCAGTACAAGAGCTTAAAAAAGGAATTAAAATAAAAAAAATGTAGTATAGGCCTAGCGGTGTCAATAGTATTCTTTTACTTGTTTATTTGATCCGTATCGTATTCGAAATTACAGATAAGAGTAAGTTTTTTTTTTCGTTATCTTACCTCTTTTCGTATAAAATAATTTTTAAAAATAAAATTATATATAGTTCGAATTAACTATTAAAATTTTAAAAACAAAAATATTAATTCGTATTACATATCAAGCTATACCAACCTCTTAGCCAATTCAGATCCAGTGAAGTAACCCAATCTTTGAGTTTTAAATCGGAACCGTCCGATTCGAATCGAAGACAATCCATCCGATCTGGAGCGCACACATTCCGAGACAATTCTTAGCGTTGGATTCGAATCAGATAGTCTCGATCCGAAACCCAAAAATTGGGTTACTTTAGGGATCCGGACCCTGTGAGCCGAAATTTTTATAAATATACAAAACCCGAAATTAATTTAACAATCTATACATTTTTTATTCGGATTTCCAAATCTATCTATACCGATTACAAAATAATCGGTTACAGCCTATCAAACCGATGACACAGTGATCGGTTCCACACTTGTCAAACCGATGACTAAACCATCGGTTTAAGCCAAGCACAATTTTTGATGCTTTCTGCACACTTTTTGAAACAACGAACGACTCAGATTAAAATACTGTTTGTAATGATTACAAAGTTGCACAAACAGTGTTTTAATTTTTGTTAAATTTTTATTTTTTCAAAAATAGAAAGACCATAATATTTTCTGTATTTACCTCGATGTGACTTTTGAACCGGGATCAATAATTCAGATTCAAAGTATTTTTATTTTTTTCTAATAACACACAAAGAAATATTTTCATTTTTCTTACAGCCATGAAAAATCTGATCTGAAAAATATTGATCCAAGTTATTTGTTTAAGTCTTTCTAATAAATCAAATTATATGGTATTATATCTAATTTAAAAAAATATATAAAAATATTTCCAATATTTTAATAAAAAAATAAAATAAATTATCATATTTTCTAATTAAATAAAAAAAATTATTTTAAATTAAATTTGGATGACATTGTTATCGGTTCAATAAAAATAAAATTTTTTAATTTTTTTTATTTAATTAGAAAATATTATAATTTATTTTTTTAATTAAAATATTGGAAATATTTTTATATTTTTTTAAAATTAGATATAATACCATATAATTTGATTTATTAGAAAGACTTAAACAAATAATCCAGATCAATATTTTTCAGATCGGATTTGTCACGGCTGTAAGAAAAATTAAAATATTTCTTTGTGTGTTATTAGAAAAAAAATAAAAATACTTTGAATCTGAATGATTGATTCCGGTTTAAAAGTCACTTCTAGGTAAATACAGAAAATATTATGGTCTTTCTATTTTTGAAAAAATAAAAATTTAACAAAAATTAAAACACTGTTTGCGCAACTTTGTAATCATTACAAACAGTGTTTTAATCTGAGTCGTTCGTTGTTTCAAAAAGCGTGCAGAAAGCATCAAAAATCGTGCTTGGCTTAAACCAATGGTTTAGTCATCGGTTTGACAAGTGTGGAACCGATCACTATGTCATTGGTTTGTAGGCTGTAATCGATTATTTTGTAATCAGTATATACAGATTTGGAAATCCGAATAAAAAATGTATAGATTGTTAAATTAATTTTGAGTTTTGTTATTTATAAAAATTTCGGCCCTGTGAGCATAGTCACTCAAATTTTAACTCAAAAGTTACGATAATGCAGAGGATATGGATTTTTATTTCCCAGTTCCAACGGAAGGAAAACAAGAGAGGAATAAATCTGCACGACTGTGCGCACTTTGCTTCTCTTCTCAAAGGGACCGAATTCTCTGTCCTCCAGGAGGTATGATTTTCCTGCTCCTGAGTCACTGACTAGTGGGTCATATTAAAACTAAAAATCAATATTTAAATTTATAAACTCGTTTGGACCCACCTGTCAGTCTCATTGGAGCCAGGAAAATCTTGCCCCCCGAGAGACAGGTGGTCTCTGTCCCTTCTCAAAACCCCTTGTACAATTTCTAAGATTAGCCTCTTGTAATACCTCTGATGTAGAGATGCTCACAAACAGCGAAAATACAGATAAAATCTAAAAATTCGAGCTAATTTTCAAGAAAAATAAGTACTGGATTAGGGCTAGGGCTGCACAAAAAATTCGTAGTTCGTAATTCGATTCGAGTTTGATTTGAAAAAGTACGAAAAAAACTTAATTCGAAATTGAATTCGGTTCGAAATAATTCAAACCAGTTCGATTCGAAATTAATTCGAACCAAATTCGAACCTGAGTGGAAACAGATTCGTAGGTTCGTAATATAAGGCGTTCTTGTTACCTTGTATAAAATATTCTAGATAACAGCTGTCTCTCCGACTCGGTATCTGTGTTTTTTCCTGTAAGTTCAAAACGTAGTTGTATAAAATATTACATAACAGGTCTCTCTTACTCGGTATATGTGTTTTTACTGTGAGTTCAAAAAGTAGGAGAAAAAGGTGCTTTTTTTCTCATTGCATCGTCATTTCTTCTTTTGCCCATTCGCTTCTTTCTTCGTTTTTCTGGCTTTCGTTTTCTGTTCGTTGAACCACGTCCTCCCTCTCTTGTGTACGCGCCTCCTTTTCTCTAATGGACGTCCAGAGAAATAGCTCCGGCAAACATTGCACTGGCCAGAGAGATAACTCTCGATCTCCGGCCGTCTCTCCTCCGCGCGTCTCTGCACTTTCACCCTCAATCTCCGGTCATCTCTCCTCCGCTACTCCGCGCTGTCTACTCCGTTTGTCTCCTGTGCTCCTCCAGCTATCTCTCCTCTGCTCAATTTCGAATCTTAACGAATCGAACCAAATTAATTCGAACTTAATCGAATCAAATTCGAATCTGAGTCTTTATTTCGAACCAGTTTGATTCGAACTTTAACGAATTCGAATTCGAACCTAACTAGGTTCGATTTGGTTTGATTCGTTTGCAGCCCTAGTAACTGGATACAAAAAAAGTAAAAATAAAAGAATAAACTACTCAAATTTCTATTTTATTCCATTCTATTTCATGATTCTCCAAACTATTTCATGATTCTCCAAACTGATACAAATGAAGTTTATTTATAGACGATAGTAAAACAGAAAGAAAATACAATTTGGATTAACATATCTTTCCAACCCGACCCAACAAGCCAAAAAATAATCCAACTATACACATAGTTGTATCCAAAACGGGTCACTTGCGACCTGCATCGTGGACCAGTATCCTCTGCGGAGCTGATCAGACAGCCCAGATTTAATCTCAGCCAGTGAGTGCTTAGATGATGGAGGGGCAGTATTGATTTTGCTTTAAAATTCGTGCCAAAATCTTATTTCGTCCGTCCGATAAAAAATGAACGGACCAGATTAAAAGAACCGCACAGCTCCGCAGGTAAAAACTCCGCAGAGGATGCGATTTCCTGCATCGTAACACCTCTTCTCTAATCGGATCGGCTATCTCGTGAAATTGATCTCTTTTGATTAGCCCTCAAATCACATAATATGTCTTCTTTTGATTAAATACATCTATTTTATGTGTATGCTCACAAACAGCGGAAGTACAGATAAAATCTAAAAAATCGAGCTAATTACTAAGAAAAATAAGTACCGGATAAAAAGTAAAAATGAAAGGATAAACTACTTAAATTTCTATTTTATTCCATTTTATTTCATGATTCTCCAAACTGATACAAATGAAGCTTATTTATAAGCAATAGTAAAACAGAAAGAAAATACAATTTGGATTAACATATCTTTCCAATCCGACCCAATAAGCCAAATAATAATCCAATTATACACATAGTTGTATCAAAACGGGTCACTTGCGAGTTGCGACCTGCATCGTAACACCTCTTCTCTAATCGGATCGGCTATCTCGTGAAATTGATCTCTCTCCGCTCAATTCGTTTTGATCCCAGTTGGAATCTCGATTGTATCCCCAGGTAATTAGTTATTTTAATCGACGGTGATGGGGAAGGGGAAGGACTCGAAATCGAAGGAGGCATCGGGCAAAGGGAAGGGAAAACAGGCGGCGTCTGGAAGCGATGAGAGCAGCTCCAAGGGGAAAGGCAAGGGAGGCAAGTCGGCCGACGGCCTCGGCACCTGTACTTATGTCAAAGGTTGGTTAATACTTTTTTTTTTTTTTTTTCCTTCCAATTGTCTTGCTTTCTTAATGTTATCTGTATGATTCTAAATTGGAAGTAATTGGAAATTGTAAATCACGAATCCTATTGAGTGAACATTTTTGTTAGCTACCTAATGGTTCAAATATTATGATGACTAGCTGGTGCATTGGCAAAGTTTTTTAAGTCGTGTAGCTCTGTGATAACAAAACATAAAGTTATACAGGCCAATTTTTTTTTAGATATATATATTTTAAATACACGCCACAAAATTGCATGCATCACTGCTATGGTTGATAACTTTTAGGGTTTTTTAAATCTTGGGTTGATTTCATAGTTTTTGTAATTCTTACTGGTAAGACTTGCTTTTACTAACAAAAACAGGCTGCCAGTTAGAAAAAAATAATCATGTTTAGTTTATTGGTGCTTGAGTTAAAAATAAAGTGTGGTCTTTTTGGTTGTGTAGCAAGACATGTGCTTTGTGAAAAGCAAGGCAAGATTAATGAAGCATACAAAAAGCTACAAGACGGGTGGCTTAACAATGGAGACAAAGTTCCGCCTGCTGAGTTTGCTAAGGTAGTCAATTGATACATTGGAGATATAGTCTATATACGCTTTGGAATTCTTGCATGGAAATGCTTTTAATCGTCACATTTTTCAATACCATCAAGCTAAGTTTAGAGTAGAAGGTGAAATCTATGAAAATGGATCTTTTCCTGATAAAACTAAATATCACTCAAATTTGCATTTGTCTCCAACCTTTTTTAGATTTTCACAAGTAACTCTATTTTAGATTAGTTTGGTGGAGAAGATTGATATAGTGTGCTAAATATAAAGTAAGCTACATGTAAATAAACAGGGCATGTGTGAAAAATGGAGAAATCTGGTGTGCAGTTTCCATAATTCACAGAGAAAAGTTATAAAATATTGAGGACTTGTATTATTGTGCCTTTGGTGCCAGAGATTGTGTTTAGAGGAGTTAAATTTGTTGGGGTTCTCTTTTTCTATTGCTCGGAAATTTCATTGCTTGAGCTAAGTTCTGGTCAACCAAACTAATTATAAGCTAATGTTATTTGGGTATCTGTTATTCATATATTATTGGTAGGTCCTTCAGTCTAAACTTCACATAAGGAGGCTGTTTGGATTTCTCATAACGGCATTTCTTCTAAATTTAAGTAAAGTGTACTATTATTGTGCACGATTTTTGGTACTGTAGATAGCAGCTGAGTACTCGGAATGTCCATCTGGCAAGAAGGGAGGAGACCTGGGTTGGTTCCCTCGAGGCAAAATGGCAGGGCCTTTCCAGGAGGTAGCTTTTAATACTCCAGTTGGAGTCACTAGTGCTCCTTTCAAATCCACGTAAGCCTTCTTCTCTCTGACTCTTCATTTTTAAAAAGAACAAGACTAGATTGTTGCAATGTTCAATGTTCCTTGAATTGTGCTGTTGTTTCCCGTTTGGTCCTAGAAGTTTGAAATTACTGTTCAATCCCTGAACTTTTGAAGCTCACACTTTTGTCCTTACAATTAAAATAAGTTGATTTCCTATATATTTTTGCAAAAGTGACTCGTATGTTAGGGCTTCCATCATCAATTTTTCGAGTAAAATGACAGTATGCACTGACGGGAAGAGATTATGAACTCACCCAGCATTGTTTAGGACCAAATTTGAGATCTTTTGGAAGTTAGAAAGAAAAGCCGAGAATTGGTGATACTTTTAAGGGTCATTTGTGCAGTATATTAATATGAAAAACTCCAGGCCTCAATGTTCTAAAATTTCGGTATTGATGTAGGCATGGGTACCATATTATCCTTGCTGAGGGGAGGAAGAATTGAGGATCAATCAAGTACAAATTTTGATCCCATTGTTGCAGAAGGAAAGGTTTTGTTTGCCATGATGAATGAATAAGCAAGCTCTTTCATGTGAAATGAACTTTAGTATTGTATGGATTGTGTATTAGGGATACTTTAAGTTGTTTAAGAACCTTTGTTTATCAAGTGTGAAGCACTTGGTGCAAGTATCCGCTTTGTTTGTTTAGCCAGTAATACTTGTGTTAATTGGGTGAAATTAATTTCACGATAGATGTGCTTGAGTCTATCAACCGGAAAAAAGATCAAAGATTAAGCATACTACCAATGTTTTCTCGCCAATGCGATTTTATGAGCTATAAAGAGAGAGATGTTGATTTTTATTTTATTTTATGGTGATTTCCACTGTTCGGGCCTCACTTGTAAATGATCCCGATTCCAGAGACTTGTATTAGGATTTGATGCCGTAGCATACTAGTGTATGGTCTTATATATTACCAGTCATTTCCTGCACTGTACAATTTCTTCTGCACATTCCTTTAATAAAGAATTAATAGTGTAGTGCGCATGCAGTGAATAGTGATAGCAAATGCTCTTTTTCCAATAATTATCAAATTTAGTACCGGTAAGTGAACAAGTGATAACCAGTCGAACAAAAAATTGGACAAACTTTCTTAACAAAAAGCATAATATATTGCCTATGAAAGGAATTTAAACCTAAAAATAGATTCCTGAATTAAGATGCTTCTGTGTTCTAATACAATGGTAGCGAAACGGAAGGCGAGCTAACCAGGTCAAGGACCTGATCCCAGCAATTACTGTACTCATCTGTGTGCTCCCCTGCACCGGCACAACTCTCTGACTCAGTGTTTCTTCCAATTGAACTCTCTTCTCTCAAATCATCAAAATCCGGTACAACTGGTACCCATGATGACGAACTCATCAATGTTTCAACAGGATTGCCAAACAACTCTGATGCAATTTCGGTAGAATCACTAACCTCAACAAACCCAGTGGTATTACCAGAGAACATGCTATCTGACACAGCATCAAGGCATGGCATCAAGAATTGAGGCGGGGCAGATGCTGAGAAGGTGCTTAATTTTGATTCTCTGCCAAGACGGGCCTCGGCTTCCATCCTGGCACTCTCCCACTGAGCCATGTGATCCAGGTTGGTGTTGCTTTTTATGTGGTGAGTTTCGCTCGAGCCAAAAGCGAGGTTTACAGGCTTGTGGGTGATCGGATCAACACCTGCTTTGGCCAGTTTCTTCTTTACGTGCGTGTTCCAGTAATTCTTTATCTCATTATCAGTTCTTCCTGGTAGATGACCTGCTATAGCTGACCACCTGGAACAAATTTAGAATTGTAAAAGATCCTTTGCACAAACCAAATTAATTCGTCAAAAATTTCAAAACATAATAAAAATGTGAAATATTAAGGCACTATTGGAGAAAGACTTGGGAAATAACTAACACCTGTTACCAAGAAGAGCTTGAAGTTGGATGATAGTGTGCTCCTCATCAGAGCTAAATTTGCCCCGCTTTATATCGGGTCTCAGATAGTTGATCCACCTCAGTCTACAGCTCTTTCCGCACCTCCGCAACCCTACAATCAATTACAAACACAATTGCATCAACAAAAAAGGAGCAATTAAATCACTCTGAGGCAAAGGAGGCTCAAATGTATGTAGGGTGATAAAAATTAAGATGTATTAACCGGCTTTAGCCGGCAACGAATGCCAACTGCCGTGGCCGTGCTCCTTGATATATGCAAGAATCTTTTTATCTTCCTCCGGTGTCCACGGGCCTTTCTTCAGGCCTGCATTGTCGCAGCATGACGATCGTCCCATGGATTGCGGATTGAAGAGGCCGCTGTGCCGCAGTTAAAAAATTCAGTAGTGATTGAGGAGAGAAATTAAGGATATATCTCTACGGTTTCAAGAAATTTCCATGAACATCAGAAGCAGCATTGCAATCTTTCTGGCATGGCATAGTAGAATGACTATTAATATATTCTCAAGAATCTCTTTTGCAAAGAAACAGTGATTTATTTTCTCCTCTTCTGTGCAGTCATTGATGGGATGTGTGTGGGAGAGACAGAGGAAGAGAGGGATTCATGTTCTATGGTAGTTGCATGTCTATGTTAATATATTCCGGGACGGAGTCGGATTTTCAAGCTGTGGGGGTCGATCACAAATGAGAGTCCATCATGTAAAGTTTTCATGTTGCGCATGGGGTCAATTTCACAGTACTCGTAGCATTTTGCTCTAAAATATATAAAAAAAATATGTTCGAGTACAAATTTTTTGAAAATAAAAGAGAGTCAATTGACCTTCACATATTTAATATGCATCTGCCTCTGAATATATATACTACACCAGCCAGCACTAGCTAGCAAAGAGATCACATATGTTTTGCATATTATGTTGCCAAAATGTATTTGTCCTTGATGAAAGATTAAGGTCAAATTAATTACTATACTCATAAATTAAGGAAAAACCTTGTGTTATGAAGCATGATTCCGTGCATGTTTCAACAAAATTATCGGTGGAACTAATGATGATCCTGTAATCATGATACAATTATAATAACTAGATCTAATTATTTAATGATCCGTTCAATTATTTTTGTCACTGGGCAAGTTACTGTGCACTTTATATGTTACACAACCTTGTGAGATTTAGATTTGTAGATTGATTGATTGGAGAATTCTTTATAAATCAGATCTGGTTCTTATCTGGAGGAAAAAAAAATGAGCAAAAAGGAAGTAACATTAAATGAGAATAGTTAATGCTCATGGGCCACTACTAGGCCCGTACCAGCTATTTTTCCAATTTAATATCCACATGTAAATGTTTATTTGTGTTTTCAACTTTTTCAAGACATGTTCTGGGGGTTATTCCATGGGATTTGATATCTTTTACCACAAGCATGTGCAATTAGGGGGTGTAAACGGATACGGATTATCCGCGGATAATCTGCTCCGAATCTGCTTATTATCCGTATCTGGATTAAACGGATACGGATAATTTTAGTATATGGAAAAATAATACGGATACGGATAATTCCATGAGGATATAAACGGAGCGTATATATATATGGATTTGAAATTTAATCTTTCAGCAGCTTTCAATTCATTTCATCCTTATGAAATTTTTGAAAAAACATACATATTCGTTTTAAGTCCAAGAATTTTGATAGAAAAATCATATAATTTATTAGGATAATGGATTGGTTCTCTGAACCAATAAGCAATTAGTCATGTATAATCGTCACTGTGCAAACTTAAAAAATCTATTAAATTTTTGTCAATTTAGGTAATTTAAAATTATGAAATTTAGTATAATTACTCAATATCCGACAATTATCCGCTCCATATTCGTATTCGAATCCGTATCCGTATCCGTTTAAGATGGATATAGTTTCCAATTTTGATATCCGTTTACTATCCGTATCCGTATCCGTATCCATATCCGCTCGTTGAAAAACATATGCGGATATGGTATTAGCATTATCCGCTCCAAATCTGCTCCGTTTACACCCCTATGTGCAATGCTGAAATCAATATCTTAAAACTCAAACTTTAATTTTAAATTCTTACAGCGGAATGTAATATTTACGTCAGTTACTATATGAAATGTAATATTTAAGTCTTGGATCAAATATCCTAATTAATTTTCTCTCAGCTTGACTCGGATAGAATGAAAGCTCAAAGCTGTACTAGTGTACTACCATGTTATTTAGTCTGCAGTGTAAAATTTTCTTCATAGAATTTTACCTTTATATATTGATTGTACAAAATTATACCTGAATTAATTTTGAATTCAATTATATTAATTTCATTGCTGCAGACGGATATAGCTTCGATTCCCCTAAGAATTGCCCCAAAACGAAAGCACAACTTATTTGATATCTTGAAATAGTTTGCATATCTTAGAATTGAGGGAAATAACTTGTGGCAGTGTTCACCTTTGATGTATCTGAAAAAAAATAAGTGATGCCTTGATTCATTTCAAGGGCAAGAAGTGTCATATACACACAAAAATAATTCTCAATTCCGCATTGAATATACATAATAATTATAATATTTTTCATAGATAGAGGTTGGCTAATATCAAATCAGTTGTTCCTGAGGTCTCATGCAACCAAGTCGTTTTTCAATTTTTGAAGTCCAAAACGTCAATCCAAACTATTAGAGGTGATCTCTATATTAAAATATGCTTGGAGATCAAATTTTATATTTTTTACTATTTATTAAGCCACTTTGAAAATCGCTGATCCAATAATGGCTTAACCAAACAGTAAAACTAGAAGCCACCATTGGATCAGCGATTTTGAAAGTTGCTTAATAAATACTAAACAAATTCAAAAAAATGTAAAATTTGGTCTCCAAGCACATTTTAATATAGAGATCACATCTAACAGGTTGGATCGACTTTTTTGATTTCGAAAATTAAAAAACGACTTGGTTGCACAGGACCTCAGGAACAATTAATTTTATATTAACCAACCCTCCCCCCTCTATATAAATTGAAGACAGCAAGAGGACAGTACCTGTGGGTTGCATGCATTGGCCCAGGAAAGATGAGACAATTGATCTGTCTCCTTGGTCCCAAAATCTGTATCTGCACTTACTGTATCTGTTTATACAGGATCTGACACGGAAGTGCTTCAGAAATACAACGTGTTCTTTTTGGTCTCTAATATTTTCATAGAAAACAAATGGAACAAATTATTTGTCTTACAGCAAAAGATGAATTATGTAGTAAGACAAAACTGCAATTGTTTTGAGACAAAAGGTGTGAAAGGTAAATTGTCTGAACTTTAATAGTAAATTACCAATTTAAAGGATTGATCGTTTGCATTGTATTGTGACTTTTAGCCCCTTTTGTCATTTCACTGAAATCATTAATGAATTAACAAAGTTTTAGTGATCTTGGTAGCTGCTACCAAGCTTTAAAAAAATAGCTCTTTATGTAATATGAATTTGGGAAATGACCTTTATTGAAAGGGAAAAAATTGCACTTATTTTTGTGTTAGAAGTGTGAATTCATCAAAATTGCTTATTTTTCCGTCAAAACTCAAACACATGTTATATTTACTGTTGTCTTTATTCAGTCAAACAATCTTAACTAGAATTTACATAATTTACCATGAATAAGGCTAGCGTGCTACCTGTAGCATAGTGACATGTCGTGCTACCTCTTCAAAAACTTATTGGATATGTTTCAATGGCTAATCCAAACTGTTGAAACCAATCTACTACATAAGTGATGTATTTATATGCCAAAATTATAATGTTTTGAATTCATTTGGTATAAAGTCAAGCGGTAAAAAAAAATAAGAATTATAAGTTAATTTTAATACATTCATTTTTCATTATTTTTTGACCGTTTGATCTTATACTAAATGAATATAAAAATTTGTAAATTTTATATGTAAATACATCACTCGTGAAGTAGATCAGTTTCAATGGTTTGGATTTATCGTTTGAAGTTTATTCAATAGATTTTTGA
This sequence comes from Carex arenaria, assembly GCA_964058825.1. Classification (NCBI taxonomy): domain Eukaryota; kingdom Viridiplantae; phylum Streptophyta; class Magnoliopsida; order Poales; family Cyperaceae; genus Carex; species Carex arenaria. The sequence continues at coordinate 556,016 of CAXKVW010000144.1, forward strand.
AGAGGTAGCACAACATTTCACTATGCTGCACGCAGCCTTATTCATTTACCATTAATCCTTCATTGAAGATCAAAATTATTATTTCACCTCACATTTCTAACTAATAAAAACCTAATATTGTAAAGTAAAAAGTGAAATAAGGGACTCCAGTAATTTTAATTTTTTTACTGGCTTGAGAGTGGGGGTAAAATAGTAGTTTACCGATGAATTAAGTGATTTTTAGTTAATAAATATGATGTTTTTGAGTTTTAATGGGAAAACAATTTTTTTAGATATTTGATATGCATAACAAAAAATTCGAAAGCTTTCATGGGCAGATGAGCAATCAACCCAAAAGATGATGCATTCTTTTTTATAATATGGTAAAGTAAAAAGAGAAAATGAGGAGAGAGGAATTAAAACATGTAAATTTTAAAATTGGAAACTCCACATGAAATAAATGCCAAAAAAAAAAAAAAAAAAAACTTTCCAATATCTATATAATTAAGTTCACATGTAAATAATACAAGCATATATAATTGTTGTCGTCAATGGCTATACCAGAATCTTGTGTTCATTTTAAAAAGAAACAAAAATAAGATAAAACAGAAAGAGGGTGGTCCTAATTCCTAAAGGACTGTTCTGGATTGCTGGCATTGTCGCCAAACAGAACAGAAAATGACTAGACCTGGTCCACTCTACTATCCTGTCATTCTGTCAAGATATATATATACATCCATTGAAATCACCAGCTACAAAATTGCTTCTGATAAAAAGAATGAAATTTGTTTGTAAAATTTCTCCGGCTTCAAGAATTGGTGTTGTATTTGTTAATTGGGATTGATATATATAGGTAAGTATCACTAACTTATTATTGAGAGGATCACTTGGTAATTTTAACAATCTTTAAAATAAAGTTTTAATTTAAATTTAACGTTCTATATTATTCATGTATCATATATATATGTTTATACAAATTCATTAATTTCGAGTTTGTCACGTAAAAGATCAAGAGATCCAGAAGTGATTATTCACTAACCATTCATATATATATTTGGCCTTTTGATCTTGTACCAAACAAACTCAAAAGTTTATATAACTTCTCATTTGTATGTATCAATTGTTAAAGATCGAAGATTTGATTAATTAGTCACTGTAATTTGGAGATTAATACAAAGAGAAATATTTGACAACTTGTGACATATCAAAACACTTATCTTAGTTTTACTCACCTTAATTTATAGTATGGATTGAGAATATCTATCATATACCAAATAAAGCCTAGTACAAACCTGTAAAAGTAGAAACAATATAACACATTATACATACATGGTCTAGTACTTGTACATCATATGGCTTTGTTTTTATCTCAACATATTTGAAGCAATACAACCAGATTAAATAGGTCAAGCATCACATGTTAATGTAGTGACAACAACAAAATTATTATATAGCATAATAAACATAGATTGTTCAACATCAAAGGGTACATTTGAGATACTAAACTGACAAAATTATAAATTATAAATTCAAAATAACAAGAGATGTATAGAATACGTACCTCACCATCACTCGCCATCAATTTTATGCATTGGCTCAAATTGGCGATACAACAATGTTCTTCATGGTAGCAACCGGCTTATGTTTTATAACAAGAGATGCGGTGGCGAAAGCTGATATGTTAGCCAGCACGACGGCGACGGCGACTACTTCTCTGCGGTGACAGAGGTGTTATTCTTTTCTTATTCTTTAGAAGAGTGAGATGTAGAATAGAGAGGAATGGGGATGGATTAAGGATTGGGGGAATAGAAGGAATAAGAAGGAATAGAGAGGATTTAGGCTAGAATAGAGAACCTTATTTTTGGAATATCTGAGGAATAGAGAGAGTTATTCTAAGTATAGGAAAGAATAGAGAGATATAGACTGGAATAGAAACATTTTTGTTTCTTTGGATTTTTTTTATAAGTTGGAATAAGATGGTAATAGGGACATAATTTCTGAAATAGGTGTTAGCCTAATTCTAACTTACCAAATATCTGATACCATATAAACTTTAATAATAGAAGAGAGAAGTAGAAATGAAATGGTATTGTATTGATTATATCTTTGATTACAATTATGCTCTATATATAGATAGAGTCTTGTCTAAGTACAATTCTGCCACTAACATTAATCTCTTAACAACTATAATAATATTTCTAATATCCTCTTAGCGACTTCAATAATTGTAACTAACTCTATCACCCTCCCTCACATGTGCGTGCACTGTATTGATCCATTGCAAGTGATATATGATAATATGAACGAACGCCAAGATGGCAATACGGCCACCAGATCTTCATAGCCCTGTTCCAATCATAAAGAATTGATATATATATATATATATATATATATATATATATATATATATATATATATTATACTCTTCAAAATCACTACTCCCTCTCCCCCCGCCAAATTTCTCAGCATGCACACAACTATATGTCTATATATCACAAGAGCTTGCACTTTGCAGTACACAGTAAGTCTGAATGAAAACGTGATTTTGGGCTGGGTCTGAATCCAGGCAGAGTAAGTCCGAAAATAAAGCCCGACAAAAAGAAGACAGTAAAAGGTTGCGGCACCTGAAAAATGTGCACAGCAATTGACATCTCAAAGTTAACAATGTATATTTTATCATAAAAAGAAATTTTGTTAAATTTAATGACAACTTATCTTAATGATAAAAACACATTAATGATTTCAAATTATGGGCCACAAGTCCACAACCTTAACGAATCATAAAGAACCATTTACATACAATATCATACCTTTTTATTTTCAATAAATATGATCCGTATTTTACTATATGTAAGATTTAAAATTATCAACTTTTCAGATCGGATCAGTAAAATATTCCATAGTGAAGTCTGAGAATTACTTTTGGGCCGCTAATGGAGCGCTCTGAAAATGTGTAATAATTTCAGGCACAGTAGTGTTTTCTGTGGTGTTAGTCACATCACCATGCTACCAATTAAGGATAAAGATATTGACAGAGCAGTTTTTTGCTTTATTCAACGTGCGAGTCATATGCAGTGTTATTCTGGTTATATTGTTTGTGCTTTGTATGAAGTAACGCTGCTCTGTCAATATCTTTACCCCAAAGTTAGGCGAAGAAATATTTACTGAGAAGGCTCTTGCGCGCTATGCAAATACATTACCTAAATTTCAACCTTGACACCATCAACTCAAACTTGACAGGTTCAAAGGATAAGATATAAAAATGGAATTCTGATGAAGACAACAACTGAAAAGGATTTGATCCTACCACACGTCTATTAGAACATTCATGCCAGCTGTCATTAAATTATATAAATAGAAAGTCTCATTGTAATTGGACACCTGTGTCTAATGATCAAGGTAATGCATTCATACCTAAATTAATCAATTATTACTGCGTCTGATAATTGGTCGATATTTGTGTCATAATTATCCAAGAAAAAAAACATTTAACTTGTACGCAATATAACATGATCAAGGTACTAGAAGTTTTGTAATTCAACATTTTCATTTGTAAGTTTGTGTCATCAATTTTATTTTTGTTTCTATCGGAGATTGAATGCAAAAAATCTTATTTTGTGATAATTTAAAATAAAAAGCTATTGTCACGGAACCGTTTGATTAGACTAAAAGTTGATTATAACGGGACAGAAGAGAGATTTGCATAACACTTGAATATATTATCCCGTGACATATTTAACCATACATGCACCCAATGAGCATGTCCAAGTTCTAAATCTCTCTCGAACCAATTTGACATATATATATATTAGATAGATAGAAAATCACTTGACCTCTCTCTCTCTCTATATATATTGTCTATTGTTTTGACTGTAAAGTCTCTCTGAAGATTTTATGACAGCTAGCAATGGCTGATTATTGATTTTGTTTACTTTTTGATTAACCAATTAATCGTCTCTTTTGCATCCACCACTAAAAGACTTGCGTTTTAGGAGTTGTGTATAGTGAATTTGGGACATGTTTGTTAGACGTGTGTACCAAATTCAAAAGTTGTTTATATTAATTAAACCTTTTGGGATCTGATGAGCATTAAATTCCGCACACCTATATAACAATTGCTAACATAACATTATATTAATTAAATATGTAGAAGGAATCATAATAAAATGTTAAAATAATTGTCATAATTGAAAAATATACCCATATAATGTTCCTTGAATTAAAAACATTATGTATGCCACTAGTTTGGGGTCAGGGGCTATGAATTTGCGGATTCTGATAAAAGTCTCCGCATTATTTCCGCACCATAACTATCATAAGTGTTTGGATAATCACAAAAACTCCAATTCTATATATTTTTCTTCTTCTAAAGTATTAATATCTATGTACAGAAGTATTTATACCTATGAATAGAAGTATTTATACCATAAGATGAACATTTTTTACATAAATAGTTCTCTTCAACTACATAAGGGACGTCTTCTATCTCGTCCACATTTCTGACGATTTATGAGAAATTTTACAAATTTAAAACTACGAACGTCTTGTATGTAATTTTCTCTTTCAAATGAGATATATGATGACGTACTTTTGGACTCGTCGTCACACAAGTATTTATACCTCATCGTATAAGTATTTATACCTATACTTACAAATATTTTTTTACACATGACATTGGCTAATATCTGAAAGTATTAATATCAAGTATTACAAGTATTTATATCTATACACTGAAGTATTTATACATATGTGGTCAACTAATTTTGTTAGATAAAGGTTGACGCATGAACAATTGGAAAAAGTTGATGCGGGGATGCGAGGTCCCTACTATTTCATTAGAGGAAGGTTGACGCGGAGACCATTGCGGATCTGAAAAAGGCGTTAGTCATATCAAGTTACGCATGCAAGTATTAATATCTTATTTGCAAATATTAATTTTTTATCTTTCAAATATTTATATCTGTGAAGGTTGACGCAGGATGAGTGTGGGGATTGGAAAAAGAGGACCATAGTGCAACTTTCCTCTAATGTTACTGCAGAGATAGAGGAGGAATTGGAGTGTAGGGATAATAATAATTATTCATGAATTCGTTGGTATAATAGCATTATGTGTAACTTTTAGTGTTGCGTGGTTGTCAATAAATTTATTTAATACAAGTTTGGTAGTTACTATCAAGTCTTTCAAAAAAAAAAACGACAAAATTATTTTTCTGAATTTAGTCTTTAATTTTATTTTGCTCAAACTTGATTAGAAGAGAAAAAAAGAGACTTCTATTTTTTTTTCAGTAAAGTTATTGTAATTTTTTGATTGGTTTTTTTTTTAAAATAAAGATTGGAGATTTGGAGGTCAAACTACTAAACTATTTAATATTCACAAGAGATTTTCTCATTCGAATTTTGAATATGTAATTTGAGAAAATTGTTTTTATCATTAGATCAAAGATTGATTCTCTTTCTTTAATTGATTTTTGGAAAGAAATGAAAACGGATGAGAAATGAAATTATTTTAAAAGGGAGCAAGAGCTTTTTTTTAATGAACATCAAACGGAAATCCGTCTGATTCACATCAATATTTGTTAGGGGTGTAAACGGAGCGGATTCAGAGCGGATAATGCTAATACCATATCCGCATCTTTTTTAACAAGCGGATACGGATACGGATACGGAACGGATAATCCACGGATACGGATTCGAATACGAATATGGAGCGGATAATTGTCGGATATTGAGTAATTCTACTAAATTTTATAATTTTAAATTACCTAATTTGATTACCTAAATTGACAAAATTTTAATAGATTTTTTTAAGTTTGCACAGTGATGATTATGCATGACTAATTGCTTATTAGTTCAGAGAACCAATCAATTATCCTAATAGACTATATGATTTTTCTACCAAGATTCTTGGACTTAAACGAATATGTATGTTTTTTGAGAATTTTGCAAGGGTAAAATGAATTGAAAGCTGTTGAAAGATTAAATTTCGGATCCGGATATATACGGATATCCGCTCTGTTTATATCCTCACGAAATTATCCATATCCATATCCGCATTATTTTTCCATATACTAAAATTATCCGTATCCGTATCCGTATCCGTATCCGTTTAATCCAGAAACGAATAATAAGCGGATTCGGAGCGGATTATCCGCGGATAATCCGTATCCGTTTACACCCCTAGTATTTGTGCAAATATATTTAAATATACATTAATATCAGTTATTCTGCAAATCTAAAACTGTTTGTGTGAATCTCGACACAAATTAAATAGCTTAAATCGGATTTCAGTTCGTCAGAAACCCTTTTTGGCTCTTTTTTTTTTTTTTTTTAAATATCAGGAATGAAATTGGAATTAAAATTGGGGGGAGGGGGTCCAGACCTAGGATGCTATTATGTGATAGGTGTCTGTGGATGAGGAGATGAGGAGATGAGGAGATGAGATGGTCATGTCGTGCAAGTTTCCTTCATTTGCTGTTTTTGCTCGCCTAATGATGTGACCTTAATTATTATGAAATGTCAACTAATCACCTTACGTGGATATTTAATCCCACTTTAATTACACATTGCATAACCAACCGCATCATGCTTCATGCATGACCTTAATTAATTATATAGTTTCATTTGTTAATTAATTCCTTAATTTGAACTAACTATTATAATAGGGCCCTTATTAGAAAAAATCAGCTCTATTAATTAGTCCATTTCGAGACTGTTTCATGCCTTACTAATTTACTCCAGATGGAACAAAAATATTGTTATTAATTATTATTTATTAGGATCTAATTTAATACTATTGCATTTAAAAGAGACAAACTATATATAGTGCAAATTAGATGCTAAATATTTTATTGACTTATAATTTTTTCTGCCAAATCATCAGCTGATTTATTACACCAAATAAAAGACACAGAATACATTACCTCTAAATTTCATTCAAAGAAAAAAAAAATTAAAGGATTTGCATGCCATTAAGAGATCTTACTTACCTATGTACAATGATTGATAATAGAATATTTTAATTACTCAAACTTGGCCACTGATCTGGTGTGACATGCTTATTGATACCCAGTTCACACACACGCACGCACCAGCCACCAAGAGGAGAGGAGAGGAGAGAAGAACCCAAACAAGAAAACATATTTTGAGCACTTTTAGCTTTAATTGGATCCGTCAACAAAAGTGTATATAAGTAGGTGAACTAACTAGTTATGACAAACATATGCATCTGCATCTATTTAATTAGGTGAAGACTCTACCAATCTACATATGAATTCAAATATTATTAGATTATTTTTTGTATTATTTTGGAAGCCAATTTATTATGTCAAAGGAGTCCAAAAAATGAATGCATTAAAATTTATTTATAAACTTTAAATTTTTAACTATTTGACTCTATATTAAATTAATTTGAAACTTTAAAATTTTCACATGTAGACACATCACTCATTAGGTAAAGAGTTTCAACAGTTTGAATTCATCGTTTAAAGTCAATTCAATATATTTTAGAATCAAATTCACAAAAAATTTGGTGAACTTCGGAGCACCCTAGTTCTACTCATATAATACTAGTTACAAATCAACTATATATATATATAGGACCCGGATAACTGTCCCCCCAGTGTCATCCCCCCCATATCCCCCCACTAAAATCCAAAAATAGTTAGTTGCCGAAAATTTGTTGTTTAATATTTCCTTCAGTATTTATCTTAAAACTTCCCTATATTTACCCTACACTGACAAAGTATTTTACTTTGTTGATTGAAGTATTTAACCATAAGGATCCAGCAGTGAAAAATGCTATCCCCACCAAAAATGAACAAATTTCTTTTTAGCGTCCCCGCACAACCTCCCAAACAGATTAGCCCAAGGTTTAAAACTTGAATTTAAATAGTATGACCCAAAAAAATCGATTGCGTCTGTTGATGGTGTGACTTCAAAAGATTGCGTCTGTTCAGAGAGACTAAAGCAAACAAAACGGTGCTAACTTAGTTATAAAAGTTTAGTTTTTGTTTTACAGAAGTTAAATACATCTGAGGAGAGAAGTGAATAACAACAATGTCAGGAATCCAAAATCAAATTCTCCAAGTGAAAGAAGAAGTGGACGAAGATTTGTTGTTTAATATTTTCTTCAGTATTTATCTTAAGAAATTGTAGTATTAATCTTAATACATGTCAATATTTATCTTAATGCCTATCAGTATTTTTCTTAATACACAGCAGTATTTAACTTAAAAATATTAATCTTAATACAATAAACTGTTTAAAGTATTTAATTTTATTCGTATCAGTATTTAACTTAAAAACAATTCAGTATTAATCTAAGTTACTTTAAGCATTTAGAAGAGAGAACAAATTCATGGAAATCCAGTAAGAAAATAGACGAGAGAATACCAACATAACAAAGTTATCAAATCATAGAATATAAGACACTTCTGGTAATATCATACCACCAACTTAACCAAGTTATAAAACTATAATATCAGCCACTCTCTAGAGTGTCAACAAAGAAAACAACTGTTCCAAAAATAAAAAAAAATTCTCAAGATAATTTATAATGCCATTCACAGTTTCTCAAGATTATGCTTTTTCAATTTCTCAATATTATCTATAACGCCATTCACAGTTTTTTCTAAATTGCATTCCGGTTCTAATTGTGAATCTCCAGCACCTAAATCTTCGATCATAACTTCCTCTCCTTGCGTTGTTTGTTGTGCACCTCCCCTCGGAACATTATCACCGGCCTCTGCTATAACCTTCTCATAATTTCTTCCGAACTGTCCTACATTATTTTCCTTTTCATAATATAAAGTATAGTTATGCAACAATATTGAAGTATTTATATTACTATACAACAATATTTAACCTACTTGATATGGTTATCTAACCCTAACATACTAGACTTGAACCTTAATATTACAGATAGGTATGCAGCAATATTGAAGTACTAATCTTACTACAAAACAATATTTATTCTATTTTAGACAAGTATTCAACACTATAAGTGAAATAGTTACTGATAAAGGGATGTGTTTCAAACCCAATGGAGTATTTATCCTATTTGATATCAGTATTTAATGTAAAGCTGTTCAGTATTTAAGTTAATGCATTACATTATGTAAAAAAAATGTCCTTGAAGTATTTATCATGTAAAGTAAATTATTTATAGTCTGACATTCAAGTATTTATCCTAATACATATCATTATTAATTAATACCTTATTAAGATATTAATATCCTTAATTTTAATTTTCTTCCCTATATTGACATTTTAATAACCATAATCTGTAATAGATCAACTTCAACATTCAAAATTCTACAATCTTTATCTCTTTCAAAAGACAATTACTCATCTACTCATAAAACAAAAAAAATTCAATTTGTCGACATGCATGCAAGTAATTATCGATACTAACTAAACAGAAATTAAAAAAATCTCGGTTCATAATCAATTCCTAAAAAATGATGTATTATTGCAAATATTATGTCTAAAATTAGAATCTACTGAACTATTTCTAAAGAAAACTGTTGTTATACCTGCTGACCATCAATACGATTTTTTTTTTGATAAATACAAAGGTATCGCTGGACGTGATCTCCGGACACAGTGAGAAATCGACTGAATTGATCGACGGTCTAGTGAGATATCGTCTGAATAGAGTGAATTGGACTTGAATCGATTGAATCCAAAGAAAAATTATGGAATCGCCTTGGACTCAGTGGAGGAAAAAGACAGAAAAGGAAAAAGCAGAGAGGACTTGTAGAGGGAGAAGACAGAAAAGGAAAAGGCGGGGATATATGGTAATTTCAAATTTAGAAGGATACAACGATTCACATCGTTAAATAATTTGAAAATCAGTTAATATCGTTATATAAGTTTGTTAGCAGGAATTGGTTTATATTAATGAGGCTGTGGGGATAAAGCGGGGATGGACATGGGGGTCCAATATAATTATTCATATATATATGTGTGTGCGCATCTTGAGCAGCCACACGCGCCAGAAAGGACAAAAGTTTGAATATAACGATGCTCTTTGGAGCTTTTTGTTGATTGTGAGGTGAATCCAGATCCAGTAATGTAACCCAATTTTTGGGTTTTAAATCGGGACCGTCCGATTAGAGATGAGCGCGCGAGATGGAGCTCTGGATTCGAGATGGTGCACACATCCCGAAATGAATCGTGTGACATGGAACGTCGGATTCTAATCAGACGGTCTCGATCCAAAACCCAAAAATTGGGTTACATTAGGGGATCCGGACCCTTGTGAGGTTCGGTCCCATGTTTGATCATGCCTCTTCAACCAAAGAATAATAAACAGCCTGTTGCAAAAATCATAACAACAATAAAAACAATTGGTATCAATTATATTGTTCCAAGATCTCCATGTATGCTATTATTATTATTATTATTATTATTATATCGTCGCCATGCTAACATGTGCCACGTTGGCATCGTAATCTGCTAATGCAAATAGAATTCAGTAAAATAAAACAACTATACTAATAACAATTCAATCTTTTGATCAAATGTTAATGCCTTGTGGAATTTAATTAATGTCACAACAATTACAACTTTAATATTAATAAAATCCAAAAACTAAGCTTCAATCTTTCTCTAAAAAAATAAAACAACAACGACAATAAATAATTGAAATTTTATTGAGCTAACCTAAGTATAATTGTAAAGAGTTTTTAGTTTTTGTTTTAAAGTTGGCGACAAAGTCCGCCAACAATTGTATTAAAAAAAGGATAATTTACAAAAACTATATGTAGAAATAACTGTAAGTCTCTTACAAGGTCGAATACAAACTTTAACATCATAATCGATAAGTAAACAAGAAGGGTCCTACGTCGTTTCCACATCTCTACTATTATCAATGTCATGATTGTAAGGTTCTAAATAGCCTTTTTCATCTTTACTTTATTTTCTTGTTTTCAGCTTTATTTTATTTTGTAAAACTCTGGTGTCTTATCAATGAAATAGGGAAGCTGGATCTCCACATTCCTATTTCAAAAAAATATTCTAAATAACAATTATCGTAACATCTCAAAAATACTAAAAAAATAACTATTGCCAATAGTGTAGCTATAATAAAAGCTATCGTACATAATTTTTTTTTTTTTTCAAAAATTACATTCTATAGTTCTATTAATTAACAACATTATGTAAAGTCTTATAAATCAATAAGTAACACCATGATTAAGAAATTATGATATTCATATTGAACAAGCACAAAGTCCATATTGCTATTTAAAATATATCTAGTGATATCATAAACTATCCATCATTTTCTATTAAAGAAATACCTAAGCATCATGGCATAAACTATATTTTTTTTTTATTCAAAATAATATAAGTATCATGGTATAAACTATTTATCTTTTTCTATTTTAAAGCAAAAGTAATCTAGATCTTGAAAAAAATTGGTCCTCATAGAAATTTCAGTTTGGGCATTTAAATAAAAGACTATGTAGCATAATGTCTGCTATTACAGTGGAAGAAGAAGAGAAGACACACAGATCTGTATTTTTCTAAAGAGAAAAACACATATTCAGATTCTGTGTTTTTTCTATGTTATCTTGTGCCTTGGAGACCAATCCTTATATATATAATATCATTTCTGGTTATTTGCCAATTTGAAAAAGATATTTTGTGCGACTGCATCAAAAACTATTTTGTCACATCAAAATCCGTGCAGCTGCATTAATATCCGTGGGGCCACACAATTATGTGACAATACATTTTTCTAAATTGCAAATCTCAGAATCAGTCCATCAATGATTTGATATTTGCCTAAATTGTTCTACATATTTATGGACCACATCATTATGAATATATTGATTGTCTATTATCTTATTTGATCAACAACTATATATAACAGTAAACAATACATAATTAGATTACATGTATGCTCAATGTTGACATTAAATCCAACGAGGTTGGCAATAAATCCAACACTGCCTCTAGTGGGGCAGAATCTTTCTATTCCTGAGTTGCTGACACGTAGGCCCGCAGTAAAATTAAAAATTAATATTTAAATGTTTAAACTCGTCTGAATTCACATGTCAGCCGTACTGGAAGTAGAAAAATATTGCAGTGAGGTGATCTCTTTCCTTTTTTTTTTAATCCTCCAGTTGCTGTTTTAGCTGCCATCTGTTCTCGCACTGGGATGGCTCCCTGGAAAATGAATCACTGGTGGGACTCGTCAATTTCTAGGTTTGAGGTTGTTTATGTATGATCCAATACACTACTCATGTAATGTATATGGTTGATTTAATGAAAGTTGCCTACGGGTTGTTTGTCAAAAAAAAAGAAAAAAAAGAAAAAGTAAACAATACACATTTGTCATAAAAATAAATATTCATTATTTTTTAACTTCAAAATTATTTAAACCACTCTAAAACTAGAACTCCTTTGAATCGAAAAAAAAAACTCTTCCGAATCAAGACAAACACTTGACTGTTCAATATTTTTTTTCTTTTTGTTTAGTTGGCAACAAACATGTAATGATATTTCTAAAAGATGGGATGATCACAATAATATTTTCATGTGTATGCCTGGTGGATTAGGAAATTTGTCTACCTGACACCAGTGTACTTTTCATTTGATCTCTTTTATGATTTATGTAGATTATTATTCACAGACCCATAGTCTTATAAAATTCTCATGTTGTGTAGGTATGATGCGATGCAGAAACGAAAAAGATATCAATCAATCATTATCTACTGTTTATATATATATATATATATGTCGCTAACAAAATATCAATGGAATATTTTAAAAAGTAGGACATACGCAATAAAAATATATGAATATTAAAAATATCATAAATATAACAATCAATAGGATGCCCTACGTTTTCACATGATACTTGTATTATTTTTCTTGCATAAGAATAAAACAAAAAAGAAATAGTTTTCTCATGACTATTCATTCACTCAAAACAAAACAAAAGAGGGACCCAATAATAAATAATTACAAAAGGGGGGCCAACAATAATAATATAATATTATCAATTTCACAACCCTTCCAACTCTCTATTTAATTAATTACACCTATATTATCACATCACAAAAATATAATAATCCCACAATCAAGGAGGAGGAGCTAATCAATGTGAACATGCCCAGCTAAGAATTGAAGAAGTCTCTGGATTGACAGCGCTTGCAAGTGCAATTGCATCCCTCTCTGTTTCAATCCTCTGTTTTAAATTTAACCCATTATTGCTGTTACCAAGCAATTGCGCAAAACTAGAGCCGGGACAGAGCAAATCGACAAAACTCGGATCAATTTGTTGATTCAATTGAGGGACAAAGGTCGAATTGGGCAAGTAGTAGTCTGTTGCGAAGAGCTCCTCATACAAGTGCTCTGTTTTTGTCGCGGTGGAGAAGCAGGTCGCGTGCGCTAACTGTGACTCTGTAGCGAGTGCTCTGTTTCCACTAGAAGCAGAGGAAACCTCCATTAATGGAGGGATCATATTCATAGACGAGTTGCTATTTTCAATCTCCATTGTTTTCTTCAACTCGGATGCTTTCTTAAACACTCTACAAATCACCCATTCGTTCTACACGTAAAAAACAAACAAAAAAGAGAGAGAGAGAGAGAGAGAGGGAGAATTATGGATTAAAAATGACCAAAATTTGTAAAAGTTTCAGCAAACAGAGAAGAAACAAAGAGAAAAAATGATGATACCTTTGGTGGTTTTGGAAGGTTGTACGGCGAAAGGTTCCCCTCCATTCGGTACTCATGCATGACCCAATTTGTTTTCTCTCCTTTAGGTGCTCTTCCCGTGTAAAAAACCAGGGTTTTCTTCATGCCAACTAGGGTTTTACCTCTGTGAATATCTTTATCCTTCCCTGTCGCCTTCCAATAACCAGATCTAGTTGCTCTGTTCGTCCTTGATCCAGTTGGGTACTTTCGATCCTTCACACAAAAGAAGTACCATGATTTCTCTCCCATCTTAGCTTTGCCTGAATTTATTTTTTTTAAAAACACCAATATTAATTCAAATAACTAAGAAAGAGAAATATATATATATATATGATCATGAGAAAAGAAAGAGAAGAAGGAGGGTTTGGGTTTAGTTAGTTACGTGGCAAGTCCCAAGGCTCGCACTTGTTCAAATCAGCCTCTCCCATGGCAATTGCTTTGAAGCTATGATCCAAGACCTTGTTGGTGAGATAATGCGTTATGAGTTCTTCATCGGTTGGATGGAAACGAAATCCAGGAGGCAAATCTATGGTTTCACCAATATCCATTGAGGATTGATCACCACCTGATTGTAATGAAGAGAGGGGTTTAAGAGAAGAAGTAGTATATGTTTATATGTTTGGATAGTAGAATTAAGAGAGGAAATAAAGAAAGAATTGGGGAGAGAAAGAGCAGGCGCTTTATATAGTAGTTTAATCAAATGTAAAGAGACGTGGTTTCAAAGTAACTCGGTAAGCATCGCTGCTACAGTACAGTACAGTACAGTACAGTGTGCGTTGCAACGCTAAAGTCTAAACGCTACTGGGGTTGCTTTATTATTTATTTATGCTCTCTGCATCTCTGCTCCTCTGCTCTGCTCTCAGTCTCTCATCTCTCTCTCTGAAGTCTGAACTTTGGGTCTGGTACACACGTGTCGAATAAATTACAGCTCATATTTAATTAATTGTGAAGCAACTATTTGCAATTTTGCATCTGATCATAACTGCCGTTTGATTTTGTGCCAACGGTCTCTCATAGGATTGACTAATGCTATTTAAATAATAAAATTACACCAATGAATTGAAGTTGCTAGTTGTTACTTCTGCAAACGAATCCAACCGAATCGAACTCACTCCAGTTTGAATTTGGTTTGAATTAATTTCGAATCGAACTTTTAACAAACTCATTTTCGAATCTTTTATGAACTTTTTTACGACAATGAAGAGTGGTCGTAGTTGCCGAGAGCGAGAGGTGAAAGTTGTTTAGAATTTCAGAACTGAGAGCAAGAGTAACGACTTACGAGTTATGACTTATGACTGAACGGTCTTATGTTTTAACTTTTAAGTCATCAGCGAACATAAGTCATATGTGGAAATCAATGGTTCACGTTACTTTGAGATTCGAACTAGAAAAGTTTGCGAACCTATTTTGAACGAACTAGGTCTAGTTTGAGTTTGGTTTGAATTAATTTCGAACTATTTCAAATCGAATTTTTTACGAATTTTTTCGAATCAAACTCAAATTGAATCACGAACTACGAATATTTTATGCAGCCCTATTACTATGTGGATAATAAATAAAATATTAACACATACAAATAACTGTTTTGTTTGTAAGAGTGAAAATATTATTTAACAAATTATTAGTTGTAATAGTGAACTACAATGCAGTAACAACCAGCAATAACATTAATGATCGATAATGATGATGCTGATTACAATAAAGACGACGTTGATCACAACAGTGATGACGGTATAATACGCATAACATGACTAGTAATAATAATAATTATTGTTATAATTATTGTTATGATATAATATGATATGATCATATGAGTGAGGCTACGGAACTTGGCAAAACACGAATCAGCCTGTGTTATAGACTCATAATATCGTTTTTAAAATTTAAATAATCGATCCAAACTGCTAAACACAATCTCCACCCAAAAAAAATGTATGTACTTAGATACAAATTTTTACAAAAAAAAAAGTAGAATATTTTTCTATTTTTAAATAGGTAGAAGATTGGATGGTTCAAAATTCGTCAGATTGAGTGATTTTTTACATATCTAGAGCTAGTACAAAAAGTTAAAAAATAATATAAAATTTAGTTTAAAAGTAAATCTTTCATAAGAAAATCACATTGAATGATTTAGATTAACTATTTAAATTTTAAAAATAAAAATATTAATTTGTAGTATGAACTAATCTATGCTATGCAATTATGCATAGTACCAAACCTCACTCTTATGATATTATTATTATTATGACAACGATGACTAAATATGATATTATTCTGTATTTTTTTCACAACTATAATTTCTTTCAAGTTTCAACTCATTAGTTAGGAATTAGTCTATTTCAGCACTATTATAAACAAATAAACAGCAATAACAGTACACCATTTTGCTATTACACTACTAGTTGCCAAACGATAATTACTCATATATTTAATTAGTTTATTTGTTCACTAATTTAGTAAACTATTTTGACAACACGAACAGCATCATAAGAAATGAAAACAAGCATATATATATATATATATATGAGTAGAACTAGGGTGCTTCTAAGTTCACCAAATTTCTTGTGAACTTGACCCTAAAATATATCGAATCGACTTTAAACGATAAATCCAAATCGTTGAAACCCTTCTACCTAATGAGTGATGTGTATACATGTGAGTCTATAATATGAGTAGAACTAGGGTTTAGGAATCCAAAAAATTTAATATAGAGTCAAGTGGTCAAAGGAATCCAAAAAATGAATGTATTAAAATTAATTTATAAACCTTAAACTTTTGACCACTTGATTCTATATTAAATTAATTCGAAACTTTAAAATTTTCACATGTAGACGCATAACTCATTAGATAGAAGGATTTCAATGGTTTGGATTCATCGTTTAAAGTCGATTGGATATATTTTAGAGTCAAGTTCACAAGAAGTTGGGTGAACTTAGGAGCACCCTAGTTCTACTCATATTATAGACTCAACAGCTAATATCAAATTCCAACAAAAATTGAATTGTAACTTTAACTTGGGAAATATATATGTGTTTACGGAGCTGTAAAAGGTTCTCAGCCACATGGATAGTTCAATGTGCTCATCAGCGCCTGATCCGGGGATGTGGATCATCCAAGGCACATTAGCATGGCGTACTCTTCCTGTTTGAATTGGAGTTTGAAACCAAACTTCTCCTCAAGAGGATAGATGGGGCGATTCAGGTGAGATCCAATGTCGATCTAACTTTCTATGTATAATAAGACAACAAACCCCATTAGCCATTACCATAGAGTTCGTATCCTATCAAACATTTTAAATTTTCAGTTTATATAAATCCGAATTAAACCTTTTTCGGTGCCTATTTGAAATGCAGGAAACCCGTATTACTGTGCTTTGAGATTCGTGCATTAAAGATTTGAAACGGTTCCAATTTTCTGCGGATCAACTCAAAGTTTAAGATATCTAGTGGGTGCGAATTCATTAACAAAAGGGCCATTTACAATACATTTAATGTACATCTTATTATGATATATTCATTGACTTTATTTTTATTTTGTTTACTTGTTTTCAGAATAAAAATTTAGAATTAAATATGTTCGCAGTTATTTAAATAGCTAGGTTATGCATCAAATTGTCAGTTTGTCACTATTTAAAAAGATTTAATTATCTATAAAGTAATTTAAAATTTTATTTTTTTAGAAATCTCTAAATGACTATCAAATTGCGTTAACTTTATTGCAAAGCCCATCAACATTTATTATTTTATTTTTTAAAGATTGAATATTACCAACAAATGTATCAACAACATAATATATTTAAATGGATGTATATACGGTATGTACCACAGTGAATTGTACATTGAAATTATACAATTTTATTCTCTTTGCATTTGTTTATTTTTATGGTTTTAGAATTGAACAACACATCATGAATTGCTTTTTAGGTACATTGTATTTATCCAAAAATAATAATCGCCGAATTGCCATTAGTGAGTAACTACCTACACTAGTGATTAGTGATAAGTTTGTTTTTCTCACAAATCTACTCTTTATACCTTATGTAGACACGTATATATTATACGAAGCAATCATGCTTTTGACCCTTAAGTGCACTTCGTTTCCCTTTTAGATCATTGTTTGTTGCATTAGTTCACCACTTCATTGAAATATCTCCTTTGGTCAAAAGAGAACCGCTTTATTTTAATTTTTAGAAACATAAATAATATTTTTATAAAATAACAAGTATAATGAAATTTATTTAGCTGCCCGAAAGGAACCGCGTGAAATATGTGATTCCTTTGATAATTCACTGAGGACCTATATATTTAGTACGAGGCGGGTTCCAGTATATGCCTCATCTCCTCATATCTTATTCATGCCTCATATTTTATATTTTTGTTTTTAAAGTCTAAATAGTTGATCCGAACTGCTTAACGTGATCTCCATATTAAAATATGCTTAGAGACCAAATTTTAAATTTTTTGGAAATTTTTTACTATTTTTTTAGATTTATTGAAAATTGTTTTTTTTTATGGTCCAGATTTGTTTGAAAAATAACGATTTTCAATAAATCTAAACAAATCATAAACAATTTCCAAAAAATATAAAATTTGGTCTCCAAGCATATTTTAACATGGAGACCATGTCGACTGTTTGAACTTTAAAAACAAAAATATAAGATATGAGGCACGGATGAAATATGAGGAGATGAGCCATTGGAACCCTCCTATAATTCCTGACCGTATCACGTGCAACAAGTTTGAGACTTCTGATCAAATATATGGTTTCTTAGAGAATTTTCAAAAGAACTTACACCAAATACCGATTTTTTTATTAATAACCCAATTTTTTTTTGATAAAAATAACCTTAAAATAAATAACAAAAATTAAAATGACCCAACCACCTCCTTGGGGGACGGTCTGGATCTGCTACAGTATTTTTTTTAGGATCTTATTATTTTCATCTAAAAATGAGAAATGAAAAATGTTCAATTTTATAGCAAACAAAAATATTCAATCTTGCACTATGTCTTCAATTTTTTTTTAAATATTTTCATTTAAAATTAGGAAATAAAAAGCGTTCAATCTTACACATGTAAATATTTTTTGGACACAGAGATTCTAAAATAATTTAAAACTATTACAGACTATTCGAAAGAATAATGTGGTACATACCCAAACATTTTGTAGCAACAATATAATTTAAAATTTTTTGGACATAGAAGAATAGAAATAACGAACCGATCGATTTACAAAAAGTTTTTTATTAAATTAATAGCAACAATATAATGGCTCCCTTTATAGTTTCTTAAGGGTGCGTTTGGATGAATTAACAATAGTGCAAGAATAGTAGCTATTTTAATTTTGAGAATAGTAGTTATTCTAATATTTTGTAGGATTAGTAGAATAGTGAGCAATCCCACAAAAGACAAACAAAGAATAGTAGTTATTCGCTAATCTAAACACACCCAAACGTAGATTAGTAGCTTGAAATAGTGCTAATCCGGAATAGTAGCTATTCTTCACCGACCCAAAAGCACCCTAATAAAACAACAATTTATCGCATTAATAATTTTAAATAACAAAATTAAATCATTAGCCTTACTCTAAGTTATGAGGAACAAATAAATTCAAATTTGTGATTTGATTTAGTCAAATTTAGAGGATAGATATAGATAGGATTTTTTTTTTCCCATTTACACGTATGGCATTTAGGTTTTGAATTGAGAAAGAATTTGATGTTCATTTTTTTTTTTGCCCTAATAATTTAAAATTTAAATATCGAACGGACCATATATATATATAAATGAATCCCATAAATTATATCAAATCGATCTGATCCGATCCGATCCAATCCGATCCGTTATTAATTAAAATATTAGAGCCCTAACTTAGGACTACTTGTTGAATCCTAACATCTTGTTTGGACGGCGAGCAGAGGAAGGAAGGGAATGGAAAGAAAAGAAAACTTTCCATCGAATTATGTTTGGTTGACAAAATTATGTCGGAAGTGAAGGGTACGGGAGGTGAAAGATCTAACTTTGTATCATTATAATCAATAGAATCGGTTTCTCTCCGGATTTGAGGTGTAACGGATGAAATTTTTTTTTGTTGTAAATATTGTTAGAAAAAATAACACAAATGTCCAACTTTATATCTTACCTATATAATTCTCATAAATTTCTTTTGTCACAAACCTACAACACAGCTACCGAATTTCTCATTAATATTCTAAATTTTAATTAACCAAACAAAAAATAAAAAGAAAAGGAAAGTTAACTTTATTTTCTCTCATTAGTCATCCAAACGTAAAAAAATTAAATATATTAATTACAAAAATTACAAAAATTATCTATTGGAATTCAGTAGCTACGAGTTTCTAACAACTAGCCTTCCACGCAATTTCTCTAAAAAGAACAAAAAAATTCCACAGCCTCCCTATATATGTTATCCATAGAAGAATAGAAATAACGAACCGATCGATTTACAAAAAGTTTTTTTATTAAATTAATAGCAACAATATAATGGCTCCCGTTATAGTTTCGTAATGAAACAACAATTTATTGCATTAACAATTTTAAATAACAAAACTAAACCATTAGCCTTACTCTAGGTTATGCGGAACAAATAAATTCAAATTTGTGACTTGAATTAGTCAAATTTTAGAGGATAGGTCGGATTTTTTTTTTCCCATTTACACGTATGGCATTTAGGTTTTGAATTGAGAAAAAATTTGATGTTCATTTTTTTTTTGCCCTAATAATTTAAAATTTAAATATCGAACGGACCATATATATATATATACAAATAAATGAATCCCACAATTAAATATATCAAATCGATCCGATCGGTTATTAATTAAAATATTAGAGCAGTAAATTAGGGCTACTTGTTGAATCCTAAGAGTAGGATGGACCGTTGACCAATAATAAACGCGAAAAGATAAAATGAAATCGGACGGTGTATGATTGAGTGAGTCACGGTTAGAGGCGTGGGGACTGCTGCGACCCAAAATGGTATCACGCAGACGCTTAGCTGCAGGATAAGAACGACACATCTTGTAGATTTTTTTTTTTAATTTAGAAATTAAACTCTAAAAATCAACTAAACCAACTAAAGGGTATTTAAATCAATAAAAATAGCCTCCACCGGGTTTGGGAACCGGTGGAGCTTTATTGCTCCTTTCTCCACCGGATTGGCAATCCGGTGGAGCAATTAACAGTTCTGCCACAACAACCGCAGCATGCAGTGCCACACAGTGGATTTTTTCCACACCGGTTTTGGAATCCGGTGGAGACCTGCACCGGTTTTGCAATGCGGTGGAGAGATTTGTACACCTGTTCCGCAATCCGGTGGAGCTATTCCACTGATACCCCGCGATTCTTCTTCCCCATCCCCATTCCAACTCTCTGTCTGCTCTCTGTCTCTCGTTTTTCTCTTCTTCTTTTTTTTTTTCCATATTTTCCATCATTTTAAATCAAGTTTGAAGAGTTGTTATATGAATAGATCGACACTGCCATTGTGCTCAGCAGCTTCTTCTGATCATTACTGTAAGTTTTTTTTTATACTTAGATTGATATTTAGTGTTGTAAAATTAAAAAATAGTTTTGAGTTGATTTAGTGTTGTAAAATTAAAAAATTAGTCTGAGTTGATTTTAGTGTTTATTTTTGTTCAGCAGAATGTCTCTGTTATTGATAAATGTGTATTATGGTGGTAACCTCCAAAGCACTCCAACCGGTGTTGGTTATGACATAGGGGCTGCATTTACGTTTACCATTTCCGATTCTACTAGTTTTGCTGTTGTAAAACGGCAAATATATGTTGGACTTGAATTGCTTCCGAGTCGAGTCAAATTGACAATCAGGGCACGTTTGAATACAGGACCACCCGGATTTTACCATTTCTCTCTATTTCGAATAGAAAATGAGGAAACTTGGGATGCCATTAAACAAACTGCACCTCAAGTAGCCGGATTTAAGGTTATAGAATTAGTAGCTGAGGCACAGCAGCGTACAAACCAAACCAGTTATGATCCGTGTCCAAATAGTTTGCCTGGAGGGAGCAACACACCGTCGGTTCAGACCGACTTTGATCCTTACTCGGGCAGTGTACCCGAAACCATAGACACACCTGTAGTTCAGATCGGTGATGACCCTAATGAGCAATCAGACCCAAATGGATGTTCTGATACAAGTTCTTTTGATAATGATGATTCGGCTGAAGGGGAAGACTCAGATATGGACGAATATGAGGCTGAAATGAATGCCCAAGAAATATTGAAAGAGTGGCACAAGTCGATCCCATTCATCAATCGTGGTCTTAGTCATCCATGTTCCTCATTCCACGATGATGTGCCGATGCCATACGCAGATCGTGCATTTCTTAAGGAACCCCCCAGATTAGATGAAAAATTTGCTGAAGGTCAAATGTTCGAATCCAAAGCCAAACTAATATCAGAACTTGCAGATTTTCACTTACCCAAAAGTATACAGCTAGACACCCTAAACAGCAACAAAACCCAGTATCGAGTTGCATGTAGATATCCTAAATGCAAATGGAAATTATATGCAACGGTAGTACCAACAGGTGCATGGACAATTTCCACCAATAAATATGTCCACACATGTTTTGGAAATGCTGAAAAGTTGGATAATGCACAAATGACTGCCAGAAAAATTGCTGATATTATTAAACCTGCTTATAAAGAAGATCTGGAGTTAAGCATGAAAAAGGTCAAGCATTTAGTTAAGGTGAAATTTGGGACAGTAACACCCTCGTATAACAAGTTGTGGAGAGGTAGGGAACTTGCAATGGCTGACATGTTTGGGAGCTGGGAGAAGTCTTACGAGCTGCTGCCATTGATTTTGGGAGCCATCAAAGCATCTAACCCAGGTACACAGTATTTAATTGAACATGAACCATCGAACAAGTATAATATTGATATTTTCAACCGAGTTGCATGGGCATTTGGGCCGTGTATTCAAGCATGGCCTCATCTCCGACCCGTTCTCAGTGTTGATGCCGGGTTCCTATCCGGAATATATAAAGGTAAACTTTTTATGGCTTGTGCTTATGATGCCGAGCAACAACTATTGCCACTTGCATTTGCAATTTGTGAAGAGGAGGATCTCCCCAATTGGGGTTGGTTTATGAATTGGTTGCGTATTAATGTTGTCGGTCCAGGAAAAATATGTGTTCTCTCGGACCAGCACCCTGCTATACGAGCGGTGTTTGAGGCCCCCAATCTGGGATGGTGTGAGGAAAATAATGAAGCTGTTCACCGATTGTGTTCACAGCATATTGCTGCAAACGTTTGGAAAAGATCCCTCAGAAGTGGCTCCGTGCGGTTTTCAAGAAATATGTTGCAAAAAAAAAAATTGGAGATTTGAAGAGGGGATGGATATAATTAAGCAAAGAGATACCAAAGCACACGAATATATCATGAAAATTGGTAAACGAAATCGCAACAATGATGGCTCTGCATAAGTGGACACAAGTGCATGATGGAGTCCTTAATCGATGGGGTATAATGACATCTAATGGCTCTGAGGTACTAAACAGTGTCTTCAAGATGGCCAGACAACTACCTGTGTGTGCACTTGTTGAGAAAACATTTTACAAGTGCGTCGATTGGTTTGTAGATAGACGGGAGGCCGCGTTTGGGTGGGAGGCTACAGGATTGGATTTTTCCTTGAACATTACACTGCTTTTACATCGTCGTAGGGAAAAAACAAGAAAGCACGAAGTCAGACCGATGTATGCTGGCCACAACAACTATGAGGTTGTCGATAAAGATGGACTTCTTCAGACGGTAAGTCAACAATTCCTAAGTGCCATATATATGTACTATTTTTTTAAATTCAAATTAATGCAACAAATCTGATTTTTTTTAAATTGTAGGGTGTTCGAGGCGAAATGAAGTATAGTGTTACCTTTCCTCCAGAAGGAATGCCTACATGCGTGTGTCAGAGACCTCAATTAACAGGCATCCCATGTAACCATGTTCTTGCAGTTTGCTTCTTCAGGAATTTAAATCAAAACGACTATGTAAGTCCATATTTTAGCTTACAAAATTATATAAACACTTGGTCTGGAGAATTCAAGGGATTTGGAAATGCACGGAATTGGCCATTGTATCATGGGCCTATTATAAGGCCAAATCCAAACAAAATAAATAAGGGTAGGAGACAACACAAACGAATGTGCATGCCAATGGACAAAATGTCCATTCACCCTGTTAGAAAATTTATCACAAATTATACTAAATTATACAACATAGCACAAATTACACAAATTATACTAAATTATACTAAATTATACTAAATTACACAAATTATACCAAATTACACAAATTACATTAAATTCTACTAAATTACACAAATTACACTAAATTACAAGTATATTACACAAATTACACTAAATTATACTAAATTACACAATTACACTAAATTATACTAAATTACACAAATTACAATAAATTATACTAAATTATACTAAACTACACAAATTACACTAAATTACACAAATTATACTAAATTATACTAAATTACACAAACTAATACTAAATTATACTACATAACACAAATAACACTAATTATACTAAATGTCACAAATTACACTAAATTATACTAAATTACACAATTACACTAAATTATACTAAATTACACAAATTACACTAAATTATACTAAATTATATTAAATTATACTAAATTACACAAATTACACTAAATTACACAAATTATACTAAATTATACTAAATTACACAAACTAATACTAAATTATACTACATAACACAAATAACACTAATTATACTAAATGTCACAAATTACACTAAATTACACAAATTAATACTACATATACACTACATTGAGACCAATTGCTAATTCAACACTAAATTACACAAAAAACACTAAATATACTAAACACACTCAATTAAATAAATTATTCAATTTAATTCGGCCAAAATTAAAAATTATAAAAAAAACTGATTTTTACCTTGTTAAAATCGTAGATCGAAGAAGTTTCTACCTCTCTTGGACGATCCAAGAATTTTGAAACAATTAAATGAAAAAATAGTGAAGTATTTGGAGAGGATAAAAGGAAACAAAAAAAAAATGAGAGGAGTTCGGAAGGAAAGGAAGAAAGGAAGAAAGGTAGAGGGTGGGGAGGAAAGGAGACAGACGGGGTTCAAATTTAGAAATCAAGCCTGCACCGGATTGCCAATCCGGTGCAGTGTTTTTTTGGGATTTTCTGTGGCGGGTGCGCTGCCTGGTGGGGAAATGGGTAAATCGGGTTAAAAAACGTCTCCACCGGTTTCCGAGTCCGGTGCAGAAGAAACCTTTAATTCCACACCGGTTTCCAAAACCGGTGGAGGCTATTTTTGATACTTTTTTCCCGGGTATGCTGCTTTGGTTAAGAAATGAGTTCTAATTTCTAAATAAAAAAAAATCCATCTTGTACGTCCTTGGCTTCCCTATTTTGTTTTTTATATCACGCTTCTAATTAACCTTCCATTCTAATTAACATTTTTTTTTTCTCCACATGACATTATACAGTCCAACATATATATCTTTGTCTGGCGACTGAGAGAAGAGAAACTACCTTCCCTCCAATTCAGTTTTTATGAAAGCTACTGAGAGAGAAGAAACTAGCTAGCTTCCCATTTTGTTACCTTCCCTCTTCGCCACGCATGACTGCTAAAGTTATATATATATATATATATATATATATATATATATACACTAGTATCATGTCCGTGCGTTGCAACGGGGACATATTATAAGATTGAATAGAATATGAAGAGATCTTTTTGTTTGACATTCACACAAAATTAAGAAAATATATATTTAAATAAATATTAATGACAAATAAAAAAAATAAAAATTCAAATAAAAATAACAATAAAAGAAACAATAGATCAAATATAACATGAATTTTTTTTCGTAAAAAATCATTGCTAGTGTAATTCTGTTCGATGTAGTCTAACATTTATGGAAATAAACAAACAAAATATGAAAATTAGATTATAATTCCTCAAATTGTAAATGTATACTAAAATAATAAAATTAGAAATGTTAAATTAATATGGTGCATACCTTATTTCATCAATTCGCAAAGATATAGTAACTCTAATAAAAATTATTTTTCCCCTTGACACAATGAATATGACATATTAGAAAAAAAAATTCTCTACAGATTCGGAAAGATTGAATAATTTTTATTTTCATTGTCGAAAATATACAGGAAGAGGAGAAATGAAACATACAAAATGATGAAATAAAAAAATTAATTAATTACAGGAATCATAAATGAAGAACGCTATATTGAAAGCAAGAATTCTATTATTGAGAGTTAATAATTTGTTTCTCTCTTTTCTACCAACTTTGCCCTCAATAAATTTTTCTTCCAATCTTTATTTGAAATCAAATTACTATAATAAATGAGACATTTGATTTGGAATTGTTTCTCCATTCATTATTCTCAATTAAATTGTAATTCATTTGAATTGCAACCTGAAAATCGAGACAAGCTCAAATCTGACTATATGTCGTCACATATATTTACCAAATAAGTACCATAGAGAGTCTCTTGCCATGTTATTTACAAAAAAAAAAAATCAAATACTTAACAGAACAAATGACAGATCTTGTATATATATGAAAATTATAAATAAAAAGTACACTTATTTTTTACTTTTATCTATATGTTCATGATTACAATATAAACCAAGTTACTTTATCTTATTAAAGATTAATATTTTAGCACAAAATACAATAAATGATTTTACCAAAATGAAACTATCTATTTTAATTCATAAATAAAATACTTAGAAAATTACAAAATGTTTATTAAATTTTAAATATTAGTTAATGACTCAATTAAAAAGGATCTAAATTTTAACATGTTATATTTTTCATAATTATAATTGCCCGTTGGATCAAATAAAGATGAATTTGTTATACCAATATTTTTTGACCAATTCAATGAATTACCCCCATCAATTAATTATTAAAAAAATTATTTCTAACTGTTCTAAATTTTTATCAATTTAGAGTTGCGAAATTCTATACTTTCTTATTCCAATCTATGTAGAATGAGCAACTTTGTTATGCATGAATTATTTAAATAAAAAAAATTTAGCTATGAATTTTCCTTCCATATTTGATAGCAGAAATTATTTAGAAACAAAATAAGAAAGTATTTATAGCATTTCCTATCATCGCTAGAATTCATTCAATTTTAATTGTAACAAACTATATAGCAGTATGTGTGGCGAATATGATTTTAGCTAAAGTTAGACTTATACATATAAAATATATGCATTTAATCAAAAGATGACAGATTTTGTGATTGAAGGGCTGATATTAAATCTAAAAATTTATTCTTCAATCTCAGCTATTGGCGGATCAGGACAACTATGTGCATTATATAAGAATGGAGATATATATATATATACTAGTATTGTGTCCGTGCGTTGCAACGAAAACATATTATAAAATTGAATATAATATGAAGATATATTTTTATTTGACATTCACACAAAATTAAGAAAAAAATTATTAAATGAAAAAAAAAAACATATATCAAAATAAAACAGAAATTCAAATAATAAATAACAATAAAAAAATGAATCAAATATAACATGAAAATATTTTTGAAGTACCATTACCAGTGTGAGCATCTTCGATATAGTCTAACATATATGAAAATGAACAAACAAATATGAAAAGTATATTAATTAAAAAATAAAAAATGAACAATATTTATGAAAATACACACATTAAAATAGCGAGCATAGCGTATTTTATTATTTTTAACCCACCAAAGAATGACAGCCTCTGCCTTTAAAAAAAATTCTGCCAAAGAATTATGTTGTTGGAATATTCCTCAAAATCATATAATAACTAAAGAGGACCATAATTCGACAAAAAAGTTGATAATCTTCATTTAAAATAATAAACGAATATAGTTAATCTACTAAGAAAATAATTAATTAAGGCTGCATTTTTTCTGAGCTAGAAGGTTGATATTTTCTATATCCTCTTAACTAATAATAAAAATATACAATAGCTCTAATAAAGATTATTTCTCCTCTTGACACAATGAATATAACATATCAGAAAAAATAATTTTCTCTATAGATTCGGAAAGATTGAATAATTTTCAATTTCATTGTCGATAGAGGAAGATAATAAATGAAACATAGAAAAGAAAAAATAAGTAAATAATTTAATTGCATAAATCAGAGATAGCTTAAAAGAGAACTAAAAAACAAATCGCTAGAGATCCATTCTTAGTTGTGACAAACTATATACAAGTATGTGTAGCAAGTATATTTTTAACTAAATTTAGACTTCTACACATAAAACAGATGTATTTAATAAAAAAAAAGACAAATTATGTGATTGCAGGACAAATATTAAATCTGAAAATTCATTTACCAATCTCAGCCATTAGCAGATGAAGACAACTACGTGCATAATTTAAAAATGGAGATACATCAATGATATGATCTCATTCATGCTATATTATATCAGAACGTTGTATTGAAAATATTCTTTCAAAAATAAATCCAACCATTAGAATTAAATTATGATGAGTACCGAAACTTCTCATATTTATGAACACTCTACTATATGTTTTATAAAATTATATATATTTTTTCTTGAAAATTTTTATTCTCTGTACAATATTTTTAGAACTTGCCGGTTCAATAAATATATTTATTTCATAAGATATGCTATAAATGTATGAATAAGAGAAAATGAAGAAATAAAAAAATAATTTAATTACAGGAATCAAAAATAGATTTAAGGAGGAATAAGGAAACATATCGCTAGAGATTAATTCTTAATTGTGACAAACTATATAGCAGTATGTGTGGCGAGTATATTTTTTAACTAAATTTAGACTTCTACACATAAAATAGATGCATTGAATCAAAAGAAGACAGATTTTGTGATTGGAGGGCTAATATTAAATCTGAAAATTCATCTTTCAATCTTAGCCGTTGGCAGATCAGGACAACTACGTGCATTATATAAGAATGGAGATAGAGAGAGAGATAGAGAGAGAGGTTGGCTAAGCTCAAAACATTTGTTCCTAGCCTAAGGAACAAACGATTCAGTTCTCCAGTTTTCAAAGTCCAAACGGTCGATCCAAACCGACAGATGTTTAATCTATATTAAAATGTACTTGGAGACCAAATTTTATATTTTTTTTGAATTTTTTTACTATTTATTAAGATGGTTTGAAAATTGTTGTTTTTATTAAAATTCTACACCATTAAAAAACAGCGATTTTCAAACCATCTTAATAAATAGTAAATTTTTTTAAAAAAAATATAAAATTTGGTCTCCAAGCACATTTTAATATAGATTAAACACCTGTCTATTTGGATCGATCGTTTGGACTTTAAAAATCGGAGAACCAAATCATTTGTTTCTGTGGCTAGAAACAAACATTTTGAGCTTAGCCAACCCCTATGTGTGTGTGTGTGAATAACTCAAAATCTAAAATTTTAAAGTCAAACTAAAACCGTTGAATATGATCTACATTATTTTATTTATGCATGTGTAAAAAATTATGACATTCCAATTTTATTTTGATCATCAATAGCCTGTAAAAAATGTACTAATGTGGATAATTTAGAGACCTCGATTTTTCAACTTATTTATTCATATATAAACAAAATTGAAATCTGATAATTTTTTATGAGCACATAAAAAAATAACATAGATCACATCTAACGGTTTTATTTTGACTTTTAAGTTTTAAATTTTGAGCTATTAAATATTTTAAAATGGAAGCACGATGGAGACACAAAAAATAGAGACATTTTAACCCTCATTTCTTATAATTTGTATAAGGTGGTCATCAAAATGAAGGTCAGCCGAAAATTAATAATTTAGACAGGTGACAATTGTTTAAACGATTTTATCAAATTCAATACACAATTAATCTAAATTGACCCCCAAAATTATAATGTTTGTGTTCAATGCACTTTTATTGATGTTAGATATAAAAAATGATCGTATGTCCTCGTTCTTTTTGTTTTGCGGTAGAACAAGTGGGAGGCATGTGCAGAGGATATGGTCAAAAGAGGCAAATCTGGTGAACCCCTTTTGAAGAATGGGAATATCCAGATTCTTACATCCCACTCTTCAACCGGTAAGACAGCTTCATGCGTTGAGTTTTTACAATATAAACACAGCCCCACTTGAGTTATTTCATTGATGCATTTAATTTACTGAGAATTAAACCTATTTTATTATATTAATATGTGTAAAAAATAAGAAAATGAAAATGAAAAGCTAAAAGAGACATCTGATGGATATATATCTAAGGCTCTAAGCTAGCTAGATGGCTTTAATTTGACATTGACCAAGCTAGCTAGGTAAGTTCTGCGTACCTACCCTAGATGGCTAGATTGCTACATGTAATAATAATTCATTGGTCAAGAGTCAAGACTAATTTTGACTGCCTAGTCGGACAACTCCACGGATCTCTTCTCTTACTATTATATATAATATATCCTGATCAAGTTGAGCATCGGTATACCAGCCAGTCCGAGGTGCAAGGTAGCACTGACAAATTGACCCCACGTAACTAACCGGACCAACCAATGTATGGCAATCATGTTAGACACGCCAATCCACAGGGAGGATCGAAACCATCCATCTCTTGGGACATGGTTTTTTTACTGGATACGTCTAATTGTACCCACTTTTCACTCAAACTAACTATCATTTATCTGGTGGTCTAATTGTACCCACTTTTCACTCAAACCAACTATCATTTATCTGGTGGTCTAATTGTACCCACTTTTCACTCAAACCAACTATCATTTATCTGGCGGGAATACTGTAACAACAACACTTAAATACTGTAATAGACAATATCAAATACTATAAAAGATGACATCAATTTTTAAAAAAATAACAACTTACAACTTCCAACATTTTTGTACTTAGCGTACTTTGTATTTTCAAACTTGTTGTACTTTGACAGTTAATAACAGTTAACTGTACTTTAGTATACTTTCAAAACTGCCAAGTTATGTACTTTTCAACTTCTAGAAGTTTTTAATTATTTTTTCAATGTTTTTTCTATCATTCTTGTAGTTTTCAATATTATTTTTTTTTCGATTTTTTTAATTTCTCATTTTTTAATTTTTTTTTATAAATAATCTCTAAAAATTACAGTTTCAAACTATCGAAATTGAATACGATAAAAAATAGCTACGTAAACTGCAAAAATAACGACCAAATCTATATAAAATTAATACTGTAACAATTAAGTATGAAAACTGTAACAATGACGATGAAAACTATAAGACATCAAAACTATTACAAATATTATAAATAAAAAATAAATTTGTCCAAACTACAGTCATATTCACAGTGATAAACTAACTAGAAAAATAATATTTTGTCCAAGAACAATTCTCCAGCAAACAACATTAGATATTTTTAAACAACAATTCTCCAGCAAACAGCATTATACTGTTTTCTTTGTACAGCAAACAACAAATATAAATTGTTAAACTATTTCCTTAGACTGAACTTATTTGATGTTCATTGTTAGAATGCGTCAGAACTCTTATCGCTAGAATAAGACGCTCATTTGATATATCCTCTTACAATACAAAATATGACAAATCTTACAATTAAAACTACAAATATTACAAAGAAAATAATAGTGCAAAACAATACTGTAACAAATGGAAACAAATAATGTAATAACTGAAAAACAATACTGTAACAAATGTAAATCAATAGTACCACAAATCTAAACCTAATACTGTAACACATGAAAACAATACCGTAACAATGGTAAAACAAAACTGCAACAAAGGTAAAACAAAGCTGTAACAAATGCAAATTAATACTGTAACAAATATAAATCAATACTACAACAAATCTAATCCTAACACTGTTACAAATTGAGACCAATACTTTAACAAAGGAAATACAAAACTGTAACAAGTGCAAGCCAATATTGTAACAAATATAAACCAAATACTACAAATCTAAAATTCAATACTGGAACAAATGGAAAACAATACTGTCACAAAGCTAAAACAAAAGTGTAACAAATGAAAACCATTACTGTAATAAATCTAAAACCAATACTATAACAAATCTCAACCCAATACTGTAACAAATGGAAACCAATACTATAACAAAACTGTAACAAATGTAACATCAATCAGTACACATTACTGTAACTCATACTGTAACATCAATCAGTACCCATTATTGTAACAAATGTAAACTATTACTTAAACAAATGTAAACAAATATTGTAACATAATGATCTAAGAATATAATACAATAGTCCAGTACTTCGAAATAAAAAAATACCTGCGTTAAGTTAAGGGCAAGACCAGTGATTATATTATATACAATGCGCAATACGAATACAGCACAATCTATTGATTTTTCCCTCTGTTTCGGACAATCCTTGAATTGGGTGTTAGCAACTCTCCAATCTTGGTTACCTGAAAGGAATATCAATCAAAAAATTAATAAAATAAAAAAAATTGTGTTAACCATTACCATAATACTACTAATAAGGACTCACCAGTCCTCCACGTAAGAAACCATTTGAGCCAGGTAAGTGTTTGATTGGTGACACTCATAATAAGAATTATTATCCCCATGTGATGTGTAATAGTACAATTCTAAACTAGGGAGATCAACTAATATAAGAATCCAGTGGTTCCGTTTACACACTGGCACAAATATCCATTTAATATTGTCAAACTGTGGCCCAGACAGTTGAGGAATTTAGACCACAGCTTGTTTCTCACTATAATCATGCATTCCAATCTGTATTAAAAATGATATAATACTGTAAGAAATATATACAAACACTGTAACAAATGCAAACTAATACTGAAATATAATAATTTAATAATATTATGAAATTTGAAAACCAACACTGTAACAAAAGTAAAACAAAACTATAACAAATGGAAACCAATACTGTAATAAATGTAAATCAATACTACAACAAATCTAAACAAAATACTGTAACAAATAGTAAACCAATACTGTAACAAAGATAAAACAAAACTACAACAAATGCAAACTAACACTGTAACAAATCTAAACCCAATACTAAAACAAAACTAAATCCAATACTGTAACAAAGGTAAAACAAAACTGTGACAAAGCTAAAACAAAAGTTTAACAAATGAAAACCATTATTGTAACAAATCTCAACCCAATACTATAACAAATCTCAAACCAATACTGTAACAAATGTTGATCAAAACTGTAACAAATATTATAACAAATCTCAGACTCGAAGTATGACCAGATCGGATCAGGATCTGCCAGAAGCAACGAATCGGTAGCGATATAGAACAAAATCCTTGTGAATTATCACTCAGACAATTCATCGAACACCTTATGTGCACTAGATAGAATACATTGAAAAAGCTAATAGTTGAACCAAGGAAGAATTGAAAGAATAAACAAGTTGTTCAGACTTCTTGATATACATCATATGAAAAAATAAAAAAAAATCTTTGAACCACTGGATAATTACGAAATCAGTTAGCAACATTCTAGTCCAGTAGAAATAAATTTGGAGATGAGAAAAAAAAACCTGAGTATATTGCCACGTTTGCATTTCCTTGAGAAGCGAGATTTCTTTGATGACTGTTCTAGGAACATCTTCATTCTCCTGCTCCAATCAGATCTTCTTCAAAGCGATCGATCTCATTAATAATCTGATCAACCACCTTTTACACCACGCCATATGTCGAAGTTGTTCATTAGAAAGGCTAAGAGATCGGGAGGAGAGAGTGGAGTTGAGAGATCGGGAAGAGGGGAGGAGCAGATCCTTGGGCGCAGGTGAAGAGAGCAGAGTTGAGAGGAGAGGAGATAAGAGAGCAAAGCGTAGAGAGCAGAGAGATCAGGAGGAGAGATCCAGAATTTTTATTTTTGCAGAGAGAGAAGATTGGAAAAGTTCTTTAAAAAGGAAGGTCGTTAGAAGGCGTTGGGAGTTCGACGGTTAAAACGCGTATCCAATTGAGATGGGTAAAAAGTGAATACAAAAGGCTGGGTATAGAAACATTTTCTCTTTTTTATTTTCAAAGTCCAAATTATCGATTCAAATCATTAGATATGATCTTTATATTAAAATGTCAAATTTTTTATTAATAAGAAAATAAATAGATAGATAAATATCGACAATAGAGAAGAATTTATGGAATAATCGATATCTAAAAAAAACGTGATGGTCTATAATGTAGACCACAACGTCCTAATTAGCCAAATTTTAGATATCAAATTTCTCAGAAATCCTTCCCCGTTGTCGATATTTTTTTTTCCTATTAATACAAATTTTGGATTAAAATGTGCTTGGATACCAAATTTTACATCTTTTAGAATATTTTACTATTTATTAAGTCAGTTTTAAAATCTCTAATTTTAATAAACAGCGAAAAATTTATGGAACATTAAAAATAGTGATTTTAAAATTGGTTTAATAAATAGTAATAAAATTCCAAAAAAGAAAATGTAAAATTTGGTCTCCAAGCACATTTTATTAATTTGGTCTCCAAGCACATTTTATTATAGATTGAATGTTGAGTGGTTTATATTGACGGCATAGGAACAAACGTTTTGAATACAAATAACGGAAACATATTATAAAATATGTAAATAACATAAAAAATCTTATACAAAATAATATATTTTTTATAAAAAAAATAGTGTGATAAATAATATTTTTTAAATGACATTATTTTTTTTTTTATCTTTTTGACATATTTTCATAAAAAAATCTCATACAAAATAATATATTAAATAACAATTAATTATAATTCTTTAAATGATTAATATCAATCAATCCAAAAATAAATTTGAATGATATTTAAAAAATGAAAGAAAAATCAAGGCCATTGAGAAAAACGATACAATTTGCATGTAGCAAGTACATGGCTAAATAAATTTAGAATTATACATGTAAAAATATTAAAAAAAATACATAAAATCAAAATATTTGACCGAAAGACTGATATTCAATCTGAAATTTCATATTTTAATTAAAGATGTTAACGGACATCTACATGATTAATATAAAAATGGAGATATGTCACCTAGCGATCTGTATATATTTGTTTGTCCATTTTGTGAAATTTCACTTAATAATCAGAAAAAAAAAATAAAGACTATTTTCGGATTTCTCGCTGTGCTTTGCCTAGTTTATTTGACCATTATGTGATTATATATTTTATAATTGAAGATGTAAAATGTATATTGCAACTACTATTGAGCAAAATTTTGTATAAATTATATTTTCGTGTAAAAAAGTTACAATACTTATTTTTTAGATTATTCGATCAGTTAAAATAATAGCCAAAAAAAGTTGTAAGAACACTCTTATTTTTAGGTCTTCCACTATTTATATATTCTAAAATTTTGTATAAGACCACATTTTTTTTTTATTATTTTGCAGTATGTACGTCCATCAAAATAGAACAATAAACAAGAAGCATATTTTACATTTTTCAATTTGATGAATATTAAAGAAAACAAACATTTTTCTATTAGTATAATATATATATATATATGAGAGGAAGACGTACGGTTACATCGCCGCCTAGGCCTAGCTACTTAAAATAAATAAATGAGAAGGGTGTGACTCTTGTTTCTTTCTCAAAAAAGAAAAAGAAAATGATGTAACGAGTAACAGTTGTTACATCGCCCCGCCGCTTATCTACTAAAACAAGCATTCATGCATGGTGTCATCACAGTTCACAAATTCGCACAATCATGCAAGGGAAAGAGAGATTGCATGCATATCACACCACATCGATCTCAACTAAAATCGTTTTATTGATTGATTATTCATTCGTTATTAATCCTCCAATTATTGTATTGTGCCAGTGCAAGTGCTAGTGCATGCATATCTCTCTGGTAGCGACCCCAATCTAATATAGTAATTAATATGATCTCTGTTTTTTAAGTAAAACTTCTCAGTTGGTGCATTTTTTATCCAGCTAATAGGGTGAAAGGGTACCTTCACAATCATCATTTCTATCTCTCGTTTTCTTTTGTGACTTACTAAACAAAACAAAAAATTTGAGGAGGTCGTTGCAGTCAAAGGCTCTGCTTCTACAGTTCATATTTTATACAACAATATTTATGTAACCGCTGAGTTACTGCCTCTTTTTTAAGTTTTTATGAACAAGAACCCGCAGACCTAGACTTTATATTTCTTTTGAAGGTTGATTTTTTTACTTTAGAACAATGAAACAATTATAAAAATTAACCTCTCAAGTCATATTAATATACAATTTAAGCAATTATTACTCAAATAATATCAAACCCGTTGACACGGCATTTATAATTAACGACCACTGCAATTATATCGATTTTATTCATGCAATTAATTCATTTATAGTTTCGTTTTAGGAGACTCAGTTAACATTGCAATATATTTTATTCTTATATCCTTACAAATTAGTAATTACAAACAGTTGTACATACTGTCATGACCGGAGAGTATCTAGTATTCATATTAGAAATAATGAAGATGCTCTTCAGATTGTATTACATTTAATATATATTAACTATATCTAAAGGGTGAAAATTGCATCTGACGATTTAAAATTGTGAGGTAGCTTCAACATCAGTAAAAAAATTACTTTTTTTTTATTTTTATTTTTATTTTTTGGGCCTAGTAAAGCAATCCTTGACCATAATATTAGACTGGGCTTGCAAACTGTTCCATTACAAGAGTACAAGTAGTTGTGATCAGAATCAGAGCACAAATGGGCCCGGGTCTGTCAAAACTCTCCACTTGTTTTAATTACGGAAGGTAAAAAAATTAACTCGTACCTCCTTCAAAATAGGCTCGGAAAAAATTTGCAATTAGCTCGCTCCATTTAGATTCGATTTGGTATGGGCTGAGATTAAAATTTGCTCAAGTCGGCTTGTACTGGCTCGGTTCATTTCTCAACTCGTTGCAAAAAGAATAATAAACACTTTTTCCGATTCTTTCACATGACAAAGGAACCCGCAAATGGCTTGTATGCAACTCGCAACACTAAATATGTGAAAATCTTTTTCACATAATGAACAAGCTGCTGACAAGTTGACTTGGCTCGGCTTGGGTTGGCTCGGCTTGATATAATCATAAACCGAATTTGAACTTTACCTAACTGAAGACTCACGACTCATTTCCACTCCTAATATTTCTAAATACAAATTTTGGCGGTGTCAAGCTGGCGTGAAACCTTCTAAAGCCAATTCAAATAAACAAACCTAATTACCCAGTTCAGCATATACAATTAGACGAGGAGGAGAACCAACATGTTTAACTTTGGTACGTTATGATTTTTTTTTTCAACATGCATGATTGCATTACTTTCATACATTAGAAACAAATTGCAGTAATGGTACGTTGAATTTAGTTTTTGATACCATATTAGTCCGGACAAGTAATTGTCAGATCTTTGAAAGAGATTTTTGCGAGGTAGGCAGGTGGCATTATCAATCAACTTCATTTTTCTAAAAAAATATATATATATCAAACTTTCAGGAGAAGGACCGTAGTCAATCAATCAGTGAATCAATCAATATTTCAGATATGAAACAAGGCACTGATTTCTTCTTAGAATTTTCGGTTATTTTATTCTTTGCAAAAATAGGAAACAAAATGACTTTGACTACTTTAAAGAACCTTACTTACTAGCATTCCTATTTTGAGTCGATATTCTGTTGCAACAAAGTAATTACTTTTGTTTGAATAACGATTGCATACCGGGTTTGTTTTGTTTACACACCTTTTTAAAAGTAAGTGATTGTTAGGCGTCGATGCATCAGAATTTAGATCCAAAACAACTCCACATTCATATTCATAGGGATCATTCATACAACTGCCTTCGTTCCTTTCAGAAAACTTGTTATATAAATAGGGGCGGATGCAAGATTTTCATCTGGGTATGGCAAGAAATTATCGAATCGAGTTTAAATAGATAATCAGATTCAAACTCATTAAATAATTGAGTACTAAATCATATAATAAATATGGTTAATCAGGTTGCTCTTGGCTGATTTCGCAAGCTAGCTGTACTGCTCAACTTTGGATAAAAAGATGCTTCTTTAAAGCCCAATTTATACTTAAAAAACCAAACATTACTTGCCAGTTCTCAGTTAACATGTATTAAGTTTTAACTGCACCAGTATAAATACACATGGCAGCTTCAACCATACTATAAGAAAAAAAAAAAAAAAAACAGCACCAGTATAAAATAATACAACATATCCCCTAATTATAAGATTTTTTATGCAAATGAATTATATCTTGGTGTACTCCCGGCCATAGATGTGCTTGTATGCAGTGAAAGCAAGCCTTAATTGAAGAATGCTTCTTTTGCTAATTATCTGCAGTATCACAGACTCGTCAATCCCTTAATAGAGAAAAGAGGTTTGAGTTTTTTTTTTGTTTGCGTCTCTGAGTAGAAGACTTTTACTGTGGAGGAAGCGTATTTCTTTTTTCTCTGAATCAGCGACAGCAGCGAGTCAGCGACAATGCACAAACCGAGTTAAAAACTTTGGGCTCTGTTTAATTTGTGTTGGGTTATCTAAATGTATTAGATAATTGGACTCATAACAGGTTCAGTGTAGGGAAATGAGCAAGAAAACTTTGGGCTCTGTTTAATTTGTGTTGGGTTATCCCTTTGAATAACGATTGCATATTGGGTTAGTTTTGTAGAGACCCCCTTTTAAAAATGAGCAAGAAAAAGGGTGATTGTTAGGCAACGATGCAATTTTAATTGCAAGGTCGAAGAGCATCAGAATTTAGTTCCAAAACAACTGCACATTCATATTCATAGGAGTGGCCTTCGTTCCTTTCAGAACCAGTTATAAATTAGGTGTCAAAAAAGGGAAGACTAAAATGTTCATGTGCCTTTTAAACAACAGTTAATATTTTACGGAAAATTTTACATAATGTCCTCTCTTTTCAAAACATAGAACAAAATATCCTCTTTCTAAAATTATTAACAAAATATCCCTATGGATTCCACTTTTCTCCTCTCTACCCCTCCCTCCCACTCATTCCTATTCTTAATCAAATGTGAGATTGCTTGATCATTTAAAATTTATTAACTGAAATGCTTTTTTTTTTTTTTTCTAATATGAAGTTGTCATTTTATTTAATTATGATTTAAATTCCTCTTTGTGTTGCAGGTATGTTAAAAGCATGATACAAGCATAGAATGTTACAAAAGTAGCTTTAAATTTATGATTTATATTTTATATTGACATTTTATGTTTTTTTTTACTCTTTCTGTTTAGTTGGCATTTGGTGATATTTTTGGATATTATATATGTGAGATTGCTTGGTCCTTTGATGTTGTTGTCCTTAAATATGCATTCTAATTAAAATGATTGTTGATTCATATTACTGAACATAGACTTTTGGATAGATTGCTTGCCTCTTTGTTGATTGTTGATTTATTATACTATGATTGTTGGTTGAAATGATTGTTATACTAATTAATTGAAATTAATATGAAGTTATAGTTACTGACGGCGTTTCAAACAAGAAAGTTTAATTCTAAAAAATGGAGCTGTCATTTCAATTGATAGATAGTATATGACTTCAAAATAACATAATTTAACATGTTAAAATTGATCCAATTTCAATTCCGTTGTCATCTATATCTCTCTGTTTTTCTTTTTTCTTTTTTGTTACATCATTTTTTTTCTTCTCTTAATTTTTTTTTATAAAATAATATTTTTTTAAATAACACATATGTTAAAAGATTTTACATATAAGCTAATAATATATTTTCTAATTTTAGCAAATATAATTTTACGTTATTCTAGATCAAATATATTTTTTAAAGCATAAATAAAGGGAGTAAACATGAATGAGTGGGAGGGAGGGGAAGAGAGAGGAAAAGTGGGGTCCACAAGAGCATTTTGTTAATAATTTTGAGAAGAAAGTATTTTGTTCTATGTTTTGAAAAGAGAGGGCATTATGTAAAATTCCCCAATATTTTACTGTTAGAAAGGGATGAAAAATGGTTGATAAAATTCTGGTAAATGTACAGTTATCTTCTCAGGAAAGATGATCTGAAATGGAAAATTGAGCAATTGAGAAATAGTTCCCCTCTTGCATTCACAATGGGTGACATTAAAGTCTGTGGGTTGCTAGCCAAAGCAGGGCGTGACGAAATCAGAAAATTGAGATTGAGGTCAAATGAATTACTATAGTGTAATTTTATTTTATGAAAAAGATTGAAGAAAAAATTGCACTTATAAAAATCATAGTATACAAAGTAAAATTGCTAATTTCTAATTTGAAAAGATTTAACTAAAATTACCCCCAACATTTTATCCGTGAGCATATCAATTGCTTTCAAAACCTTAACCTCTTTTATTTTTATCAGCATTTATTATTGAATTCATTATATCTCTTCAAGTGACATGCCTCGTTTTGCTTGCTTCTATTAACAATTTGGTTGTGGGGCTGATTATAAAGGAAAAGAAGCCTCAATGCAGCTGTAATCTAGTTCGATCTCACCTGATGGTACCAATCTCTCCCACTTCACAACAGGTGGCCCAAGTGGAAGCGATTGGTACCATCTCAGTACCGGGGAAACAAGACAATTCGCACACAATTGAAGCGGTCGTGTAAAAGCTGAGAAATGGAGGGATGTTCTGTAAAAATGCAGACTGATCCTGAACTCAGTATTTTGTTTTGTTTTTGCTGTGATTGTTGCAAGTATTGGAATGGTTGGGGCATGAAATTGATGTCATGGTTAAGTATCGAGGGTGTTTTTGTTGAATTTGGATCCCCTAAAGTAACTCAAATTTTGAGTTTGGATCCAAACCATTCGATCTGCTGTAGCACGAATATTAAACAAATCCTGTACATTTCACATACCAGATTGTCTAAACTCAAAATTTCAGTTACTTCAGGAGATCCGGACCCGTTTTTCTTAGGGGCCTCCATGTGTACCAGGCAATTTCTTTGTTTGTTTTGTGCTGATTGGTATTGTTTATTATTTCTTCTTTGGTCCTGAATGTGTACCGGGCAAGATACAGGTTGCTACTCTCCTCTCTCTTTTTTTTTCTTTTTCTTTTTTCTTAATGAGCAGTATAATGTACCACCTTTCTTTTTAATAAAAAAAAATGTAAATGGACACACCCAATAATAATTGAAACTATCCATATGCAATTTGTACCCGATTAGACGAGAGGAAATTCAAATAACAACATCACAGTTTGACATGCACTTGATAATACTGCAGCTCATGGATCTGGCATTTGCACATACACAGTGACACTACATCCAAAACAAACAGCTGCAAAGCAACAATCTCTTACACTTTGGCCAAAGGTATCAGCTATCTATATTTCAAAACAAAACTGACAAGAAGGCTCAAAGGTCTATAAATTTATGCCAATTACAACACTTTTTTGTTATGTACAAACAACACTATGAAGATTTGGGTAAATTAAAAACTGTATCTATGATGGATTTTTATTTGGCATAATGCAAGTATTGCTTAGTCAGAAGAATTCGCTGCATGCTTCATTATTACCTCAGGTATGTTTTTTCTGTTTTTTATCTTGCCATTCCTTACGGTCGGCCTCTATTTTCTTACTGACAAGCGCATGGAACCCAGGATATGGTTCATATCCAACCAACATTTGCAGTACCTGATCGTGACAAATTGAAATCGTTTTATTAAAAAACATGCTAGTCGTGCACTTGTGCCAACAGAGTTTATATAAGCCAAATAAAGATGAATAATAGAAATTTCAGGAATTATCCCGCAAACCATAATTACAAAATAAGATTACCTCCATAAGCACAAATAATGGGGCCATCAGAAAAGCTTGCACGAGGTTATCAAGCAGAGCTGGAGCTCTTTTCTGTTAAGGTCAAATAAAAAATGAAATTATTTTAGCAGCTTTGAAATATAAAATATTATATTTAAAAATAGCATTAATTTTACCTCAAACAGCCCATGGCCAAGGAATTGTCCAGTCCAGCAGAACAACTGAGCTGCCAAAACTACCTGGAATAGATATAAGAGCACCATCACAGTAAATTCGAAAAGAATTATAAATGTAACTTAAAAAATGAAACTGGAACAAATAAAGCATCATTATTAACAACGCTTTTATCACCGAATTTGCTATATTACATAGCAGTAAGTCAAAAGAATCAATATATTTGCTCCATTAAGCATACATAACCTTAAAAAGAAAAATAATACAAAGCTCTAGTACCATAGTCAGGGGTGGATCCATATATATCAAATAGAGGTCAATTGATCCGCATTCATTTTGAAAATTTCTATGCTTGTACATGATTTTCTATATAGTTTAGAGTAAAATGCTATGAGTACTATAAAATTGACACCCATACACAACGTGGAAATTTTATCCGATTGACCCCCATAACTTGAAGGTCCTGCTCCGCCCCTGACCATAGTCAACATTAAATGAAATATTTTCCGTGAAGGAAAAAGTACGAGCTATTATCTAAAATATATGAAAATTTGCCATAAAAATAAAAAACCTAAATTAATGCAAACAGATACTGGTACCATACCAGGAAGGGTTCAAGAAAAGGGAGCATGGAGGCCTGTTTATTCAGGGCCAACAGTTATGATTTATGCATGTTTCTCAAAAAACGCAAAAAGCATTCTCTCCTTCCTTGTACTAAAAATAAAAGGTCATATTCAATGATTCAAGGGACCCTTAGAAGGCTCCATAGTAACTATATGGGAACCAAATCAGAAAGTAACCCCACATGTCAGTAATGAAAAATGGTTTGATTCCTCCAAATTTTTGCACAGTGATAACTGACACCCCACCTTCCCATTAATTGCATCATCTTTCCTCAAGTCACTCAATTTAATTCATCTCTATCAAATTCAAACCATGTCCTACCACTTAGCAGCAAATTTTATCCAAATCATTACTAAAAGGTTATGTGCTAATATCATAATTCGACAAGCATAAATTTGTTGACCCCCATACAGCCATACCCCACAATATGCTCTGTTTTAAAGTTTTTGATTTCAACATCCTCTCAATTTTTTCAGCGGCTGAGATTTAATTTTGTAAATAAAGCTGAAATTGCTGGAAAAGAACACTGGATCATTCAATTCAATTCAGCAACACCAAAGATAGAACTCAATTATCCAGATCGATGCAAATAAAGGTTGAGGGAATTATCAGGTGGGGACAGCAAAATCATGATTAACTCCAATAACGTGGATAATAAGCAATATGTATATAGAAACAAGGATTTCTTTTTTTTTTTCACAGAAACAACAAGCGGGATAGGAGAATCAACAGATTTAATTGGAAGACAATTAAGTACAACAAAGCAGCACAATTGAGAAGAGCAAAAACAGAAATTAGCCAATTAGGGGATAGTTTAGTAGGTGTACCTTCCAGCCAAGAGAGAATCCAAGACGGGTGGCCAGAGATTCGCTCCCAATCCAGCAAAGGAAACACAAAATCGCAGCCAAAGAACCCGCCTTGCGATCCATCAACACATAGAATACCGCATAGATAAGCGCAAACACAAAAGAAAAATTCAAGGCGACGACTTTATCATCCGCCAAAGCGAAGCTGAAAAGGGTGGGCGTAAATT
The DNA here is from genome assembly GCA_964058825.1 of Carex arenaria. Lineage (NCBI taxonomy): Eukaryota > Viridiplantae > Streptophyta > Magnoliopsida > Poales > Cyperaceae > Carex > Carex arenaria. The sequence continues at coordinate 599,334 of CAXKVW010000144.1, forward strand.
GAAAGAGAACAAGCGCGGTGTAGAGGATCGGCCACACGAAGATGATGTGAATCAAGATGTTTATCGGGTTGCTGTGGTAGGCGCCGTAGAAAGCGAAGTGGTTTTCTAGATCGAATAGGCCTTTCGCCATGGCGGAGTAGTTAAAAGAAACTGTTTTGAGTTGAGTAAAGAAGTGATTTTGGGAGAACGAAAGAAATGGAAAGTGGAAAGGAACACATTTATTATTTATTTTTGATCTTGTACAGTTGTGCTGTACTTTTTTATCTTTCTTTGTTTTGTTCTATTTTTTATTTTTGACTTTTGACTTTTGACGTTCGACGAAGAAGGATATTTTAGACCATCTGCGTCTGCGTGCCAGTTTTATCAGATTAACTATTTTTTTAAAATTAAAATTACTTTTATATTTTTAAAATTAATTTTAGAATTTCTATTAAGTTAAAATAATTTAAGCTAATTATTTAATTAGTATAAAATTTATAAATAATTTCTTAATAATAAATAATTTATGTATAATTATTAAATAAGAAACTCTCTTACATTTTTAAAACTAATTAGAAGTTAGCACATCAAATTAGAAACTCTAATAGTTTAAAAAATACAGATGCTCTTCTAGACTTACACCTTAATACTGTTCTGGCTCCGGTTAGCGCACTGAAATCTTTTCTAG